>JAUYWG010000033.1:11725288-11741238 GCA_034779775.1 Enteromius afrohamiltoni | reverse complement strand
TGATAGATGTCTTGATGTCACATTGTTTTAACACACTCCAAAGATGTTTATGGTCTCTCTTTAAAGGAATTTTTATTCATATTTTCAGTCTGACTTCATGTTTAGATGCTGCTGTTGTAGGTGTACATACTGTACATTTAGCGCTTATGCTCCACATGTTCATACAAGCTAGATTGTATAATACTCTTGCATATCATTGAGGGAGCTGTCTGTTGGAAGCCGCTCTTCTGATTAGCAATCCCATGGACTGATTGAGAGATGTGTTTCCTCGTGTCTGAGAATTTGACTCCAGGTCCAGCTCCGGGAGGTCTTTGTTTAGCCCCAGGACTGAGCCAGGCTCCTTGATCTACTCTTGAGCTCTTCGAACAGTAGAGCATGATGCTAGCAGTACCATAGGCTTGAGTCTCAGGCAATGCATGAACCAGTAAAATGTGTATCTTGAATGAAGATGTCGTCACCAAATTCATAACTGTTTATAATTCTTTTTCTTTTTAATTACCTTCTGTCATCTGTAGGGGAGATGCAGGAGAGGACGCAGGTGATCTGGACTTCAGTGGTTTACTTAAGAAAAGGTTTGGAAAATGCTTAACACCCTCCTAATTTTTTTTTTTTTCAGTCTGTTTACTTTATGTGCAGTTGAAGATCTTCCCTTGCACTTTGACCATCATGCTTTCTTCAGAATGCATACATAGTAATCATTGCTTTATTATAATTAATTGTGTAATTTATTAGAAATTTAATTAGAAATTCAATATAGGTTTAAATATCAATCATTAGTTCTGTCTGGGTTCTGAGAAATTTGGATGGGTCATGTATTTCTTGGTACAACAGAGCAGCCTCATTAATATCATGTGTTGGTCATAGAAACTTTAATAGAATTCGAAGGAAGCACAACATCAATGGGGGTCCCTAGGGCTCTACATAAAAACATTAATTTGCCACCAAATATGAACATTTTTGACCTCCATGTACCTCAGGGAGAGGAAACAGAAGGAGGATCCTGAGATCGATGTGGATGTGTGGGAGATCCTGAAAAATGCCAAGCCATGTGACTATGAGAAGATCGCCTTTGAGTACGGCATCACTGATCTCAGGGGCATGCTCAAAAGACTTAAGAAGATGAGAAAGGTGGAGCCCAAAAAGAGCGATGGTGAGACACATGACGAATGTAACAAGTCATGGTTGCTCACACGCACATGTTGTTTTTTTTTTTGTTTTTTTTATGGGCACTCTCCATAGAGTGATGGTGTTTATACTGTTTAAACTGTATTTGGTATTGCCCTACAATTTAACCTAACCCTTACAGAAAACTATGTGCATTTTTAGATTTTCAAAAAAACACCATTTAGCATGTTTTTTAAGCCTTTTGAATTACAGAGACACTGAAAATGTCCTCATAAATCTCCTTTATATTGTAATACCTTTGTCATACCCATGTCATCATAAAAAATGGTGTCTTCATAAACCACATAAACGTGCACACACATTCATATATATGATACACATATGAAGGGTTTAATTCCAAACATGTAATTTTGTTAATAAACCAAGAAAAAAATATTTGGAATTGGTGAGTGTTGTAATGGGCTGAATGTGTTAGTGCTGCTTCTGTTTTAAGCTTTCCTAAAGAAGTTGGATCCTGCTTACTCTGTGGAGAAAGGAAAGAAAATACAGCTTAGTGTGGAGCTGGCTGACCCCAGTGCTCAAGTTAAATGGCTGAGAAATGGACAGGAGATCAAACCTTCAGCCAAGTATGACCCTTTGTATTTGTGTTTAAAAGTACTGAAATAAGTGGTTTTACATAGCGCTTGAGAGGTGCACTGGTCATCATTTTGATGCTTGTTGCTCGATGCCTTACATTAGGTTTGTACTGAATTTCTCTCTTTCTCTTAGATATATCTTTGAGAGTGTGGGTGGTATCCGCAAGCTCACTATTAACAAGTGCACCCTCGCTGATGATGCCGCGTATGAGTGTGTTGTTGGAGAGGAGAAGAGTTTCACTGAGGTCTTTATCCAAGGTACACGATCCTCACTAATTCATCATCATCAACATCAATGGCACATCCACTTTTTTAAGCCAAGTCTCTATGTCTCTTGTTTTAGTGCTTGTATCTTTTACTCATGAATGTGACATTGTAGCTGCCATCAGCTCCAGAAGCCCCTCTATACTTTGATAAAGATGTTGTTAATTTTACAGTGTTTGATTGTAACCACTTATTGGTGTGTTTATATGAACAGAACCACCTGTCACCATCACTAAGATGTTGGATGACGTTCATGTGGTGGTTGGGGAGAAGGTGGAGTTTGAGGTTGAAGTGTCTGAGGAGGGAGCCAATGTGAAGTGGTGAGATACTGGAACAACCTGATAACACTTACCTGATCAATTGTTCGCCAGCTTGTTAAGTTCAGTTAAATAGGCCTAGAAAATTAATTGACAAACTGTACAAATTAAAAAGCTGAAAACATCACCAGCTGACTAAATTAATTTATATAATTTATAGCATTATATCAAGGTCAACATCACTAATTATTGTCATTGAACATTAACAAGCCATTATTAACATCAAATAGGCTAAACAGTAAATTATCTGGTTGCTTTTTTGGTTTCCATTTATTACCAACAATTATAGAATACAATGACTCATTTAGCAGCTACTATGGTTATGTCAAAAAACAAGAAACCTATTAGCCTATAATAAATGCCACATTTAGTTTCAGATTATGCATTTTTCTCTGTCATTACCTCTCTCTGTTTAAATGAGTAATGTGGCTGAGCACTGTCTGTGACTGCTTGTGCTTTTTTCGACATTTCTGCTCATATTCAGACAAGTTGATGTAAAAATTTCCACTCTTATACTCTAAATGATGTTAATTTTTTCCTCTGAGGTTTCAAGATTAATTTACATGCTAAATAAATGATAAAAGCTCCAGTAGATCAATCCTCTCTGTACAATCACAGTATCATATGTATCTTTCAAGGTGGCTTTCTGCTGTATCAAAGGCCTGGACAAACTCTCTTTTCTCTTGCTCTACATCTTTCCATCCTGTTTTTTCCATCCATGTTCTTATTGTACACGTCCCACTCATTTTTATTTTATCTTCAGTAATCTTGGCATAGATTGCCTTCCTCAGTTTCTTATGAACATTATTTCCATTTTTTGTCCCTCTCTCTCAGGATGAAGGATGGAGTGGAACTGAGCCGAGATGGAAAGTATCGCTTTAAGAAAGATGGGACAAAGCATTGGCTCATCATCAATGAGGCAACCACAGAGGACATTGGAACATACTATGTCTACACTAGTGGGGGGGAGTCCAAGGGAGAGCTGGAAGTGGAAGGTACTTGTTTTGATAGATAAAAATGACGATTCTCCCTTCTTAGTCCTTTCACAATTTGGCTGATATTTCAGTTAAGTTTCTGTATTTATTTTTAGTATTAATGGACTCGCTGTCCTTCTTTCTCTTCTTTTTTCTCTATTATAGAGAAGGAACTGGAGGTTTTGCAGAGTATAGCTGATCTAACACTGAAGGCAGCAGAACAGGCTGTTTTCAAGTGTGAAGTGTCAGATGAGAAAGTGACTGGCAAGTGGTTTAAAGACGGGGTGGAGGTCATTGCCAGCGACCGCATCAAAATGACACACATCGGCAGGTATAGCAGTCCACTTACAGCCACTCTTATTGATTCATGCATAAGCAGGATCACCTCGTCCTTGACCTCACCAATATTGCTCCATGCCAGAACACTAAAAACGATTAGTCATCAAGTATCCATTATGCGCTTTCTTACTAAAAGAATTGTATTCTTTGTTTTTTGTTGAGAGAAAAAAAAAAAAAGATAACGTGTTATATACTTCTTATGTTGGAAACATTTTTAATTCTGGTATCTCAGGACTCACAAACTGGTAATAGATGATGTGAAGCCTGAAGATGCAGGAGATTACACCTTTGTACCAGATGGTTATGCTCTTTCTCTTTCTGCCAAACTCAACTTCCTGGGTAAGAGAGAAAATCAGTTTTCTTCTTTTTTTTTTTTTAAATCAATTTTTATATTTCAGCATTCACCTAGTTTTATATTTTCATACCCACAGAGATCAAGATTGATTATGTTCCTCGTCAAGGTAAATGTCTTACCTACATTGACAAATCTAACAATATAGTTTGTGTAAAGGCAACAGTTTTTAACGACACAATTCTTTCATCATCCAGAACCACCCAAAATTCACCTGGACACCACTGGCAGCTTTGTCAACAAAAACACCATTATCGTCGTTGCAGGAAACAAGCTCCGGTTTGATGTTGACATTACAGGGGAGCCCCCTCCCACTGTGTGCTGGAAAAAAGGAGATACAGTGAGAGCTTGCTGGCAAATTGTCACATACTCTCATCTTATGTAAAGCCAACAACACATATGGGCTTGTTTTCATATCAGATTCAGTGAGAAAACCCTGCTGAAAAGCCCAGCAGTGCTGGTCACCAGCATATGTTGGATTTTTAAATTGTGTCTTTGCTACCCTACCTTAACAATCAAGAGTCAACCAGCTTGTCCATGCTGTGAACCCCACTGATAAAGATTTTGCTGGTAAACACCTAGACCAACACAAAACCAGCATGCAAATTCATCTGGTCTTTCCAGCAGGAAAATATTCTCAGAACTCACATATGATATTGGAATCAACTTTGAAATGTAGCATCTCCAGCATTTGAGCTTGCTTGAAAGCATGACGTTTGTATGATGCAGGAGATCACTGAAGCTGAAGGCCGTGTGAGAGTGGAGTCCAGGAAAAACCTGAGCTGCTTTGTTATTGAAGGGGCAGAGAGATCTGATGAGGGCCTCTATCATATCACTGTAGCCAACCCGGCAGGAGAGGACAAGGCTGATGTCATGGTTAAGATTGTTGGCAAGTTCAACCATCTTCAACCATTTCTTTCTGTGATCGTTAGCTGCTATGTTAAATCTCTTCATTACAACTTTTCACCCTGTGCTGTGTTCAGATGTACCCGATCCACCTGAGAATGTGAAATGCACTGGAGTGGGTGAGGACAATGCTTCTATCCAGTGGGACCCGCCATCATTTGATGGTGGAGTTCCAGTGAAAGGTAAAAGATATACTCACTGGTTGTGTCCAACTTGGCATATAGTTTTACATTGTTATAATACTTTGTCAGTATCATCCTCAGAATATATTTAATTAGGTTATGAGTTGTATTGATACATGTGTGGTAAACTACTTAAACTACCTTAAACTACATTTAAGGTTACCTAATGGAGAGAAAGAAGAAGGGCTCTTCCAGATGGACAAAGCTGAACTTTGACATTTATGAGTCCACAACATACGAGGCTAAGAAGATGATTGAGGGTGTGCTATATGAGATGAGGGTATTTGCTGTTAATGGTATTGGCATGTCCCAGCCCAGCGCCAGCTCCAAACCCTTCATGCCCATTGGTTAGTTCCTCATTAGACTGTCTGCCACAACTTTTAGTTTATTTTACTGCATTTCCAATTCAGGTCATGTATATCAATTAATTCAGCATTCATTCTTTTGGTTTTCCTGTTTCTTCATAGCACCAACTAGTGAACCAACGCGCCTGATGGTGGACGATGTTACAGATGGTACCTGTGCTCTAAAATGGCTTCCGCCAGAGAGAATTGGAGCCGGTGGCATCGACGGGTATATCATTGAATATTGCATTGAAGGAGGTGAGGCACGTGGTGGACTTTGCTATAGAGCTGACATAGAGTGCCGTCTCAGTGAAGTAATCGTTTTTGATCATTTTTTGAAATGTTTACATATCTTGTTGTTGTGCCGCTTGCTTTGCTCCTGGTGGAACTCACAGCCACTGAGTGGGTGCAGGCCAACGAGACCCCTGTTGAGAAGAATAGTTACAGGGTCAGAGGTCTGCCCGTTGGAGAGAAGATGCTGTTCAGGGTGACAGCTGTGAACATCGCTGGTCGTAGCCCTCCGGCTGTGTTGGCACAAGCTGTCACCATTCGGGAGATTGTCGGTGAGACTCGCACACATGCATACTTCTACACAAACAACATACAACAGGAATAAAAAAGCTCTTGGAGTTTTGTCCATTCAAATTCATAAAAACTGAAGAAATTAACCTTAAAGGAATAGTCCAAAAATGAAAATTCTGTCATTCTTTACTCACCCTCAAGTAGTTCCAAACCTGACTTGATTTCAATAGTTTTTATTTTCCATACTATGGAAGTCAGTGGTGACCCAAAACAGCCTGGTTACAAACCTTTTTCAAAATATTTTCCTTTGTGTTCAGCAGAACAAAGAAATTCATAAAGGTTTGGAACTAGTTGAGGGTAAGCAAAGGTTGACAAAATTTTAATTTTTGGGTAAACTATTCCTTTAAGCCAGTGGTTTTCAAACCTGTCCTACAAGCACCCCTGCCCTGCACAATTTGTATTGCTGCATCCAAAATCGCATACTGCTTAAGTACTACTATATAGTAGGGAAGTAAGCGATTTCGGACTCAGCATATGTCTCCCTTGTCAGACACACCTGATTCATGTCTTGCAGTCTCTACTAAGGAACTGATTAGTTGAATCAGTTGTGTCTGATAAGGCAGGGGTGCTTGTAGAACAGGTTTGAAAACCACTGCTTTAAGCAAATATACACAGTAACATGTTGTCTTTCAAATAAATAGGAGCAAATAGGGATAAATATTACTCAAAATACCACTGGATCTCGCTGACTCACTTTCAGCATGTGGACATTTTTCCACACATTCACTTATAGAATTAAGATTTCCTAATAATTTACTCACTCTCTGTCATCCAAGATGTTCAGGTCTTTCTTGCTTCAGTCAAAAGGGAATTAAGGTTTTTGAGGAAAACATTCCAGCATTTAGTGGAGTTCAATGGGGATCAACGGGTTGAGGGTCCAAATTGAAGTTTGAGTGCAGCTTCAAAGGGCTCTACATAATCCCATTCGAGGAATAAGGGTCATATCTAGCAAAATGATTACATTTCCTTTTATTTTTTAAGAAAAATACAAATTTATTTACTTTTTAACCACAAATAATCATCTTGCACCAGCCTGTCCTCAGGCATTACATAATCACATTGCAAAAGTCATGCGTGATGTAAGTGGAAGTACTGACCCAGTGTTTACAAAGTGAACATGCAAAGAAAGTCAAACACCCTTTACAAATAAAGGTAAAGCAATTATGTAGGATGATTTTGAAGTCTAAGGAGAAAATACTGTTTTTTTTTTCTTTTTGAACTGAAGTACACAGACAAAGATCTAACCACGTGTGACCTTTCAAAATGTGATTATGTAATTCATGAAGACATGCATATTGCAGAGCTAGTGCAAGCTGAGCATTTGTGGTTAAAAAGTACAGAAATTTTTGAATTTCAATATCATTTAACTAGATAAGACCTTTATTTCTAGGCTTATTTCCTTATGAAGCTGCATTTGCAATTTAGAAATTTTAACCTATTGATCTCCATTCCCCATATAAATACAATATATGGGGAAAAAAACTCTGGTGATTTCTTTGCGGCTGAAGAAGGAATTATGGAAACACAATTAAAAAAACCTATCCTTTAAGTTCTAAGAGAATATTCATTTTTGTGTGAACAAAGCAGATTTGACACAACACACTTGTCTGTGACGCACTGAACATGAAGTATATAAACACCCAACTGTCTGTTGTCATTTTTAGCACGTTTTCTTCTGTCTTTTTCCTCTCTCAATCTCCTCTCTCAGAGCGTCCTAAAATCCGCCTCCCTCGGCAGCTTAGGACTAAGTACATCAAACGAGTGGGTGAGAAGGTCAACCTTGTCATTCCCTTCCAGGTCAGTCATGCACGTACATTCTTCTGCTCTGTACTTGTGTAGTGCTACTTTTCTGTTTAGTCACTGCTCTTTGCAGCACTTCAAATTATCGATTTACACCATGTCAACTGCTATCAGGGAAAACCGCGTCCGGTGGTGACCTGGCTTAAGGATGGCGCACCTCTAGACCCCGGGCTGGTGAATTTCCGCACAAGTGAAGTGGACACTATCCTGTTCATCAGGCAGGCAGTCAGAGAGCACTCTGGCCTGTACACCCTTTCTGTGCAGATTGAGAACATGGAGGACAAAGTCAGTCTTGAGATCCAGATTGTAGGTTAGTGTCAACAAAATGATTTGGTTGATGTTTTAATAGGGCTGTGCACAACAACGTTTAAAATTCAGAGTAACAGAGGCATGGGTTGCCTGAATTATTAGACAAGTCCCTAGCAATCATAGAACAAAGTGTTGTTGTATGATACATTGGAGAACTGGCCACAAGGCTATCTCTCTGTGATTTTTTCCCCAACTTGACATGCCATCATAAAAATGCATCGCTCATGGCAGGATGCTACAAAAACAGCGGGCGATGTGATGCGATGGCTGAAGACATCCGTCATAATGAGTATGGATGTACTAGCAATTGCTTGATCATAATAAAATGGTGAACTTAAAGACGCATAGAGTTTTACCTTGCTAAAAAAAAATAAAATTGTTTTCATGCTGCACATTCATTTGTGTAGAGACTCACATCAACATTATTGACATGCACTATAGGGCCACAAATACAGCACGACAGAAAATTAAAGGATTAATCTGCACAGTTCAAAAGCTTCATTTCCCTGCAAAGTGAAGTGTGAGTCAGGTTCATTTTGTTAACCCGTGGAAAGTGTTTGAGGATCACTTTGAAAAGTGACGCTGATTTTCCAACTCCTAAACTGTCAGAAAGGTTTCATATTAAACACTTAGGCTTTCACCAAAATCAAGGATGTCATAGGTCAGTTCGGTTGCAGGGATTATTCCGCGGGGTGTTGTTTGGATTATTCCTGGTGTTGAACGGGATTAGGATAGGATTAGGGGACACTCACTCTGTGTTCCCGCTGGGAGGTAAGCTAATGAGAGTGCAAAAACCCTTCAGATGAGCCAGACAGCCATTTAGTCACAGTTTGCTGCCAGCATCCCAGCAGCCTGCCCAGGATTAACGCCAACCGTTCCTAGCCGCAAACTCTCTCGCTTTCAATCTTTTTTTTAGCTTGATCTCACTATCCTTACCTCACGCTCATATGCTCAACCTTTTTCTTTTTTCCCTCATTTTATCCCTCTTTCATATTTATTATTCCCCTGCTCACTCACTTGTAGCGTCTTCTCCGTTTAGCGCATGTTAATTAGTCTCATGTTTAAAATTAGGACAGTGTATTGGTGTCAAGCTCTACAGTAATACCTACAGTCCTTTTTTTCCTTTCCCTTTCACTCCCATTCTAACAGACAAGCCTGGGCCTCCAATTGCTGTCACTGTAACTGATGTTTGGGGCTTCAATGCTGCTTTGGAGTGGAAACCTCCAAAAGATAATGGCAACTGTGAGATCACTGGATATACCATCCAAAAGGCCGACTTAAAAACCAAGGTAAACCAGCTACAGTATTGGGCAACAGTGTGTGAACACTCCTTTATAATTAGCAGGTTAGGCCCCTTCAATCTTAATGCCATTACAGAGGTTTGAGTGTTTTGAGGATTGTTTTCCACTCATTCTGCAACTTGGTTGTATGTAGCCCAAGTATTTTTAAAAAGAAGTAGCACAGTAACTTTATGGAATATTGTAGTCAATAGCGAACAGAAAAAGGTTTGTATATATTGATAAATGTTTAACCCAACCGCTCAGGTCAAAACAACTAAACTCCTGGTTTTGTCCATATTCAACCCAGCATTTTTGAGTGTAGGTTTTGTATGAGGCCAATAACAGCAGATGTTCTCTGTTTGTTTGGCTGTTTAACTATTAATCTTTTGCTTGTTCACCTGTTAGGAGTGGTTCACGGTTCTTGAACACAATCGCAGACCTAGTTGTACCGTGTCTGATCTTGTGATGGGGAACGAGTACACCTTCCGTGTATTCAGCGAGAACATCTGTGGCATGAGTGAAGATGCTGGCATCAGCAAAAACACAGCTGTCATCTCCAAAACAGGTACCGATATACTTGTGGATTAAAAATTCATCTTGAACAACTTAATGTTGCTTTACATGGTGATTATTTCTCAAATGTCTCTGCTGAAGCGATACTTGTAATGTGCAATGCTTTTTCCTTTCTCTTAGGTCTTCAACAAAAACTGCAACCCTACAAGGAAAAAGACATGTCCACCTCTCCCAAGTTCATCACACCTCTCGTGGACAGGTCTGTTATCGCAGGTTACAGCGCTGCCATCAGCTGTGCTGTCCGTGGGTACCCAAAAGTAGGTGTCAGTCAGTGCCCGACTATATAAACGCATTCACCCATGCAGTCTCTTCTAAGCCCATTAAGCAACAATGCACTTCCTTTCTCATTCTCTTTTGTTCTCCTCCCAGCCAAAGATTGTATGGATGAAAAATAAGATGATTATTGGCGAGAATCCAAAGTATCTCATGCAGAATAACCAGGGTGTGCTGACTTTAAACATCCGAAAGCCAAGCTTGTTTGATGGAGGGAAGTATACATGCAAAGCCATCAATGACCTGGGAGAAGATGAAGTGGAGTGCAAGCTGGAGGTTCGAGGTATGGCCAAAATTCTCCATCATGTAACTCTGACTGTTACATAATGTTTAGCACAATATAGCTGTACCTTGGATCTTTAACTGTGTATGCTCATTTTTTATATTTAAATTACATTTGCCTCACTTGATGTTGTTCATTAAAAACACTAATAATTTAAAGTTAGAACCGCAATCTCTCATACTGCACATTATAATTTTATGATGCCTAAACTCACTTGTAGCATTGAAAATGACTGAGTTTAGTTGGTGGTAAACCCTCAACCCTCTCTTTATTTTCTAATGTAATCTTGTTTTTTCTTAAGTTGTAACAGAAAAGGAGGAGGCAAAGAAGTGAACAGCTATGGAGATACCCCTGAAGATGGCTGTCAGATGGCATCACGAGTGCCAGAAAAAGCAATAAAAAATAGAATTACTGATTTAGAATGAAATTGTCATTATGCTGTCTTTGCGTCTTTACTTTTGATTCTTTACAAAACGTACTTTGTTACCACATTGTACTGAGTGATATCCTTTGCTCATTTACCATGTTATTTACACAGGACTTAAAAAAATACTATACAGCAATACCGGTACTGGTTTGTGTGAGTATAATCGAGCTAATATTTTTCTCTCTCTGACGGTATGTTAGGTTAAACAGCTTGAAATAAAAGCACATAAAAAATAAAATATGTGTTGTTTTCATACTAAACTTAAAGTGAAAGCCGTGAAAGACGTTTGTTTGTATGTTTGTGAGCAAAATGATATCATTCATCCCTTATGTCTGCTAGCTGATCAGGGAGAGTTAGAGAATCAGGGTCTCATTAGCATATCACACTAGAGACTCATTTACGCACCCATCAACACTGCCCCAATTAGCTCTCTCCCACGTCATTACTGAGCAAACGAATTACGGCTAATTTACACACCGGTAAAACAAACACACCAGCGCGGCTCCGCTGGGAGAAGAGGCCGCCCGAGGTGCGCTCGAGCTCGGTCCAGGACGATGCTGCTAAGTCCCTGATCCGTGCGACAGAAGGTAAGCGTAAACATAAATACACGAAGTGTATTTTTTAAGTAAATACCACGTACGTTACATTACGAGGAGTGAAGGGGTTGCAGGTGAATTTGTAATTTTGTAATCTAACAACTGAACTGTTGAAGAGCGGGAAACAAACAAAAGCTTCTCGAACTGACCAGCAGATAGCGCACCTAACTTATTCAACAATAGCTCCAGGACATTCACATGACTACAGCTGTCAAGTTAAAATTTAACCCTCACTTAACTGACTTCTGAACTCTAATAAATGAATATGCTGACCTTACTTTTGCTTGAAGTTCACTATGGAAGCACAGTGTGGAATATTCGCAGCCTAAATTGTTCAAAAAGCATTCAGTTTTTTTGGAGGGGAAACCATTTAAGAGCAAATTGCATGTGTAACTTGTTAATGCACCTTTTTTCAGCTGAATTGTATTATGCTAAATATATTTTCTACAGGGCCAAGTTCGCCAACCCTTTATGCCAAATCGTCACTCAAATCTTTTAGCATTTTTAGATTTCCATAAATACATAGTGTTTATTACGCAATGACTGCTCCCCACAATAGACAAGCCCTGACTATTGTGTATTTTATTTGTATTTTATCTATTTATTTGTATTTATTTATTTAGCTCACTTTAGTGACCGAGAAACAGTTTTTGCATTATTTAGCTAATGAGCTCTTGCATTTATATTTTTCGGGTTTCTATAGTTGGGTAAACTTGAAAAGCAGTAAATGGGATGGTAGCACAAATATTTTTGCATTCCCATTTGCTCAAATGGCAAAAGAGAAAAAAAAAGTGAGACTGGTAACGGCAGTCAAAAGAGAGAATGGTGTAAAATTTACCATTTATTAGAAACGCCCTCCCATTAGCGTAAACCAGGGATGTCAAACTCAAACTAAAACCCTGCACAAGTTTAGATGCAGCCCTAATTTTGCACACCTGATCGAGCTAATCAAGTCATTAGGGCTTATTTGAAAACTTCATGGTATGTGTGTTGGAGCAGGGTTGGAACTAAACTCTGCAGGTCTCCGGCCCTCCAGTATCTGAGTTTGACATCTAGAACATTTAGGCTAGAAAAGCATTTTTTTGCAGTAAAAATGTCCTGCTTTATAGGAAAATGCCCTCGAAGTAACCAAATAAACTCCCACAGACATTTCTAAATGAGACCTTACATCTCAGCTGTCATGCTCCCATCAACGCTCCACTTTATCTTCCCATGTTCCTTTACTCCCTCATCAGTGACATTCTGTTGCTAAGCAGTCTTGCTAATTGTACCTGCTGGGACGTCGCATTCACATTGTCTCCATAAAAATTAAATGGGTAAAGTTGACATCCTTGTGTCTCTTACCAAGCTCTCTTAACTCCAGCGCACAAGGACTCACACAAACACTCATCTGTAGCATACAAGCAGGGAGTGTGCACCACGTTTTCTCAGCAGGGCCTCTTACATACTCCATTTCGACAGCTCAGGAGAGGCACTGTAAGCCGCTCGATAAGCGCTGCGATACAGCGGCCTACAATATGCTTCTGGATCCGAGCGAACCAGAGAGAGAGTGCTACGGTGAGCAAGACAAAACCATAATGACAGAATGGAGAGAACTATAATTATGCAAGTAATTATGCATGAATTCCATGAGAGAGAGAACAGAGGGAGATTTTCATGCATGTAATTACAGTATAGAAACTTGGGAAGGCAGAGGAGTGAAACTCTGTAACATTATCCACCTCATAACCTCATTTATGGCAAACAGTCACACACACATACCTGGATATTCTTGAGTTTGCACGTACAAAACGGTTCTTAAAGGTCTTACCTAATAGGCCATGGCCAAATATGAATTCATATGATGTGATCTGTACAGAAAGAGGTTTAAAGCAAGCGTGAGGACCACCCCTAAACCTAAAGGTCAGTGGAGCATAAGCTATATGAAAAACACACCCATTCACAACAAGAAGATGACTATAAAGATCAATATTTTAGCAGCTGCAGATAACATTCTGCTTTAACTCTTTAAAGCAGGATGGAGTCTGACAGTAAATATTTTTATCTTTAGCTGGAAAAAAGCGATTCCACTAGAATTGTTTCTCTGTGCCGTTATCAATGTGTGCTATTTCTTTTAAATGTTGAATGATTGTTAGAACTATATTTTTCCACATAGTTATCGTTGTTGTTGCTGACCTTGTTGTGAACAGGCCTTTAGCCCACAAATAGCCCTGAATGTGAGTTGAACATGCATAAATACACATATTCCCACATATTTAATGGGTGTTGGTGGTGTATTTTCTCTGCTGTTCTCTTCATTAAGATGGCAGGGTTTTGACTTTGACTCATGACCAGTATAATGAGCTAACCATATCTCATAACATCAGTACATTCATCATTTCATTTCAAAGTAATACAGACCGACTGCTTGAGGTTATTGGCGTACATGAAATGTTACTTTAAACTTAGACAGACGTCTGAAATTTGACCTATAGAGCGTGGCTGTCACTTTTATCTGCCTATTGAAAATGCTTCGACAGCCTGCCGTGTAAATTCTTCATCATATCCGTGTGAACACAGTCAAATGTGGAGACTGCATGGTTTTGCCCTGTTTGGCTAATCGTCAGTGACACTTCTGCTGTAGGTGTGTGGGCTCATCTGCTATCACAGACTGTCTAAAAAGGCTCTGAGGTCTTTTAATTAAAAGAATTACGCTAATTACAGTTTAGTGACTGTGGGAGAAAAGGAAAAAAGCCTTTTATTTCTGGATGAAAATGGAAGGGAACAAAGACAACACACAGAAGGCCTTAAGACAGAGAGGTGTGCTGGGAAAATATGCTGTTGACTGGTATCACCTGACATCCCTGGGACCCCAGAACAGTTTATTTTGTCAAATTTTAGGATGCTGATAACCAGACAAGTGATTTGACATTTAACTTGCAGTAAGCCATACGCTTGTAATTAATAAAACCGATTTAATTATTCAATCTAAAAGTTAATGTTTATGCATTGTCTGCAGGTTTCCATAAGAAGCCAATGTTAACCATTGACTTGTCTTAGAAGAGCAATTATAAGACAGCTTCTTCTACCTCAGTTTTGAGACAAAAGCAAACTTTAAGTTGTCTCAAAAGAATCTTGCAGTACACACAGGCAAACAGATCCTCATTTTCAGCCGGCATCATGCTGGGACTCAGGACCCAATTTAGATCCACACTCACAGGCGCAGTGGGAAAACGGCAGAGGTGGGAGTAAGTCGCTCCTATGCAAGTCACAGTCAGGTTTCAAGTGCTTAGCTCTGCAGTGAACAAAATCAGTCAATCAATCAATCAATCAATCAATTAAAGACAAGTCAAGTCAGTGGCTCACGATCACTTAATGCAGGTCGAGTCACGTGAAATCAAGGTACCAATCAGCAACCGGAAGAGTTTCAAATTACTTATTTATTTTCTTCCAGGAAGTATGAACTTTCTGAATAATTAATTATACATATTTAAAAGAAAACTAATGCAGAGTTCAGACTGCACAATTTTAGTCCTGATTTTGACTCGTTGACAGGTTTTGAGAAATCGCCGCCAAACGTCCGAAATCACAGGCAAATCTGTGCTCAGACGTGATCTGAGATTGTTGCTGACACCCATGAGATATGTAAGATTTATTAGCTATTAATTAATTAATTAATAAATGTATTATATTAATCCATTTTGGGGAACGATCTTACATTTTAATTTCTTTGTTCCATTAGCTCTTTGGTTAATCTATGTTAATGAATGACTAGATATTGTTATCACCAGTTTGAAGTATGAAATACAGTTAGTTAACTAATATGTCCAATCAGAGATTTTTTTGAGAGCGCTCCACTACTGCTCCAGCCCGTAATGCAACTGCATTAGATTCATGTTGTGTAAAGTTAAGCACAGTTAAGCACCACTGACAGAATGAAGGATTTTCTGAAATACTATCTTAAAGAAGGTTAATAAAAAAATACAAATGTTTCTTAAATGTCGACAAAGGAGAATGCGAGTACCGGTAGGTGATTACAAGTTAGGAAAAGGCAAAAATAGCCCACATGCTTTTTTTTCGTTTGGCCACTTGTTTAACTTATTTTAGTTTAGTTATTTTATGTAATGTTTTTCTTCTGAATATTTATTTAATCTAGCCACATCCAGCATTTGTATTTCATTTTGTTCAAAAGTGAGCTAAACGATATCCAATATATATTTGGCTTGGGCTCATATAGCTACTGTTCCACTAAAGCATGTTGATGTTTTTCTCAGAGTATTGTGTGTTTGTTTTTTACTGAATGCACAGAGGTTCGATATAAAAATAAAATATATAATGAAAAAATAATATTCATAAATAATGAAAAATTACAGTGGAGTGTTAATTAGAGACATTTTTTTCATGGAGCGA
>JAUYWG010000033.1:11710215-11723564 GCA_034779775.1 Enteromius afrohamiltoni | reverse complement strand
CTTTACTTGATTATCTTTCATCATCATTTACTTGATTACCACCCATGATCTGACCAACATGGTGACAGAGTTTTTTTTCGAAATAGTGGAATGCACCGCTCACTAGTTGAGCTCCGTGGACAAATCACCGTAACGAGGTGCACACAATCACACACACACACACACACACACACACACTATAAGTCCTTTTACACAATCTGACATTAACATTTAACTGGAAATTAGGTGCTGGACAACCCCTGTTATCCATCATTATAATATAGTTCATTGCATTTTGCTACTTGATCACTTTAATAGTTACTTATTAGGAACCGGTATGGCGGTTGCATCATAACACATAATTCATTGTAATGACAAACTTAAACCAATCTATATACCTGAGCCACCGCCATTATTACAACTTTTTTTCTCTCCAGGGTTTACTGATCCCCTCATGTAATGCAGCATTGTCTATTTGCCGTGCCCCCCCTGACTTTACTTGTTTTCGACTAGGTCCTGTAGACCAAATTCGTATTAGGAATACGAATGTCATTGCCGCCTCATTACAGTTCTGTTTGTGATAGCTTAACATACATAGTCGAGCCAGGATCCATCACTGTGACACAGGGGGATTTTAAATGTTCCCCATAGCAACGTAGAAGTGTCCGAATTCAAAGGAAATGCTCTGGTTACACACGTAACATTGGTTCCCTGAAATGAGGGAACGAGACATTGCTCTTATTGTCGTGTCACTCAGCTCAGGATCTTTAAATTTTAAATTGCTTCAGTCAAGATTCGGAATGAAGAGAAAGGATATTCCCTATAGCAATGTTATGTTCCCTCATTTCAGGGAACCAAGGTTATGTGAGTAACCGGAGCATTTTCCTTTGACACTTGATTGTTTTAGATTGTTTGACTTAATTTTTTAATCAGTTTCTTCATTTGGATAATATTTATATTTTGAAAATATATATACATATTTCTTTTTATCTTGATCTGGATGAACACAGTCGTTCACAGCACACAAATGAATTTAACATTAAGCACCCTGAACACTATCCACTGAGGTAATGCAATGTGGATGCCAGAGCAGATCAAAAGAAATTTAAATTTGCAATTTTTATTACATGAAGAAAAAAATATAGCCGCTTATCTTCACTGAATCTTCTCTGCAGTCCATTAGCGGTATGATCCTATTAACAAAAGACAAGATTCACAAATCAACTTTTCACTTCATTACTTGTGAGATATTTACTAAGCTGTGCACTTAATTTCAGCATATATTTGAAGTTACATTTAGTTAGTTGAAAAACTGTTGTGTAATTGTCCTAGAACAAAACATAGCTCTTGGGAGATTCTTGTTCCCCATCCATTATCCTGCTGCTCTGGGACAGCGAGAGCAAGTACACCTTCATGCTTAATCATTAATGCTGTAGAGCAAGAGTTCATACATGTTAATTAGTTGAGAGGTGGAAAGGTCATTACTGTTCCTCTCATCTCTCCAGATACTGTACAATGTATGAACTAGATTTATATCTAGTCAGCCGGACTGAGCTGAAACAAGCAGAACTTTTGATGAAATCAGACTAAATGCAGGGAAAAAGTGTTGTGTTGCACACGTACTGTAGGCTTTTGGGAAGAAATTATGAAGTGATTGCAAATAAAGGAATGTAAAATGTACAATTGCCTCTTCAGGAAGGCTTAGAAAAAAAGACAAAAAAAAAACAAAAAAACAATGCCTGAGAACTTAAATACATCTGCGGTGTAAATTGTGACTTAAAAAGTAGGTGACTGATAGTAACGGTGCAACAGTCAGGTTCTGTAAGTATAGCATCATTCATTTTTTTTTTTTTTCCAAAAGGAAATGGATTTTTAACATAATCCTTTTCCATTTTAAAACCTTTGAAGACTGAACTGTTCACATTATTTTAACTTATAAAAAAAAAGTTAAACATTTTTGTTAAACTACATTACCCTTAACACTGTGTGAAAATCCCATAAAAAATGCAGTCAGTAAATCACACCAAAAGTGCACAAACGAGCTGGTTCCAAATTTTGTAATATTTGTGTGCTAATTCTAATATTTGGTACAGAAGCCTCTGTTAACAATTACGGAGGTCAAAGGGTTCCTGTAGTTCTTCACTAGGTTTGTACTCACTGCAGGAGGGATTTTGGCCCACATAAAGATCTTCTCTAGATCTGTCAGGTTTCAGGGCTGTCGCTGAACAACACAGAGTTTCAGCTCCCTCTAAAGATTTTCAATTGGATTAAGGTCTGGAGACTGGCTAGGCCACTCCAGGACTTTGATATACTTCTTACGGACTCACTCCTTGGTTTCCTGGCTGTGTGCTTTGGGTCATTGTCATGTTGGAAGACCCAGCCATGACCCATCTTTAATGCTCTGACTGAGGAAAGGAGGTTTTTGCCCAATATGTCACAATACATGGCCCCGTTCATCCTCTCCTTAATACAGTGCAGTCGTCCTGTCCCCTGTGCAGAAAAACACCCCCGAGCATGATGCTTCCAGCCCCATGCTTCACCCCATATTATTGGGATAATACTCATCGAATGGAGTTAAGACCAAAAAGTTCTACTTTGGTCTCATCTGACCACAGGACTTTCTCCCATGCCTCTACTTGATCATCCAGATGGTCCCTGGCAAATTTCAGATGGGCCTGGACACAGGCTGACTTAAGCAGGGGAACCTTCCGTGCGATTCAAGATTTTAAACCACGACATCTTAGTGTATTACTGATAGTAGCCTTGGAAAAGATGGTCCCAGCTCTCTTCACGGCATTGACCAGCACCTCCTGTGTAGTTCTGGGCTGATTATTCTTTATCATTCTTAGCATCATTGATACCCCACAAGGAGAGATCTTCCATGGGACCCCAGTCCGAGGGACATTGACAGTCATCATTAGCCTCTTCCATTTTCTGACAAAATTGCTCCAACAGTTGTTATTTTTTCACCAAGCTGCTTGGCAATTGCCCTGTAGCCCTTTCCAGCTTTGTGAAGGTCCACAATTTTGTCTCTTGTGTCTTTTGACAGCTCTTTGGTTTTGCCCATGTTGCTACTTAGACTTTGGCTGATTGTGTGGTGCACAGGTGTCTTTATGACAGCTAACGACCTCAAACAGGTGCTATTAATTTAGAATCATGAGCAGAGTGTAGCTGGACTATTTAAAAGCAAAATAACAGGTCTTTGAGGGTCAGATATTTTTCTGATAAGTACTGTAAGTGATCAAATATTTATTTGACACAGTAATTACCAAATAAATTGTTTTTAAAAAATCATACAATGTGATTTCCGTTTTTTTCTTTTTAGATTTAGATGGAAATGCACCTATGCTGAAAATTGCAGACCCCTCTATGATTTCTAAGAGAACTTGCAAAATCACAGGGTGATTAAATACTTGAGATATATATATTGCAATAAACTATAAATAAATTTTATTAATTGTTTCTATCAACAACAATTTTCACTATAGTTTTCTATATGATTGTCTTATATGCTTTGTGGGACTGCGATTCTTTTCCTAATTTAAGTGTGATGTTGTTAGCTGGTTGATTTTCCTTTTTGTTTTTTTTAAAAATTGTTAAAGACGTGAGCCAACGCTTTAACAGAATCTTTTTAAAATCCAGAAGGACAAAAAGGAAAAGAAAAACTTCCATAACCAATAAAAATATTGTTACTATATCATTGCAGTTGCTGTTTTTTAATATGTATGTTTTTTTTTTCTTTCTTTTGATGACTTGGTTTTACAAAAAAAAAGTACTTTAATTTGTGTGTGTGTGTATATATACGTGTGTGTGTGTGTATAATATTAATTATTGAAAATCACTGAACATCATTAATTTCTTGTTCATAGTATTCATTGTAAATGTTACACCTTTTAACAACTGTTAAAATTTCAAATGAACCTGGATCGTTCACTGATTACAACAAAACACCCTTGCTGCAAAACAGCTGAAACCAGTCAGTTTGCTGCTTTTGGCTGGTCCTCCATTGCAGACTTTAATATTAATGTTGGTTTAAAAATTATTTTGATTTACCTTAGCTGGTCAATCTGTCTTGACACCAGCTTGACCAATTTAATCCTGCTATGCCCCTCTTAAACAAGCCAGCAAACCAGCATAGGCTTTTCAGCAGGGTAGGAATTTTTGAATTTTCAGATGTCCACATTCTGCTGTGGCCAGAACAGGAAACAAATTTGACACTAAACATAGAGCCTAAACTATATAAACCAGATTTCTTCTCTGACTTGTGCGATCTGCCATATGTTGTAAGCTATGTTGTTCGACATCCAGTGGCATAAGTGCACATTTCCCACCTGATGATATTCAGTCAAATCCCGCTTTGATCATGTGTATGCTTGCTTGGGACCTGGCTGTAACACCTGTGTAATCTACAGGCATGTGTAGGCATAGCTAGCTCACACATGCTAAAAAGTCGCGTGCTCATTTATACCCACAGTCGCATGCACACGCATTCACTGGCTGACTAGACACTCGCAGAGAGAGGGGGGGAGAGGGGGGAATGAATGCAGCAATTTTGAAAGAGCGTTTGGCTCGGTTCAAATAGTTGCCATGGTTTCAAGATGTTGCCATGGAAACACAAGCTGCCAATAAAATGAATCTGAATGCAATCTTTGCAGCGAGAGCCGCGATGAAGGGAGGAGAAAGGTAAAGTGAGAGAAAGAAAGCGCCCCTGCGGATTGCGTCCCACAGTAAAGTGAGCAGTATGGCGTGGAGGTTTGGCTGGGGTGTTGATGTGTGCTGGGAGGTAAGAGAAGAAAACAGCACCACAGAGAAAGCAGGGGGTGAGCGCTAACTATTTTAGGCCGCCTGTCGTCATAGTAACGATGGCCTCACCATAGAATGAGGAGGTAGGTTGAGAAATGTGAGGGAGAGATATAAACATTTTTTCCTAACACCCCATGATGCTTTGCTCAAACTATTGGATTAAGTTCTGTTTACACTGTAAACATTGAGCAAAAGGTTCACTAATAAACATTTTCAAAATGGGATACATTGAGGTGACATTATTTTAATCCCCCTTCATCTGTTGATCATTAAAAGAAAAATGTAAAAACATTAACAAATTACTCAAGAGCATCCTTCATCACTTCATCACATTCAGCATCCACATCAATAATTATCGATATTCTAAGCCTCAAAGTTAAAATTAACCATGGTTTTACCATAAAGGCAAGAAAACAGTTACTGTAGGTAACCATGGTAACCACAAATTAATCATTGTTTTTATTACATAAACTATAGTTTAATGGTATTTGTAGTAAAACCATGGTTATATAAATGTTAATCAATATGGAAAAAAAAGTTTGGTAACTATATTAATAGCCGTTTTTCCAGTATTGGGCCGAACCGTTCTCTTTGTAGAACCGCACAATTGCAGAAGTACAAAGTTGTACAATCTTATGATTTGAAATTATTTGTTGCACTCTTTTGACTGGAACTTCCTCAAACTGGAAGTGCCTCCCATGAATCCAAATGCAGCAGGCTAGTTTAGAAAACGGTGGATAGCAATGTTTTGGTGGCTCAGGAAAAGTGTCCAACGTGAGTCACACTGATGGCACCAATTTCTGCACAGGAGCCGCAACTTCGGATGCTCCTCGGACTGTTTGTCTTACCGCGTTTATTTGCATCTCTCGCGTTCCCTCTTGCTCCCTCTCTCTGAAGGACAGAGGAATTCCCACATTTATCGGTCGCCATGGCAACGCTGCAGCAAGAAAGCAAGAGAGGCCGCGAGAGGAGGAGGGGAGAAAGAGAGATGAGGCTGGGAATGTGTGAACAATGCTAATGCTACCTCACTGATCACCAATTGTGTATTTGCTCCTCCTCCTCCGCTCCTGCTTTCCCTTTCTCCTCTCTCCTCTCCCTCACCGGAGTTGTTGTCTTGCTCTCCTTTTAAAACTCAAAACTCTCTCTTTAAACTGCTGCCATTGTTATCTGTATTATTGTTGGGTCACTTAGCCGACGCCAGTATCCAGGGTAACCAGGGAGATGTGACATTGGTTCCCCACGTGAATACAAATATAGACAAGTATTCATCAATATCCAAAAGAGCCATTATGGGTGTAATGGCCGAGGCATCCCTGTCAGATCGCTCTATAAATAATGCAGTTTCATTAGAAACCCGCCGCAAGTCCAGCAGACTTCATCTCAGCCTGATTGAGTTTATGCCCTACCTATGGATGCGTGTGTGTGTTTGAGTAAATTACCCTGCCGGTAAACCAGAACAGGTACTGGATCTGTTGTCAACAGGTGAGTGTGTGTGTGTGTGTTGGCACAGTCACCTGCATTTACATGCAGAATTCATCTTCTTCCGCCTCACAGCATGTGTCTCATCCTAAAGGCTTTTCTTGGTTTAATCCATAAATAGATATGCTTTGATATCACTAATTTAATTGAACACAGCTTGTTATCACCTTCTGAAGCCTTTTAAATGGATAGGTTTTTCAGAGAAATTAAAGGCACCATGAAATCAAAATAGACAATTTTTTTTTTTTTTTTCAATGGAATATTGCAGTATTTATTTATAAATCCTTTTTCGGTGCTCATCATATTTTCTTTTTAAGTAACTTCCCCTCCCTCTTCCAATGTCTTCTGTGCTGACGTGTTTACTCAAGCAAGGACAGGACAACCTGTCACTCACATGACATCGCAGCAATAGCAAGAGTTAATGATCCAATCAATTCCCAACGGACATTGTTCAAGAAGCTGTTTTAGTCTGAATACACGTCATAACTTGAAGCAGCACGGAGCAGAATGATGGGTGTATGACAACAAAATACAGTGAGAGCGTCCGGTAAATAAAATAAAAGTTTAGGGTAGCAGGGTATTACATAATTTTTCACTCACTGGTAAGACTTTTTCCACAGCATTGAGGGTAATGCAGTTTTTCTCCACAAAATTACACTAATTATATTAAAATGCATGGAAATAATGTGAACAGATAGCTTTAAAAAAAAGCATACACCACAGATAATAACCTATAAGTTAAAAGTCAAAAAAGTAAGTGTTGAAAATGTTTTTACTTCTGGAATCGTTTTTACACAACAGAGTAAGTGATGACAGAGTTTTTTTTCTAAATTGAAATATAAAGACCGCAGTGCATTAAAGCCAAGCATGAAGGTTCCATTTGTAATGCATTTATATTTCATGTGTGAATTAATGCCCAGCCAACCAGCAACAGAGTCAGGTACATGCACTAAGCACCGCTATCTTGAGTGTGAATAGCATTGATTTATAAACAATCCATGTGCATATGAGCGTGTGTAAACGCACTGAAGCCTTTGTCAGACTGCGATGCGATGTGATTAACACACGTACTGTATATAGAGCCAGTAAGAACTGTATGTTTTTGTCGCGCGCCATGCATTTCTGTACGCCTATACCCAGAAAAATGATTTTGAACTCTGAGCACACAGATCCTCAAGCCCCTTAGTGCCATGGAAACAGCATATCTCCGATAGCAACAGTGACCGTGGTGACATTTGTGATGTAACCTGATGTTCTGTCATTTCTGCAGTGGAGTGTTTTTTTTTTTCTCTCTGTGTTTCTCCACGTCCCTAATTGCAGCCCACTTGGAAGCAAGAACGTGTTGTCACCTTTAAAGATGCATACTAAAATCAAAGCAGTCTGAATCTTCCTGTCGTCTCAAATGATCTTTTGTCTGACAGAGGTGTGAACCTGGAGACCTGTAAATTTAGCTGTCTCACACGTATTTTGCTTTTCAGTCGAGCCGTAGGCAGCATATGCACAGCCTTCTTGTTATGTCACCATTAGTGCTGAAAGGCACTATTAATAATATTTGGTTTGAGTGTTCTCATGTATTTGTGCAATTTGACATAAGATTGTTGTTATGCTGTTGATGTGTCATTGTACTCACTCTCCAACTATCATCCTGTCTTCCTTTGCATCGCTCACTCACTCATGCACCCTGCTTTGCAATCAATAACTCATCTTTCAACGTCGATTTTCCTTTTCCCCACAGGAAAACAAACGTCCTTCTACAGGACAAACAAAGGGGAGAGAGGGGGAAAGAGATGATGACACACCAGAAAGAGAGGACTGGATGAGAGGCTTGATCATTGGAAAATTACTGATAACCCAGTAGATATACTGAAACTGAAACATACTGTCTTTTAACGGGAAGGGAAAAGTGGGCCAGGGGCTGCTGAGGGAAGATTGAAAGGGTAGTTATGGGATGGATGATTAGCCCTTGTCTCCAAGGTTACCCTTTACAACTGTATCAGCGCAGAGCGGATTGGACGAGACGAGGAGGGGTTGTTTGGGGGACGGCATATGGAAGGGATGCAGGGAAGTCAGCACGGAGATCAAAGACCTGTATTGACCTACGTTACAGCTGCATTAATTTCATAGAACGTGGGCTGCCAAAGGTAGACAGGTTTTAAAGCTCACAAAGAGAAAATGATACTAGGCTCAGGATTAAAAAGGAGCTGTAATACTGAGTTTATGACTGGGAATCTTCTTAAAGAGAGGGTTCACTAAAAAAAACATTGAATCAACCTTAGTGTAGTTCTGATCCTGCATGACTTTTTGTCTTGTGAATAAAAACAGAGGTTTAGCATCTGCTCCTTACCCTACAATAAAAGTGAATGGTGACCAGGGGCTTTCAAGCTCCAGAAATGACAAAAAAGGCACCATAAAAGTACTATGAGGGGCTGTTGACACAGAATGGGTTTCCATTCCACTGCACTACTCTTGTATACTCTCTACTGTTTTTTTGGCTGAACTGTCACTTTAACCTCAAAACTACAGAGAACAGCTGGAACATCTATTAATAATATATCTCAACAGATGTAGTTTGTAGCTTTTATTGTGAGAGCAGTTCTGTTTATTAAGTTCAAGGGTGGAAACAAGGGGCAATACAAAACCGAAAAGGAAAAATAAAACCGGGCAAAGAGAGGCAGCGTTTTCACAAAGCCATAGATGGAGCGATCATTTAAAGCTCAGCTATTAAAAAAATCCAGAGCATCTTTAAACGGTTACATTTGGTTTTGAATGGAATTGTGTTGGAATGACCAGACCTTGACCGTTTCAGACATAGTTTGGTGGGATATTAACAGTGCTTCAAGATTCAGGGATGCAGTGCAGCCTGGGTTATTTTTGTGGGTTCGGAGCAGTGTAAGCATTCTGCGTGTTCGGATGCTCAAAAGAGGTGTGAAACCAGAGCCCAGCCGAGGCTGTGGTAACACTAGTGTACGTATGTATGTGTTCCTTGAGGTGAGAATGAGGATTGTTAAGCTGCTTACATAATTTATTCAGTGAGAGCATGGATCGGGCACCCTGGGTGAGGTGTGTGCCACAGCACTATTGTGAAGGGCATGCTTACACACTAGGCTGCCTTCAGCTGATCTCCTCTCTGTATACCAAGAACACGAGGAGAAGGTCAGAGCTTTGATTTTAAGTTTTTTACTTCAGGTTTGTTTTAAAATTGTAGCTTGTATGGTGAAACTAAAACTTTTTTGAAACCACCTTAAGCAAAATGTATAGATATACGGATTGATATATACAATGGTGTTAAAATACTACCATACTCAAAGCGTGATTTGATGTTTGAATTTTTATGTATGCAAATTCAATAAAGTTGCTTAAATGAAAATAGAAACAGAAGCCTTAGTGTTTAGGTAGTTTCAGATATTTTAACTAAAAAAAGTATATATATATTTTCAATACTTAGATTTTTTGTTTGTTTGTTTGTACCATCATATTTTTAAATTGTTATATCTCCGCAAAGTATTGTCAATTTAAAACAATTGGTCTATATCGGCCAAATATTGTCAATTTAAAAAAAGATTACCCTTATGACTGGTTTTGTGGTCCAGGTTTCATATATTATTATATTTATTTATTTCAAATTTATATAATTTTTATATTTATATTTATAGATGCATTTCCTGGAAAATAAATTCTGATTTTTTTTTGTTTTTTTTGAGTCGAGTTGAGCTTTTCATTCATAAAGACACACATGTTCATAAACACATGCACATTTGCATGCTTTTATTCATGCAATGAGAAAACGCCTCCACTGGGGTGGAATGAAATGTTACCCGAAACCTTCACACAGAAGCACAGAGCACAGCCCCGCTCCGCAATGTCCCTTGCTTTAGTATCTAATATGCAAAACACAAATGGACGTGAAGAAACACAATCACAATGTCACCTTCACACACAGACTAACACGCACACCCTTAGGTTAGCCAATAATTGTAACCCTGAGTCAGAAGTATTCAGACGCTGACCCCGTAGCTAACCCCCACCCAACACAGGAGGCGTGTAGACTGCAGGCTAAACATCAGCCCAAAGAGACACACACACACACATACGCTTGCACAGCGCAGGCGGAGGTCAGCCATCGGGGTCAACCTAAACACCCCGCAGCTAGCAAGTCACAGCTCTAGTGTCCAAGCAGATACACATTGACATAATGGCTGCTAAACTCACATACATTGATTCATTGGCACACCCATAAACTCACACCAATCACTGAGTCAGATGTTTAATTGTCAACATGACATCAAAATGAACCCTTTTAACTGTCTAAATGATCTTAATGTGTGTGATACATCAGTGCATGTTGTTCCATTGGAGAGAAACCAGCCTATATAATCAAAATGAGAAGACTTGCTCGGTCTCTTATGTAACTTTTTGGCTAATGTCATCAAGTTTTTACTTCTAAGTCCCTCTCCTTCACTTTCCACAACCTCTAAATCCCACTCTGTTGTTCACTGAGAAATACAAACGTCTGCCGAGTTAACACTGGCTGTGAACGTCGTTTCATGTCAACTTGTCGAAAAAATAAGTCTAAATTCATACAAGCAGACATACAAAACACAGACTCATGTTCTCACGTCCCCCATTTTGCATTTGTTGTTTGTTTGATCCTGTTTTTGTCATGAAAAACATCCAAAATAACCACCCACAGTTCAATACTCATTTTGTGAAAAAAAAGAACATCTTTTTATTCCATAAATTTATCAGTATGGCACATGAACAGAGATTGAATGGTCTGAAAAAGATTTGGCACAGAACCATTACAGCAGAACGAATCTGCCCTCCTCCACACACACTCGCATACACACACGCGTGCACGACACATTTCAGATGTTAATAATACACACATTCCAGAGCCATTCATCCAACAGGTTCAAACTGAGTCAGGAGAAACAATCACATTAACAACTAGTCTCAATATTTCAGAGGGACTCAAACAACCCAAAGTGGCAGATGGGGGAATGTTTAATTGAACAGAGGGAAGGAAATATCTGAGGCATCAGTTTGCTTCTCTGTTGTGTTTCTTTTTTTTTGTTTTGTTCTTCCTCTCAAGAGAGGATTGTGGTTGCAGCGCGCGTGTTTGTGTGTTAGACACCAGACAGTTGTGAATTTCTGGTCCTTTAGGAAGAAAAGGATAAACAAGAAGGCTGACAGGGGGAAAGAGTGAGACAGAAAAAAGAGACAGATCCATGAAAATAAGGTACGACAGCAGAGGAATTAAGGGATTATTGGTGAATAAAATTATGTCATAATTTACTCACCCTCGTGTCGTTCCAAACCCATGAATTAATTCTCAAAATGTTATTTTTTTGTTTTACGAAGCCATATTTTTAATTTAATGAAAGTGAACGAGGACTCGAGCAAGATCCAAATTGTGGTAAAGGTTCCAAAAAGTATCCTAACAGTGGCCCATATGACTCAAACGGTAGGTTTCATCTTCTAAACCTTTATGTGAGAAATGGACTGGAATTTAAAACATTTGTTTGATTCATAAACTTTTCACAGCGTCATGTGATCACAAATCCACTCTGAAAGATTCGGTTCAGACTGATGATTCAGACATCAGTTCATCAATTCAACTCGCTGACTCAATGTTTCGGTTGAAGCGCCTAACAGTCCACTGGAGAAACATTATCAGTGAATGGAAACTTAAATTTCAGGGCATTTGGAATACTGAGCATGAGTCATATGGACTTTTATGGTGTTTTTGTATTTTTTTTTTTTTTTTTAAGCTTTACAGCCGTTTTACAGATTCAGTTTAATTATATTGATAAGCCGTTCTAGAACAGTTTTCACAAATTCACCCTACGGGTTTCACAAAAGAAAGTTTTTCTGGAACGGGTTTGAAACAACACAGTGGTAAGTAAATAATGATGTGTTGTATGGTTGTTGCTCTAGACAAAATCAACAAGCCGAAAATTTAGGTTTCTAGGTAAATCATCCCTTTAAAAGGCTGAATGAAGAGAGTCAAGTACAGAACGAAAGAATGTCCCTCTTTTCTCTCTTAAGCTGGTGACTCAGAACGAAAAGGTCTGATGCGTTATCCGCATGTCGGAAGATATAGATGTAGAGAAGGAGAAAGAGGGTGAGAAAAGGAGAGAGAGGGGTGATGTCAGCTGTGCGCCTCTCATTCCTGCAGGTTACTAACAGTGAGGTCATCACAGCCCACAACAACGCTTGACATACAAGGATAGCAATGTCCCTGCACGCACACACGCAGGCTTGCACACATGACTCAATTTAGCAGACGGATGGACGTCCACACTCTTACACACATGCTGGCATCAATGAGCAAACGTTCACACAGACACCTACAACACACAGTGTATGCACCTTCACACACGTCACACTTGTATACGCCCACACACACATTGTTTGGTGGATGTACGGACACCTTTCTTACTTAGCTCACAAAGTCATCGGTGCAGACATGCCTACACGCACACACACTCAAATAAGACGTGATGAAAAGTGACAAGACATGTCCGAACGTCCTATGACGGCCAGCCTCATCTCATCTCATTTTATTTTCTCCTCTGATCTTTCTCTTTGTCATAGATTTATCAGCAGAATTGGCACGCATGTTTTAGTTTATTTGCAGGTGAAACATGATTCCAGACTTCTTTCCGGCCCTCAGTTAGACTTTGTTGTCTAGAAGTATGATTTTTGCACTACAGCACTAGTAGTGCACTACAAATTCTCAAAACCTTCAATAAGCCAATTTAAAATGTATTATTTTAAGTGAATTAGCAACGGAAGCATTTATTTCAGATGTATTTAGAGACGTCACTGTAATGGAGAGCGGCCCACAGATGAAGCAAAGCGGAGCTGGTTTGGATGGTCTAGTTCATCCCCTGCTGGTAGATTCCCGCCACTATTGGCGCTTTTCCACTGCATAGTACGGTAAGGTACGGTTCAGTACCTGGCCTTTTGTTAGTACCACCTCAGTCGAGGTTCCAAGCGAGCCGTACTGTTACCAAAACGTGACGTGTAAACTCTGCTGGTCACTGATTTGCCGTATAAAATCGTCATTACTGCGTCACTGAACT
>JAUYWG010000033.1:11690323-11710115 GCA_034779775.1 Enteromius afrohamiltoni | reverse complement strand
ACCTTTTTGTATCAACCAAAAATGGCTGTTTCGTGGTCTATTGAGGAAGTACAGACGTTCCTCTCGTTGATAGCCGAAGAGATGGTCCAGCAAGAGCTTGATGGGGCGACGTGGAATGAAAAATGCTCCATTGTTGTGTGTGTTTGTGGCGCGTTTACAATGATGTCACGGCAGTAGAGGCGGCACAACTATAACGACACGTGAATAATCCCGCCCACTATAAAGCAGTACTAAACTGCAGTGGAAGCGCAAACCGAGCCGAACTGAGCCGAGACGTACCACGCAGTGGAAAGTGCCATTTGAGGGTCCATGGCAATCCTGGAAATCTTGAGGTTCAAAGACTTTACAGTGTAAAGGAAATATACCCAAGAATGAGTAACTATAATAATAACTACATCTGTGTCAAAGTTAGCAGGTGTATTTAAGACATGATTGTTTAATGCAATTTTTAATAGCTTTTTTTTGTTGTTGTTATAGTCACACCAACCAAATTTGATGAAACCTTATTTCAATTACATAACTTTACTTCTGGTTTCTGGTGCAAGTCACTTATGGCTATTTCAGCTTATTAAAACAAACCATTATGTTGCTTGATATTGCAAACTAGTATTTTTTAACATATCATCTAGTATCATAATCATAATAATTGTAGCACAAATAATTTTAACATTTCATACACATACAGTTATTCTTCTAGTTATTAATCTATAGCAGGTAATGAGTCATGTTTTCACAGGTAATAGATTACTTTTGTATTGACATACATATAAGATGGATAAGCTCCAGTCGTTTATTTATCAAACAAACATTTCCGTTTTGTTGTCTCTGTAGTATCCACATTTTTCTCACACAGCACAAATGGGTAAAAATTTAGAGCTGCCTTTTTATTTTAGGAAAGGGATCATCATATTTTATATGGTGTCATCTGAATGCTTTATAACCTCTGGGCTACAAAATGAACATTGTCTAATGTGAGGTCTACAGTGGTTTAGGTTTTGGGAAAACCCCACTGGGGAAGGATAGAAAGGAAATTGTTTTACAAAAAATGACTGTGCTTCAAACATAAATCAAAAGCTTGAAAGCTGACAGAAGCAGGGGGGGGGAGTTTAAAGTAAAATCAATAATTCTAGTTAAACTTTATTTCATATTGATAAATGTTTACTGTTATGCCGCTCTGTGCCTTTTAAAGTTATTGCACCAAAATCAGTGTGTGAGATCTAATGTGCTGAGAAAATGGCATGCTTTTGTTTCGCCTCTTTTGCAAATGCTTGTTCTGCGTTCTGCCGTGCTTCGCTGTAACTGGGTCACATTTAGATGCTCTGACCCCGAGAACCCAGATCTCAGGTTCTCCTGCGGCTGTAGCACGGATCGGCTTTATGCGGTCACAGCATGAGCAGGTTCTTCGTAAGGTGATCGGGTCACAGCTCATTGCTCTCTCACCGGCCCCTCCACAGGCTGGCTGGAGACTGTCCACTTCACAAGTTTTTCCACTGGACTGCCTCTCAAACATACAGCACGCCTTTCCAGCTTCACTCAAAAACAAACATCACACAGGGAATTGAGCCAATAAGATGCCCAAAACCCACAAAAGTAGCCGCGTTTGAGGCTGAAGAGCAAAAGGCACGGTCTGACACTCAGAGATCATCCTCAGAGAGGAGCCAAGATGCTGCTTCAGCCGTTTTAATAGAGCCGACTCATTCAGGATGCTGTCACACATGTACACAAGCCTACACTGCAGATAAACATTTTCATAACCAGTATTTTTGTCTTGATTTCCAGAAAAAAATATCCAAACGACAACAAGATGATTTTGCTACTTTAGCAGCAAAAGCAAGTAAGCTATTAAGATGTTTAAGAGAATGTATCTTAAGTTTATTTTTGCAACTTCATTGGCAAGATCTATGTTTGTTTATGCCAAAACTATATTTATGTGTAAAAACAGAAATTGCCATTGGGGTAAGAAAAATAAACTTCATACATATATATTATTTGAACAAAACAAGCTTTAGTATCTAAATCAAACTGCGGTCCATGCACTGTAGATATGAAATGCAATGAAATATGTTTACCTAAAAAAGATTTTAAAATATTTCATTCTTTTGTTAAACATAAAAGAAGATATTTTGAAGAATGCTGGTAATCAAATAGACAATGGTCACCATTCTCTTGCAGGGTATTTCTTTGTATTTGTTTGTGTTCAACAAAAGACTCATAAAGGTTTAGAAGTGCATGAAGGATATACAGTATGATGCCAAAATTTAAATTTTTGAGTTAACTTATTTTCATTATTAGTTTTACATTTACAGTTGCCAAATTTGATTTCATTATTATACTGTTTTCTAAAGACTGGTGATAAAATTATATTATAAAATTATATTTTTAACAGTTTGCCATAAAATATTGTAAGAATTTACAAAACAGAAGTCAAATATTACAAAAATGCCGTACAGCTGCCTTGTATATTAGTCAGACAGTCCCTCACAACAAGACCATGATATTTGAGGGTCTTTGCCATAAAAACTCAATGTCTTAAGCAACATTGTTTCTAAAGTAACAAGACAAAAACGCTAATAAATCAAGTAATTTTGGAGGATTTTTGGTATTTCTAAACTAGAAGAGCATTACATCTTATGGTGTCTCTAAACCAAAAAGCATTGTGGGAGGACACGCAGACTTGAATAAGGATGAAAGCAATATTGCAAGGCATTTGTCCCAGGAAATAATCAAAGCTGAAATTTGGTTATATAATTAATTCCCATTATCATCTTCATTACAAAACCAAATAATACCCATTTGGTTTCAAGATGTGAAAACCCAAAATGCTGCCTATCTGATGTTTCCAGGAAACACAAAACAGGATGCTAACCAGCCACATAACCACCATCACAAAATCCACTCAAAGTTAGAAATGGTCCAAAAGGAGCTGAAGCTACGAAATGCTGTTTCTTCGGACTTGTCATGGAGCTCAGGCACATAGTTGGATGGATATCCCTGGAGACGTGCAGAAGCACCAGTATACAAACATATACATGTCTGGCCCATGTGCATTTACCAGTCAGTCAAGTGCCACCCAATCCCAAATGGCATTCGAGAAGCTTATACCTTGGAGGATTACATTAGATGACAAGGCACAACCTATTCGAAATCACAAAGAAGACACTGACTCGGTTTGCGAGTCTGAGGTGTCACATGTAATTATCAACCTCTGTCCGTAGGCGCATGTGTGCGTTCGAAGGAGGAGGCGGGTAAAAGCACTCTTTATTGACTGAGGTGAGGGTCTAGGATACAATCTTACATTAGTGTGTGTGTGTGTGTGTGTGTGTGTGTGTTCAGGGGCAATCAGTGTTTGACAAGCTGCTGCGGGCTCTTGTACAGATCAGTGCGATGACGCAAAGAGACATTGTGAACAACTGATCTCATTCTCTTCATAAAACCCCTCAAACACACACGCACATAAATGTCCTGATGGGTATCAGGAAGCCCACACAACAACTACAATGGCAAACGAGGCACATGTTCAAATAAACCATACACACGCACCCTAACACGATAAATCATTATGTGCGACTTTTGCCGCACACACTCAAGCTGCTTTAGTGCTCAATTCCAAATCTGTCACACACACTCAGTCTCAGGGGCTAAATAAGTCTTCAGGATTGAACAAAGCACTGGTCCTCTCACTCTCTTTTACCCTCAGAACAGAGGACAACAGCTTTATGTGAAATTAAGCAGGAAATAACAGTACTATGTCGCCAATCACAATAATAAAACAGAATCCAATAGAAATTAAAACAATTTAGGCCATACAAGAGAATGAAATAAAAATGCAATATATATATGTTGTTTGCAACATTTACATGTACAGTACTTGTTTTTTTGATAGAATTGATGATGAATTTATTACAATTTAAAATAAATGTTTTCTATTGTAAATTATTTTAAATTGTAATTTGTTCTTGTGATGCAATAATGAATTTTTAATCATTTTTTCCCACTCCAGTCTTTAGTGTTACACGATCAGAAATCAGTCTAATATGCAGATTTTCTGTACAAGTAACATTTCTTAATATTATCATTATTACAGTGAAATCATTGGTGCTGCTATTTTTGTGGAAACTGTGATACATGCTTGATTCTTTCATGAATAGTCCAAAAGAAGAGCATTTATTTGGAATAGAAATCTTTACTGTAATTTTTTAATTACTGTAATTTTAATACATTTGTGTTTTTTGACCAAAAATGTCTGAATATACTGCATATATTCTTGTTTTAAGCTAAAAAATATATATATGGCCAGTTGAGTAAGAAAAATAAACTTCAAATGCATGTTCTCTTAACACATCTGGTCATTATACATTACCATTACTCTGTTGTTCCATTTGATAATGTTCAGTGCTTTGCTACAATCTGTATTGTTAAAAGCACTATATAAATAAAAGTGACTTGACTTGACTTGACAAGCAAATTATAAATTACACTATTAATAATTAGATAGATATTACATTTACTTCACAAGTTTCTTTTTTTAAACATTATATTGCACTATGCTCTTTCTTACAATTGGGATCATCGGTGTCAGGCATATGTGACAGTCGGTGCAACTCTGGTAAAAACTGAGTTTGTTAGGGACACAAGCCACATCCACACCCTGCCATGAAAGATTTGTCTGTTCTGTCCAGCCCTGACAATTACAATGAAGCAGTTTTATATGTGAAGAATGACACCATCGCTAGCAGCGGTTTTAGAAGCGGACCATCACCAGCAGTAGGGCTGAAGTATGATTTGGATGTAATTGATATTCTAAGCGACACACTCTCAAGTGAGTTGTTTATATGTTTGACTTGGTTTTGTTACTCAGACTGTGAGGAACCAATGCGAAAGACCTTCTGCTGATAAATCCAGGACCAAAGTGCAAACGACCAAATACAAATCTTTGAAGTAAATGCTGGAATAAGATATTTACCCCCCACACCCAAAAGCAAGAGCTGCCCTAGATTTGTCTGTCAAAGCCTGAGCATGTCTGCAACTTTAAACACACACACACAAAAAAAACAGAGGCCATTGTCGCACGTCTGAATTTCTGAATAATGTATCACGGCTACTATTAGGGAAGTACCTCCCACCGCATCAGCTGGTTGGAAATTGGCACGAATGCCCCCTGACTTCTCGATTGGGGTATTAAGGGAAAAAAATGGAAAATCCCAACTGATGTTTTTTTCTCCATTCTAGCTAAGAGCATCATTCAGAAGATAATACACATGCCTGAAGCATAGGAAAATATGCTAAAGTGATTTAAACTGGGGATTTAAAATGGATGTCTGACTCTCACGACAGTCTCTAAATGCAGTACAAAAACACAGATGTTGCACATACACACACACACACAAGCTCGCCACGTGCACGCTCAATGGCAACAGAGTCTCTTATTGTAAAACACACAGCCCAAACACACTGTCTCCCACACACACACATAGGAGAGGGCAACAGAAACGCTATCAATGAAAAACATTGGTCGAAACACATGGATGTCTTCAAATAAGCATACAAAAGCTGAAATGGCCATTTCCATAGTTTTCACACACTCACACACAGACACATGGTTAAGCCAAAACCCGCAACACCACATTCTCTGGTGCTCTTTGCATAAGTCCTAACCAGCTGGTGGGCAGGGTATTTCTCTGCAAAGCGCATTTATGAGAGAGCTGAGATGTGTATGAGTGTGTGTTTTGGGCCCTGTGACTCAGATACCGCAGTGCTACGAGGGAGAGAGAGGGCTCCTGTCTTCCTACCTTTGTCACAGCTTTCACATGCTTCTTAAGACTTCAGGAAGCGAGAGATATCTGAGGTCGCAGGCTAGGTGAAGATCATGGGATGTGGTATGTTATAACAGTCTCTGCCCTGTCTCACTACCAATCTGCTTGGCAATACTTTCTTGTGAGTTGCTTTGGAAAGAAAGCATATGCCTTGAGCACAAATGTAATACGATTACTGTCTGGTACACACATGCACACACACAAACAGATGTGTATGTTAATCACTCAAGAAGCAAACGAACATATGCAAATCTCCAGCATGAGAGAGAGAATATGATCATTTTAGGTGTAGGGGATGATGTGCCTATGAAAGATCAATGGCGTGTTAACAGAATGTCAGCAGAAAAGGAGGTTTATTCATTTGCACTATTTGACCCTTTCGCAGTTTGATTGACAGGCAATCTGACCAATCATAATGTTGAATCCACCATTTTGTCTGACAAACAAACAAGACAGGGGAGTAGGTTAACTTCCGTGGATTTAAATTTGAAAAAAGCTGTGTATTGACTTATTTCAGCGGTTTAAAAAAAAAAAACCTTCTGATGTTCGCTCATGTTTATTTCATGCTGTAACTACTAAAGAGGAAGCAATGATGGGTTCACATGCCACTTCAACATATGGGCTACAGCATATGTTCTGTGAATTTCATTAAAAATGACCAAATTGGAAAGGTGAGACCCACAATAATGCCCACAGTAACCGGCTCTGTCTTGTCTGTTAGCGTGTTGCCAGTTACCTCTTTGCTCCACAATGTATTTTTCACTGTGTGTGTGTAGTGTTAGAGTGGCATGGCTTGTCAACCATAGGAGCAGACTAAGGAGGGTGGGTTTTTATGAAATGTCCGATTTAAGAACACGGACGACACCAGCTACATCCTTGTAAATGGCGTCCTATACTGTCACTGTCCTCGCATTTGCATCTGCGACCTGAACGCTGTTATGGGGACTGTCGCAGCAGCAACAGTTGCCAGGGAAACCTCACCATAAGAACCTGTTGGGATGCTGTGCCAGAGTATGGATGCGCCAATATATCGGATGACAATTGACACGGCGGTACGCTCATGTGTGGATATTTGTACGTGTTGTAGGCTAACAAGGTTTGACAAACACAGGCACGGGGACCCACAAAGATGGCACCCTGGCTCTGACAGTGTTTGGCACATTAGTGCGAAGGCGTGTTGCCGTGGCAACAGGGTGTTGACATGGCACAGTCGCACTTCTCGGCACAGATAATGGGTGACATTCTGAAAATGAGCGTGTATCAGAAACCCGGTCTCTCTCTTTCCTCTCCGTCTCTCTCTCTCTCTCTCATATCTCTTCCTCTGCAGAGAAGAACGCTACCACCAGCCAAATCACATTCTGTCTGCATCTCAGGAGAACTGTCTCCAAGCCTTAAGCTCTAAGGGTTACATACAAGTGATACCTCAAATACATGAGAAAAAGATAAGACAAAAACATAGAACAAATCAATGCCACCAATTTTCACAATTTCAGTTGCCAGTTTGTGTGCCATTTATATATATATATATATATTTTTTTTTTTTCAATTTTGAAGTGACTTCTGCTAACAGAACATTTTTCATAATTATAACAAGTGTAATATTAGCTAATTATAATAACAATAACAATATTACAATTAAGATAACACTTGATTTTGAAAAAAAAACAAAAAACAAAACAAAACAAAAATAAACTAGATAAAAACAAATAATGAAATACACTTATTTTCATAATAGTTTTGTTTTAAAAGAGCTCTATAAGTTTCTATAGTTGTCATTTATTTGTCCATTTTCATTTAAAAAAAAAAAGCTTTCCAAACTCCAATCTTGCTCACTGAGTGGGTTTTCTCTTACCTTTCAAAAGCTGTCCTCTGTTCGCTTTCTGCTCAAACAGTAGTTCCGTCCACAAGTCTGGACACAGTGTTCGCAATAATCCATTTTACCCCTGCAGTAATCACCAGAGTTTGTGTTCTGTCCTGAATCTTGTTGCTTCACGTTGGCAAAAAAAGCAGGGTCCTGGTAAAGTTTTAGTCTTTTACAAAACAGAGGGGACAGGCCATTGAGGGAGCCATTTTAAGGCCCATCCATTTCCTTGTTTGGAGGAGTTGTTGTTGTGGCTTCATAATGCTTCAAGCTAATCATTGTCATTGTCAGTACGTCCACTGTTATTCCAGCTTTATTTCATTTTACACAATGAAAAACAAGAATCACCTCTAGGTAAAAACAAAGAGAGCGACTAAATCCGCTATGCTTTCAACACTTGATGTTTTCCAATAATGATGATAGTAGTAGTAATGTAATGTCAACTGGAGCCTCTTTTTACTCGGCTTTCAAATCAGATTTTCCTAAAACATCTCACTTAAAAAGTATCTTTTCTCAGTATAGCAGCATGTTGATCAGCGTTTACAGTGTTTTACTCTCTTTCCATTGCATTGCATACTATCATCATTATTGTCTTTTATAATTCTGTTGTTAATGGTGATAACTCATATCGACCCAGTTTGGATCTCAAACGCCTGCGGAATCAAACAGTAGTGTGTTTATAATGTTAATTAAAATTACTTCTCCTCAATGACCCTGTTAGTTATAGAACAGGAAAGGGAAACCTTTTGAGACTTAAAAAAACAAAGTCAAAGTATCTGAAATCAAATGCAATTTCCAGAATATCCATCCCTCCATCTCCTCAGGATACCCTTAAGTCTTGTGAGGGTGTACCAGTCTCAGACACATTTTTGTTTTTATGCAGAGAAAGGAATTATCAGTGACAAAGCGCTACACCAGCAGCTGCTAATTCTTCAAAAGCCGTGGCTTCCAGTCAGAAAAAATGTAAAGATTTTTCATAATTTATTTCTCTGAATGAAAATATATTTATATATCATGTATACTTTCATAGTTTATATATTCTCTTAAAATTTGTATATCTCTCATTGTCTTTTTGCGCTTTAAGTCCTTGTTTTCCTCTCTTCCCCTCAACTGTGAGAGCCTTCGAGAAAGGGGAGAATCTGAGTCCATCATCATCATGAAACGCAAGCCCTGTGCTGGTCTATCCATCTTTATCCATCTTTTAATCCATCTTTCCTTCATAGGACTGCGAACCTCTCCAAAAAATTTTAATGATCCTTTTTGTTATCTGAGCGTTACGGTTCTCTAAACCATTTTCTCACATGATTTTCGTTCTCAGCCACTGTCTATAAATACTTAAGGTTGTTCATGTATTTCTATATACACTTCCTACCTAATGGTTTGTATGGTTTTGATTTTTGCAGCATTACTGCTTTATTGATGGAGTACAGTATAAGCGCAGATCTTTTTTGTCTTCTGAAATGTTTCTGTACACAAATGCACAGTGTGCAAAGGTTTTGCTTTGGCACAGATTGGTGCAAGTTTAGCACATACTTATCAATCTTGCATTACACAAAAACGTATCGATTTATAAGGTACTGGCAAGTGTGGTTTTGTTTGCTGATCCCCTTCATATGTGCAGATCAGATACATGTAACGGCGGATTTTAAACTGCGCTGTGGTTGCCTTTCTTCCCTCTAGAAATTCCCCCACTCTTTGCCAGTGTATTTACTTGGTAGCGATTTCACAGCTGCATCTTGTATTCTTGTGTAGGTAATATTTCATACAATGCTGGGTCTGCCTTTCTCATTACTCCTGAGAACATACCCATAGGGGTTGAACAGCCAATACCCTTCATCTGTTTCTGTCTTCCTGATACCCTTTCTCCATCTTTTATCTGTACATTTACCTTTCTCCCTCTTTCCCTTACTCCCTTTCTCAACTTCAGATCTGGGTTTCTTGGACATTCTCCTTGGAGCCGCTCTTGAAAAGCAACGGCTCAATCTGTGGGTTCTGCCCTTTACCCATCAGGCCTTTCAGTGACCCGTGGATGCCAAGGGTCGGCAGAGGCATCGGAGAAGGCATGGAGCATGATGTACTACCTGCAGAGACTGGCACCTGTGTGCGAGAGATGGTGGTAGTCTGGGCCTGGGAGCAGGGCGAAGGGTTATTGTTATTGTTTAGGCCTCCGCCCGAGCCTCCTCCAAGGCCCAGACCTATCATGTTACTGTTGAAGTGATGGGCCTTGTAGTAATGGTTGAGATGCTCTGCACGTGCAAGGTTCGGGAGGTTGACGATTTCGGGGTGGTGCATACGCAAGCTCTGTCCGCCTCCGCCGGAGCCACCTTGCGGTACCGTGGATCCTCCTGAGATGCCGCTGCCACGAATGCCAGTTCCTGCTCCAAGCTCATCTTCGACATTAATGATCTCAATGGCTCGTGCTGGACCGTGGTGCTTGTGCAACTGATGCTGCTTCCTCAGCTTGTAAAACACCACCAGCATGACAGCAGCCATGAAGGTAATGGCCACGAAGCAACCAATGATGATTTTAGTGGTCTTCATCACGTCATCTAGTCCAGAGGGATAGTTGGGCTCAGAAATTGGGACAGTGAAAGTGGGCTTGGTTGCTCGGGGAGAAGAAGATGAGCCAAGGATCGAGAGAGAAGAGGCAGTAGTGGGGATAACTTCATGCCAGAGGTGCCCAGAAGGTGTAGGCCCAGGAAAATGGATGAAGGTCTCATTGACGGCTTGCAATGCAGATTCTTCATCTCCCGTAGACTCCACAGTTTCTACAGTGACGGTGGTGAAGTAGGTGTAGTTGACACTCACGTCTGCTGCAGTTACATTCAGGACAGCGGTTGCCGTTGTGTTTCCAGCTGAGTTGGTCACCATGCAGGTGTACTGGCCAGTGTCACGCAGAGTTACGTTGGTGAAATTCAGTGTGCCATCATGCAGAACGGAAATCCTGACCCTATAGGAGCCATGGGTCATTAGAGTGCCATTTGGAGTGATCCAGTTCACGGAAGTCATGGAGGTACCGGTGCGACACTTGAGTTCAGCAGCCATGCCCTCGGTCACATTGAGGTCAGTGGGCGGCTCCACAATGACAGGGGCATAGCAGGTGAAATGGCTCTGGTCTAGCTCTCCTATGTACTTTCCCTTAAGGTAGGGTGGTGCGTGGCACCGTGCACAGCAAGTGGTGTTGCTCGGCACTGTTTCTTTTAGCCACCAGCTTAGCCAGAGCACATCGCAGTTGCACACCCATGGGTTGTGATTGAGGTGCACTCGCTCCAGCTTCTGCAGAGGTGTGAAAAGGTCATGGGGCAAAGAGTGCAGGGAATTGTGGGATAGGTTAAGCTCCTCTAGGTTCTTGAGATCATCGAAAGCATTGCGCTCGATGACCGACATTTGAGAGTGCATGAGCCATAGTTTGCGCAAAGACTCCAGGCCTTGGAAGGATCCGGGTCTGATGATTTCCAGACGGTTCCCAGACAACTCTAGCTCCTCCAGTCGCACCAGGGGAGTCAAGTTGGGGATGTCCTTCAGGCCACACATACCCAAGTTCAGGTAGCGCAGGTTGATGAGTCCAACAAAGGCTGCGTCAGATATATAATCCAGTTTCTTAAGTTCGCCTAGGTCAAGACGCCGCAGTGAGGGGACGCGGTGAAAGGCGTAGCCTGGTAAAGTCTCAATGGGGTTATTTCGTAACCACAGTTCTCGCAGCTTGCTGAGGTACTCAAAAGCTTGCGATGGCACCAGCGTGAGGCGGTTGTCGAACAGTTCCAGAGTGTTAAGGTTTGGGAGGCCATTGAAAGCGCCCACCTCTATCTGACGAATCTGGTTCTTGGAGAGCTGGAGGATCTCCAGGTGCCGCAAATGTTTGAATGTGTCTGATTTTATCACCTAGGTGAGAAAATTACAGGTACAAGTTTAGGATTAAAGTTGTGTGTGATCTGTTTGTTCCTGTGAAGAGTGAACATTTTAGAAAATATAAAGTCATAGACAAAGAAAGTACATTCATTTTCTTTTGTGCTTTACAGAAAGTTGTTCTGCAAGTTGTCAGCAGTCACTCTTGACTTTGAAGAAAAACACATCAAAGGAATAGTTCACCCAAACATAAAAACTGTGTCATTGTTTACTCAACCTCATGTTGTTCCAGAACTGTATGTTGTTATTTTTAATCAGTGAAACAAAAGGGGAATTTTTGAAGAATCGTCAAGTAGGTTTTTAATAATTTTTTCCCAGGTCATAGTGACTATTTTTTCCCGTCTCCAAAAAGAACAAAAAAAAAACCAACAACAACAGAAAATCACTGTAAAATTAATCCATATGACATCTCTGTGCAAGGAACAGAATAACAGTTGCTGTTCACAGCAAATCTTACCCTCTGCTGAAGCACTCAAATGTTACTCGACACATCTGAACTGGCATTTGAACCATGTTCAGTTCTGACACACAAACGAATACTGTTTTGTCTCTATGTTAAACCTGGTATAGGGCACTGAACCATTTTAGAGAGGAAAAAATAAACAAATAATGAATTATAACATTATGTCTGTTTCATGCACACCATTATCATAGGGCTTCAAAACAACAGATGGAATACTTTTATTGTGTTTCTGTTCAGAAATTGTTATTATGAGCGGAAGGCAAAAGCACTGCATAAGGATTCCTCAAAAAGGCATCATTTTCCACAGAACAGCATGCAAGCTTTAAGCGACATGAAGGTGAGTAAATAATGACAGAATGTTCATGTTTGGTTGAACTATCCCTTCAAAACCCAATCCAAAAAGGCCGCATAGACTTGCAACTGTAAATCTCAGAGTCATGGTGGAAACAGTCATATTATTAGAATGTGCTAAAACCTGATGAAAGAATAAATGACAAGACTAGAGAACATTTACACATCCTAAATGCTATGGGTTCTAAAACAATTTGTTTCTGTGCATCGGATGTAGCCAGAACTGCTTTTCTTGGGCAGCGAGAAGCCTCCTCCTGGCCTACTGCCACAATCCCCTCTGTATATAGAGCAGGGGAGGGGAGGAGGGTGTTAAACACACTGGGTTGGGGGTGTTGAAGAGAAGGGTGGAATCTGTCAGAGCTGCACTCTTGTGGTAAAATGCTATGGGAGAGAAAGAAGCCAAAGAATCTAGGATGCCTTCAGGTATTAAAACATTTTTAGATTTTTAATCATTTCAAGTGGGGCTCGAGGACACAACAAACCAAATCAGAATTTTTATGCTTAAACGGAGGCTTGATGAAAAGCATTAATATTCTTCTTCATTTTTAATAGGCTTGTTTTTGGTTAACACTTTCACTGTCGGGGTAAACAGTGTATTTGCTGTTATCTTTTTCATCTAGAGAATAAATATCTAAACCTTCACACTAAAAGTAGGTCATATCAGCACCTGACTTTATTATTTGGGCAAGGCTGAGCCGTTTGTGCTAAAGCAACTCAGTGTTCAAGCAACATTAGTGAAACTGACACTCAAGAAATATTAGAAACAAACAAACAAACTAAAACATCCTCTCCCAAAGCCTGATGGGAGAAAAATACTGTAGTCAGTATTTACCTGTATTGAGTTCTCTTGTAAGTTGAGGTATCGTGTGTTGTTTGATATACTGTCGGGCACCTCTTCTAAGTTTCGTTTTGTACAGATCACTCGACTAGCTTGATTAGAACAACTGCACAGCGTAGGACAGGTGGAGGCTGCTCCAACTGCCTCTTGGCCTGGAAGGATGAGCCACAACAGCAGCTGAACCAATAAGAGGAGGAGGGGGGAGGGACTAGGAAGGTTGGTCACCGTGGTGATGCGCATGGCAACTGGGTCATGACCCTTCCTGTGTTCCAAAGAGGATGGTAGGCTGATTCCAGTGTCTCCAGTACTGTCTCTTTAACTGTTGTCGATTCCTCCCGCAATGGATGTCACTCCTGCATTTTTCAGTGGAAATATTCAGTCTCCTTTGTTGGTGGTGTGTTTCGTCCTTGTTTATTTTTTCATACGGATACAATTACATAAGTGTCGTCTTTGCCTTAACAGGTCCTCTCATTTGACAGGCCCCTTTGTGATGAATGCATGTTTTACTGCAAAAGAGAAAAAAAAACAAAGAAACCCATGTTTTATTACTCATAGAGTCAAATATTTCAGGTTCACAGCTAAAACGCCACACAACAATAACTTGGAATCAAGTGAATTTTGAAGAAAATTAATGCATCAAGTTGAAGGGGACAAAAATTGTTTTTGGTGGGTTTTTTTTGCGAAGCAAAGACTAATGATATTACATATGCAGTCTCTCGCTTGGAAAACTCAACTATTGTACGCTGGTAATGCACTCAATCTCAAAATCTTGTCTCTCTGTGCATGTTAATGATCCTCTTGATAGGTACAGTATTTGTGTGTTATATAAACAATAGACACTTAAAACAACATCCTAGAATTCAAATGAACTGCTTTATGCAAGGTCCAAAGCTTTCAGCCAAACACTGGCCAATGGTAGGTGAAAAATTACAAGCTTAATATTTCATACCAGCCATGAAATCTCCGATAGCCTCTTGGGCACAACATTTAGTGCTGTTGTTAGGATCATGGACCTTTCCCGATCCTGTTCAATGTCTCTCCACTTCTTGTCTACAATATCTTAATAAAAGGCAAAAACCATAAATAATGGATAATAACAGATAAATAATAAACGGATAATTGTTATATATATTATGAGGGGTAATGCCTCACGTTAATTTTAAGGCATTTCCCCCAACACTAGACATAAGTGTTTTACCATTAAAACTGCGCCTGTCATAAAACAGTGACACATTGTAATTTTGTTACTCATTTACATTTGGGAAGCACAATGTAAAGAAGATTTTACAAATGCCAGCAGAAAATAAGCTTTATCCTATGTATCTTTTTGTTTTTTTTTTAATAAATGCATTCTTGCATCATGACTTTAAATGACTCCATTTGAACCATTTTGACACTTACATTTGTGGTCAGACTATCCTTCTTTAAGTTTAAACCATGTATTATGTTGCTAGTGAGCAACACACGTAATTCGTAAATGCCACAACCACATTTTACCCACATTTTGTGAGTGTTTATTCTGGACCCTAGCTTTACGCAATACACAGAGCAGATCTAGCTACACTCACCTTTACCAGATTCACACGCTTCACTCCCTTGTGCATTTCTACAATAATACTGCACGTGTGAACTATGGTACTAATCTTTATGTCCATACTCGCCCATAGACTTGAGGCTCATGGGGTCTTAGAGCAGCATTAACTGGTGCAGTGTGCTTCGGCTGATGGATGGCTAATTCAACCTGAACCCCATGCAAGGGGGCCTAGCTCTCTCGGGTTATTTAGACTTCAGTAACCTTATATAAGGGTATCCAATGAGACACAGGCCATTACTAATGATGATGGCCCTAATTATCGTACTCTGACATGCATGTTCATTTAACACAGGATTTTACACTCTGTGCAGTGAAAAATAAGAGAGGAAGAGAGACAGGAGATGGAGAGAGAGAGAGCAGGGCAGAAGGCAGAAGGATGGAGAGATTATTAAACTGATAGATGACTGTACAGCTGCAGGCATAGAAGAGAATCATCAACACTAATAGATGAATACTGAAACAGAGAGAGAGAGATCCAAGTGAAATGTGAACGAGAGACAGACAGTAAGGAACAGATATAGAGAGAGGGAAATGTTAAGCGGACGAGATAGAGGGTGAGGAAAGAGAGGAGGGAGAAACATTAATATTAATAATTTCTCCCAGAGAGAGATGCATGAGAAAGGCTTAATAGAAAGGGATGAATATGAAACAGACAGAGAGATAGAAGGAGGAGAATGACAACATAGGTGCATCAAAAACAACAAGTGCACAAGAAAGATGTGAGAGATGCAGGCAAGACAACACAAGGGAATGAATATAAAAACAGTTAGTGATAGAGAGAAAAGAGATAACTGAGCTGTGTGTGTGTGTGTGTGTGTGTGTGTGCATATAAAATTAGTATGAACAGTCAGTGGCGATCCTGTACAAGCAGGTCTGTGAACACACTGGGTCTTGTTAATCACATATGAGTATATTTATTTATGTGTACTGGAAAGGTTATCAGACAAAATTTCAGTGTATACATTTGTGTTTTATGATATCTTTTAAAACAATATCCAATTTTATAATAATTAGAATTAATTTAAATATATTTCAATGGTCACATTGAACTTTAAAAACAAAAATAGAGATTACTTCAGAGCCTGCAACAAATATCTGAAACAGATGATGGCTTTTCTTTTGAATAATAATAAGTAGAATAATACAAATTGTTGCAATTTAGGTCTATCATCTACTCTGTATTGTTTTATTGAGTCAAGTGGACTATTAAACAAATATCTTTCACCATATGATTAAGCATTTTAGTCAAGAGTTCTCTGAAAGACAAAACTTCTTTCCATCTTCTTTTTTTTGCATGAATATGGGTGGAAGTGAAAAGAACATTTAGTCTGCACCTGTCTTCACCTGTTAAGCCATTTTTCACTCTTTGCTAATGCATTCTTATGCACTCTAAAGATGCTAGATCTTTTCTCCTGAGGGGGATTTTTAAGAAATGCCACGTTTGTCATTCTTAATGACATAAAAACAATAAAAACCTACACATGACCAAATGTGTCAAACTATATACTGCACATTATATTGTTTAATGAAGTAGGGTCATTTAGTTAATCATTTTATTAGGGGTTCGAGTGATGAAACCCTATTGTAATTGTAAGGATTTTTATTTTTATTATTCTTCCCTAAAACTGATCGTGCAGCCCAAACCGTAAGGCCTAGAAAGCTGAAACTTTGTCAGAAGGTAGTAGTCCTCCTCGCTACTCAGGCGCAAGAAACAAGGGGGCGGTACAGCGATCAAAAACGTGTTAGTGCTAATAACTCCTAAACCGGATGACGTAGACTCAAAAACTTTACATCGTTGTAATCCTTGGGTCCGTGCAAATCAAAAAATAAGCATCTTTGAGGATATTGAGGTATCTCAAAAAAAATGGCGGCCATCGGCCAAATAGTGAATTTTGCTAATTAGACAAGGTTAATGAAAGTCGATCGGAACGAAACTCACTGGGCATGTTCGACTCAAGGCCATAAAGGTCTGTAAGAATTTTTAAAGAAATCGGCCACTAGTTGGCGCTAACGAGAGTTTTGGCTCAGCAATCACGTGGTGTTTGACACACCCCCACAATATGCATATCAGTTGATAGCTCTCTTCATACTGATCAACTTTGCCTCAAGAACCATTGCTGTCAATCAAACCATTTATTAATCATTCAGAAAAATGTTAAAAACCTACTTTTGCGAACTAGTCCCTGGTTTTTCTCCCAATTGGAACCAAACAACTGTTGTAATCATCTGTGGACTCTCTAGATCAATAATTATCAAAAAAAATGTTGAAGTTTGTCCTTTAGTTAGCTCTAATTAGCTCATTTTAAAATAAGGCGAAGCAGCATAAACCCAAAGGCCTCTAAAACGTAAACAAATACTCAGAACTTTACAAAACTCGGTAAGAACATGTCTCACGTGACTCTTAACAACTAGCCAAAGTTTCATAAGGATCGGACCATAGGTGGCGCTATAACAGTTAAAACTGCCTCAAAATGCAGTTTTCCCCTAGTCAATTATCTCAAATGCCTAAAACTACTCATACATTTATTATCCACTATATCTTCATAAAAAAATCATAGCTCTCCTCAATCTGAGCAACTTTTGCTCTGGGATTAAAGATTTCAATCAAACCATTTGGCCAAAAACAGCACTATGATAGATATCAACATTAAGCACAGTTTTCTGTAAAAAAAATGCTAATTATAACCACCGGATGACAGCGGAAGACCACTAATGGGTTCATTGAAACTCTAAAACTCTATTTGCTGATACAGACATTAACTAAATGTGATTTTAAATGTTATAATGCTGATTTTACCATTTTGCTCTTAAATTTTTTACAATTTTGCCAGATAATCCTTGCAGTGAGACATGAAAATAACACATAAGCCCTTTAAAAGAGAAGACTTGCTATAACTGTCACCTATCATTACTTTTTAAATATCTAACATTGCAACACAGTGTGTGTGCATGTATGCCTGTGTCTGTGTGTTTGGATTAACTGTTCACCCATTTCATTTCTGTCTCTGTGTGTGTGTCTGTGAGCCTATTGTCCATTTTCGATGTGCTTAAATGTCAGACATACATTTAGGTTGTCCTATACAACCCCAAAACCCTTTCAATGCTCGAACCCTGTTAATTGCTGCTTGCAGCAATATTTAAGAAATATTTTCTGTAAAAACATTTTGGCTTCACACATTTCCTGTTTCTATGGCCACCCAGTCTCTGTGGAACGTATGTATGTGAAGTTTTAATATTCTAAATTTAGACAACTGAATTAATGAATCATGAGTTCTGCCTGAAAATGTTTGCCCACTCTCTTTAATAAGCACAAATACAAGGTGATGAACCCCCGGCTCAAAAACAAACATACACACACACACTCACACACTCCAGTCAGGGGAACAAATGTGATGTCCCCTGCTGCTGCTTGACTGTGACCATAACCAGTGTTTTACTGTAAGCATTAGCATGCTGTTAAGGGCAAAAGCCATTTGTAGAGCTGTCATGTAACAGGAAGCCATGCCCCAGGCCTTCTTCTATAAACACTGCAACTCAAGCATCACTAATACAGTCACAGCTACCTGCAGCAATACCTGCTTCACTTCTTCCCTACCGCATCTGCTGGTAACCAATGGGTAACCACAGTCCGACTATTGGCCTATTATAGCCCCAAATGAGCTTTCAACATACTGGACCCTATATGTACTGTCTTTCCTGCAATTAAATTAGAACAAACTAAAATGTGGGAAATATCAATGATCAAATGTAAATGAAAACTGACAGTGAAACTAAAGCTGTCAGGGTTCACAAAGGTACTCTGTAAAAAAAAAAAAAAAAGGCCTACAATTGTAACCTTATAGCAGTGGTTCTTAACCAGGCAGACGTGGGCCACAGAATGACTTATAGTATAATTAATTTTAAATATTATAATAATAAATCACAAGTTATAAAAAGATGAATATTTCTCTATTATTTCCCTCAATAACTATTGATGCACATACAGCTTCAGAATACAGGTCATAACTACTGCAATCACAAAATAAATTGTGGTTATTTAAATATACCACAATAATTAGACAATTATTAATTCATTAATTTAATTAAAAAGTTCAATTAAGAATTATCATAATTACAGCAGAAATACTGAAAATAATAAAAACGGGGCCTTCAATTCAAAAAGGTTACACCGTCTTATAGATTGCTGGTGTAAACTAATAAATTAGTTTTTGATGAACAATTTAAAAAAGTGGCATAGAAGTGGTTCGTTTAACTTGCACACTACATAGGAATTTAACAACAAACCTTTATTTTGAATCTTGTTCATAAAAGCGGTCTAAATGATTAATTCACATTTCAGACTGCTCTGGTTCTCGACTCTGTGGTTCTCAGTTTAATGGCTCACTGGAGGACAAGATTTTAGTTTATGCCTTTTTCTCTCACTGAGCTGTTGTAGGACTTCAACAAACCTAAAATAAACCAATAAAACCAGATTCTGATTAATTAATGAAACCCACTTTATAAATATGTGTGTAGCAGGAACCCTGCTGTATACAGTCAATAGTCAACATCTGAAGTGGATCAAGAACATTTATCAAAGTTGTCCTAATACAAATTCGCATTTTGGTTTTAGTTTTTAGGACAGCTTTGACGAAAGGTTTTGATCCACTTCAAATATTGACTATACCCAAAAATATACTAAAATGTATTTGAAATGCATTTATTTCATGCTACATATACTACAAACACATTTACATATTTATGTACTTAATAGAAATACCCTGTAGTTGTACTTTTGGTAAACTAAACTGGTATAATTAAGGTCTGCTAAAATAAACTCATTTTGTGCTTAATGCACTTTAATTGTGTAGAAGTAGTGCTGAAGTCTAACTAAAGATATACTGAAGTATATCTGATTGTGCTAAAGTGGATCTATTGCAAGTTTGCTGCAGCCACACTTTAAATATCTGGCATTTAAACAGATATT
>JAUYWG010000033.1:11658950-11679045 GCA_034779775.1 Enteromius afrohamiltoni | reverse complement strand
ATCAAGTGCACGCCAATATTCATTGGCCTTTTGTATAAAGCTCAAAGGCATTTGGTCTCTCTGGCGAGTTCCCATATTTAACGTCTCCGTTCCCTCCTTCAGGGAACTTGGGTTACGTTCATAACCTAGACGTTGTTCTATTTTAGCAGACATTAATTATACCAGTTTAGTTTACCAAAAGTACAAAGTACATAAATATTTAAATTAATCTGTAGTATACTTAGCATGAATTAAATGTCTCTCAAATACATTTTGGTATACAAATACATACTCACTAGAGTATATATATATATATATATATATATATATATATGTTATAGTACTGTTAATATTATATTACATAAAAAGCCTTTGAGTCCAAAAGGTTGAGAACCAATGCTTTAAGGTGTGAAAAGAGAAAAAAATGACACACATCACCTTTAACCTCTCAGTGATAATACTAACCCACGCACATGTCTTACTTTCAGCACAAATACTGTACACAGCCACACAGAGCAGTTGCAGAGCACCGCTTCCTCCTGAGGGAAAGTCCAATTTTAGGACAAGACTCTAGCATGGATTCTGGGGGCCTCTTTGATTGATCTACAAAGCCTTCTATTATATCAGCTGTAATAGAGAGGTGATGCCTTAGCATTACATTTAAGATCCCATCACGAACAATACACATACTGCAGCGAAAGAAGCAGCGTGAACGTGAACATACTCCCCCCTGCATGTCTGCCAGCTGATGCGGAGAATGAGAAAAAAAAAAAAAACCGCCTATTCTATTTTTACTTCAGAGTTCAGTCCAGCAACTGTGTTTTTTCCTCTTAGAGGGAGATGTTTGAGGTGCTACGCCACAGATGAGGGGGGCCGCTAAAATAAGGGATTCTGCCGTGTAAGCAAAACCCCAGAGATAACCCATTCATCTGCTGTTATACAACAAAACATGTGGACCTATGATGAAAAATGGTAATTATTGGTTGGGCAGATTGCCATTGACAGATGCACTGGCACAACAACAATGTGTATGTTGAGCTGTTATCGTTTCCCCTGTAATGAAATTGTGACAATTAATTTTAGTGGCTAACACACTGGGTGGCTGCACTATTTCAGCCGAGACAAGAGTACTGCAGTTAGAACAAGTGGAGTTTTTATAGAACGAGGTGTCAGTAAAATGTTTGTGAATCACAGACATGATAATATATAGAATAGCCTCTGGCGTCCAGTGAGCAATATATCTAAAAATATCTGGCCATCAAGTTATCTTGGTGTGAAAAGCCGAGATCAATGGTGCAAGTAACACAAAACGCTGTTGATCCTCAGCGTTGCCATGATGTTAATGAAATGTAACTAAATCCAATAACTGGGCCATACGTTCCTCACACAGAGCGGTACAGTGCGTTAACTAGGCTCAGCAGTCGGCTAAGTACCTTATCATCAACACAGACAGTGAGCAAGCTAACACATAAACTCCACACAAACTCCAGAGCAGCCGTCAGCATTGGGGAAAGACTCTGATTATGCAAACATTACGCAAAAGAAAAACCATATGCACAGTGTAAGGATGGATTTATTCGAAACGGCAGCCGTTTACTCTGTCTTCGCATAGAGTGGTAATTTCAAAATAGAAGTTAGTAAAAGGCTATCTGATGGTTTTAGTATGTAATTGTAATTACGAAGACATGATGGCCCTGACATGACTTATAAAACTAATTTAACGCTTTATTAATAAAGACACTCATTAGAGATATCAGAGCACTGCCAAAGACAACCTACAAAATTAGAATTGACATTTCAAATGATAATAATAATAATATTATACAAATGCTGTCTATGGTATCTTAATGTCGAAGCATGCATGTAAATCTTTTATTAATTATCAAATCGAGAATGAAATGCATACTGAGTACTGGTGCTAATAATATACTATAGAAATGAAAAAGCAGGGAATTGAGGACCGAGACACTTTGGTGCGAGTGGAGTTTCTAGTGGCACTCGCGCATCCTCGATACTAATCTACAGGTCAATTTTCTGACCAAAAATTACAGAGCACAAAACCCCCGCAGGATTTTTTTTTTTCTCCCCCAGATCTGCTCCTGGAGTAAATGTGGCTGATGTCCTTTACTGACAGACAGAAAGTTCACGCTGCCTGTCACTCAAGATGACTGCAAGGAACTCAAGGAACATTTAAACTCATTCGTTTAAATGTTCGTTTTATTATATGAAAGAATAAAATACTAAAGAAAGTAAAAAAAAAAAAAAACTTACTACCCACAGGTTAAGTCAGTGTGAACACTGCATGGATGGACACACACAATTCGTTCAAAAACATACATCCCCAAGTGTAAAGTTAAGAGTTTAATTGATTGCATGTTTGTATTTACAAAAAATGTCCCTGAATACTTGATGCATTGCGTGCCTGTTTTTCTACTAGAAGACAAATTCGCAAGCTCAAGATGCAGGTGATTTTTTATGCCTTTTTATTTTTAAAGTAAACATCTATCTTTGCATCTTGGCATGCATTGACTTCAAGTTCATATCAAGAACAGCATTGCTAAATAAATATTTTATCCAATGTTTATAGCCTATCTATTTCTAGGAAGAATTAAGCTATGTTGTGCTAATGTAATGTGACGCGTAGCAATATTTTATTTTTAGGCAGTCACATGGGAGAGTGGCTGACATGGTTTTTTTATTCTGTTGCTTCACTATGGGCAGCAGAAGCACATCCGTCAGTACTCAACCACAATAAGGTCTGTGTTACAACTCGTTTTTACCTTTTCTCTCTATTATTTATTAATTCGGTAACCTCAAAGAGGAGCTGCAGTCTTTCTGCATGCCTTAGGGTTACAAAGTCCACCGATCTTTGCTGTAAAAAGTGTGTGCTCAGCCTCATTTTCATCCCCATCTTGTCTCCCATTATTGTTCTGGTCCTGGGATTTCAAAACTGCCATGCTGAATCCAAGTAAAACAGCCTCAGAGATGCACTGAGCCAAGACTTTAACATAAATAAATGTGCTCGTTGTGCAACGTTATGACATTCACCCACGTAAAAAAGACCAGATATAACATATCGAACCAAAAGGCTCTCATTTTCCCAAGCTGTCTGTTTAAATAAAGAAGGCTTACTTGTGCATAATACTTTCAAGTTGCTTTTATCCCAATGTTTGGTTAGAGTCTGATCAATTTCAAAGTGTTTTCAATAATTAAAAAAAATATATGTAACATGCATCAGGCTACAGTTTGTAGACAAGCTTACATACTAGCTTGACAACACTTTTAAATGCACCATTTAAAAATGTATTAGAATATATAAAATATAAATAAATGCAATAAATTATTCATTGCTATAATTCAGAGGAACATGCTAAAATAATTTAAATGCCAAATAAATGTCAATATTATCACATTCATAATTACATCCAATCCAAACATAAAAAAAAACAAAAAAACATTTCACTCAACCTAAACAATACAGCTGTTTAAACCAAGACAGACATGTTCCTGCATCAACATTATTGCCCAAAACATAAACCTAACCACAGCCATAATTCATCCCTAAAATCACAGTAGAATAACAAGGGTTTAGAAGCACAACTGACATTTCCACAATTCTGATTGGTTGCTTGGAATGTCAACATCCAACGATGTTGATCCAGGAACATTTTGCATTTGGTAAAATCATGTTCACCTTAAGGGAAGTCCAAGACTTGAAGCAATGAATGAGTTTTTGGCGTCCCACGCACACTCCTCCACACGCATGCACGCAGCTTGCACAATGTGGCCGGCTCCAGCGGTCAGAGACATGACTAATAGTATGCTAACTCGCCTGCTTTGTGTTTGCTGTGTAGTGGCTGATTTATGTGTAGGCTCTGGGGAGAGAAGCCCCCCAGGTTATTGAAATATTCTACATGGGGCTTGGGGCTGAATGTGTGTACAGGTTAATCAATGGCGGCGGTCGATATTCTACCCACGGCTAAGCGAGTCGAGAAGGGGCGAGCAGGGGACGCCACCTGCCCACCTCAGTACAGGTCACAGCCCATATCGCAGCAAATTAATACCGACCTCCATTTTACTTTCACACTTCATTTTTACACACCAGAGTTAACGCTGCCGTCTGCCAAGGACATGATCTGTGTGCGGCCGCATTCAAGTGGTCTGTGAGAGACTGCGGGGCTGGATGAGATCTGATGGGATGTGATTGGGAATGATGGGGCTGCTGATGGTAGAGGAGAGATCCTCCTCTCGCATGTGTCATAAAGTTTTAGTGCTTAGCCGTGGCGGGGCTTTGTAAAGTGATGTTACGGTTCGGGATGAAAGATGACGTGTGGGATTGTACAACAGTACACACATATGCAGACGTGTAAACAACTCACACCTGCAGTGAAGTGTCACTCTGTCCCATATTTGCTCTGATTGGCTCTGTCATTTTTTATAGGCACATATGATAAAAAATGCTTGGAGTTGGTGTAAAACAGTAGTGCATGGATTTATGAGCGAATCAGAACAGTTGTTAAAGCTTTCTAATTATCTTTTAAATCTAGATTTAAATCTTTAATTATCTAACTAAATTAGTTTATTTGACCATGACCTGTTGGATGTGGATCTGTTTTCGGAAGGTGTAGTTTTTTTTTTAAATGTATATGTTTAAATCTTGATGAAATAAACACAATATTAACAATTGCACTGAAATAAGTGTGTGATGCGAAAGTGGCATTCATTACTATGTAGTGAATAAAAAGATTTATAAAAATGAAAATTAAATGGCGCACAGACACAGTGACCTACTGCGGTGCATTTATCAGCTGACTGTAATCATATGCAACCAATCATCTTGCCATGCGACATAAATAAAAACAATGATATCATCCTTTTCATTTCTTGTCTCATACTGATGATAAATTAACTGTCAAATCTTCAAAAAAAACCAATTCATAATTCCTAAATAATTCAGAAATCTAAAAAAGGAAAAAGAATAATCAACCCATTTTTTTTTTTTTTAATATAGGGCCAGTTTCCCGGATAGGGATTATATTAAGCCAGGACTAGACCTTTGCTAATTTAAGACATTTAAGAATTTTTAGAAAAAATGCATTATCTGTGAGCATTTTAAGACCAAACAATGACAATTATGTATTTTAAGATATCTCAGTGCAAGCTTTTTCAGTTTAGACAGCTCTTAACATTTACTTTAATCTAGGACTAGTCTTAAACCCTGTTCAGGAAACTGCCTCATAGTGTTTTGTTCTTGTGTTAGACTAAATACCAGCTTAATTTAGCAAAACAGTTATTTCAGGGACATGGTGAGTTACAGGCTAATATTGTTTTTTCTTTTTTTTTCTGTGCATTATTATGAAAGCTTTATAAAACTGCAGTGTTTTTAGCTTTTTAAACAGCATAATCTGTCCGTATGTACGCCTATGATAGATCTAGCCTATCAGAATAGGTATGGGGCGGTGCGGTGCGGGGCAACATGTGCAGCCCCACCCTAGGTTCATTCCCGCCCCGATCTGCAGGCTGCAGACAGGTCCTTCTCAGATCATAAGCTCACACACACAGCACTCTCTCTTTCACACGTACATACAAACACTCCTTCCTGATTTACTCACACTAACAATTCCTCTCTGAGACTACTGATACTTCCTGTCTGACTGTATTTTCATTTCTCCTTGTTAGGATGCAACTGAAGGGTTGGTGTCTGGCCTCTATGTATGAGGACACTTATCAAAATGAATAAACACGCTGCTGTGAGCATGTAGCAAATACTACACCTGCGCATTTAACATGTATACTAAACAACATCTATGAAGCTTGCATGAATCACCCCCACCAGCTGTACCATGAGTGATGATGTGATAATATCAAACGAGTTAGAGTTCAGACAGAACGCATTATTCAGAAAAGACATATTCAATTGATCAAAAGCGACAAGACATTTATAACTTTTATATAACTTTATAACTAACATTGTTTAGAACTGATAATGATAAGAAAAGTTTTGTAAGCTTTAAAACCGCATAATAGAATTTCTAAAGAATCATGTCACTCTAAAGACTGAGGTCATGGCTGTATTATATGGCATATATTATGACCCTAAACTTTTGTTTAAATGCATGCAGTGGTTTATGTCAATGGCAAAGTAAGGTCTTAGTAATGGAGAACAATTTAAAGTCTTGTGCAACTAAAGAAATACAATGACAGAATATTTGTTTTTGGGTGAACTCCTCTTTTTAGGATAGTTTTCCCAGTATTTCCAGGCATTAAGTTTATCTAAAGGATTACTTATTTAAACTAATCTATTGTGGGATTCATTTAAAAACTATATCTTACTGCTATAATGTGTAGTATATGTGATAAGGTGAACTGTAAGTCAATTATTATTGCTCACTCCTCATGCAATAGAGCTACAGCCACTAAACAAAGCACAGCCTTTCAACCTGTTCTGCCTTAGGTTGTCTTTTTCATTTACTAGTGGATGCTCAAATATCCCACAGACTTCCATTGGAAATTTCTGGCAGTATTTCCAAAAGCTTTCAAGCTACAGTTGCTTAGGCTACTCTGATTCAGCACATTGTATTTTCCAAACCATGAAACTCAGTTTCACCTTAAAGCTAGTTCTGCCCCAGTAAACGCTGATGTAACAAAAATATATTTTATGTAGATATTATGCAAATAATAAAAATATGTAAGGCCATTCAGGTCAAATTTGATCAATTAATCTTTTTTTTTTTTTTTGGAGCTGATATGAATGCATTTAGCTTCTTTTTAAGAAAACAAAACAGATAAAAAAATCTATCTATCTATCTCCCATTAAAAACCTGAGGCCTAAACAATGTTCAGTCCTCAAGGCTTTTTAAACTTTCGGGCGAAACTTTCCTTTTCTAGTTTACTCTATGCTGTTGCTGGGGTAATGCAGCCAAAGTTTTTTCCCGCTTGACTATCTCTGCAATAAAAGAGCTTTTGTGAAGCGAAACACCCCTAGGTTGTGAGACATATATACACGTGCTTCTGGCAAACAATTAATTGGCACTTTGCAGTGCTAAAAGTGTTGATACACTTGATTCCTGTTTGGCTGGGAGGGGAGCAGAGCAGCAGCCATTAATCAGAGTGTCTCTCAGCCATTTACAGAAGCATGTAAACTATCACACTGTTGCAGTGGCGGTGCAGCCACAGCCTCGCCAGCTCATCTCAGCCAACCGTGTTTCCAGGGCCTTCTGTGAAAACCTACTTCAGCACTTTTGACCACCTTGCTCTCTTTCCTGTGGCTCTGCGGGCTAGAGACTCTGTATGTCTCGGTCAGTGGGGTGTGGATGCATCCTCTTGTGAAATCAATGCTTCTGTTGGAACTTGTGTAAGTGTGTGTGTGATTCTGTTTTCTGAATAAACACATTGGTAGGTTTTTTTACATGAGCCATCATTCATTAGAGTTTAATCAAATAGTTCACCCGAAAATGAAAATTCTGCTATCATTTACTAACCCCTCATGTCTTTCCAAACCTGTAAGACTTACTTAAACACAAAAGACATTTTCAAGAATGTCTCACTGTTGTTTGTCAATGCAATGAAAGTCATCAGAGTCCATGTTGCTTTGGACCCCACTGACTTTCATTTGATGGAATAAACCGTTTTAAACAAAATGATATCCAACGTTTTTTTTTAGGTGAACTATCCCTTTCGGTGTTAAGTATATAATTTCACTACTAGTTAACAGGACATTCAAAAACAATAATTGCTTCCAAACAGGTTTCCGTTGCAAGCGTATAGTTAACTGAATCAACACTAAATTGACATGAGATGAATATTGACACTAATGAACTGTTTCCATCCACATATTTTTATGTGCATTTTAGGATACTGCATAAAAATGCTGGACGGAAAAGCATTTATGAGCATAAAATGTGTGTGTTTAAAAAACACTTACGAAACTGAGGTGGATCAATTTACACCTTATAAGAAAACATGCACATAAACTATGATGGAGATACATTTACCAAATAAATTCCTCAATTGTCATTAAAAAAAACGTCACATGACAGTGTGATGAGATGGCATAACTGGACTTTCAGTCTCACTGCATGGCATCTGAAATTGGCCCCCGTTTATCAAACTTAACGTTTTTTTTCTCTTCATCTCACTGGATGGAAATAGAGATTTATTCTCAGCTGTTTTATGTCATATTCAATATTAAATTCTGTTATTTTTCTGTTTATAACTGCATTGTATAAAGCACTATATAAATAAATATGTCTTGAGTAGAGTACTAGTTAGTGTCCACTTCACATCAAACCAGAATAGAAAGGTTTTAAAGTTTGTTTTGAACACACACTTGGGTCCCAGTCTTAGAAGGCCATAAGGCTGCACCCCACACTCTGAGTGACAACATGACTAATACATACACCGATAAACAGCATCTATGACAAACATGATAAGAGTGCGGTGCAAAACTCGCTGACAAACACCCCCAGATCCTCATCCCCATGGAAACGCTGACACATACTGACTGATGGATGTCTCCATGGATACCTGTCACCGTGGAGACAGACACCATGTCTCTCTCAGTGCAGTGCCATCAGAATCAAAGTGAGCGAGTGAAGCAGCAGGGAGGGATGGACATGAACAGAGGAGAGCAGTAGAAAAGCTGCGTTTATCTGACAGTCAATGCTGCAGTGTTTCTTTGGAGGTCTCCTCCCTCATGCGAACCTGTCGGCTTGTTGCACTGTTTTGCAGGTGGACGTATTCATCTCTGTCCATCCTTCCTTTCCCATTCAACTCCCTCTCCAGCCTCCTCTGCCTTCACTTCAGGGGCGTAGCTAGGGACGGGCTTATTTACCACCCGATAGAAAATCAATTAAATGACAGTTTTAGCTTTGGCTTGTACATTTTTACCAATTGATTATTGGCTATGCAAGTGTTGACAGTCAAAGTTGTATAATGACAGCTCAGTCCAAGCATGTCGATTTGGACTGTTGTTTTTTTTTTTTAAACCAACTAAGCATAGTTAAATACAAAGTTTTCCTTTAACAAAGAAAAGTACGCAAATTAATACAGGAAAACTGGATTGAAACCTAAGACTTTAAATATTCAAAGTAAAAACCTTATCCAGGGCTCAAGCGTATGGATTATTTTCTGCTGGTACCGTCGGGGCAGTAGTTTTTAAAGTATCTTTCCATTTTTAACTTTCCAACTGCACCCCAATACAAGAATGATCAATTATTCATATTTTAACAATGCAGTTTTATATTTGGAAGGATTATTTAAGTTTTTCCTCAAAAAAGTAAAATTAATAAAAAGTTAGAAACCATTCAAAAAAACACTTTTGATGTAAAACAACTGCATAAAGTATGCAATTCAGCTTCCAAAATTATCACAGGGTAACTTTTGCAATTTCAACAAAAGCTCATCTATGTTAGCCCGTTAGGGGTATAACTACAAGCTATGAATCATTAGTTAAGCATTAATAAATAGTCAGTTTATCCTTTATAAAGCATTGTTCCAACATTAATAGTCATTAGTAAACAGTTTATAAATACAGGTATAAATGCCTTGGTCTTGATTTATAAGCATATCTAAATGTACAAAGAAGATTTAAAGGGCCAGTTATCTTCCTAACATAAAAAAATAAACAAACACAACACAGAGGGATACAGAACTATTAATTCAAGATGCAAAAGAATATAAAACTGTACAACTGTACACTTTAATTTTTTGTTTCTATGAAACTGTGTACAGTTATATGATTACATTTTTTACATCTTGAAAAATTATTAACTTTTCTGTTTAGAATATAAATGAGCCTTAACATCTGCTTTATGAATGCTTCACAAGCTATAAATAGTCCTCACTTTTATATAAGCTCACAGACGTCTGGCAACTACTAAATGCTTTATAACTACCTGACTTAATCATGAATTACAGCAGGAGCATGTGTTAATAAAGCATTTATTAAGACTCTGAACAACTATTATCATGTGTCTAATAAGATTTATTAATGTAAATTGAAATGCTTTATTAATCATTTACTTAGACTTTCTAAGTGGTCTTATTAAACACTGACGAGTCCTAAATAACTGGTTTGTAAATAACATAATACTTTTTAAAAAATGATAAACTGATCATTAATAAAGTAGGAAAATACATTTATTAAAAGAAGTTAAATTACATGTAAAAATTTTATTTACTGTATAATGCGGAAAGTCACAGAATTTGGCAAATTTTGGATGAATAAATCCAAAGTAGGTCAGTACACTTACATCAAATGGAGACATGAACATGAAGTGTCTCTGAATATTAAGCAGCAAAAATACCAAATAATATGAATCCTGTATGTTCTGCAAGTTTCTGTGAAAATGAACAATGCAGGTGGACAGTTTTGGTTACTACATAAATACAGAAGCATGCGTGAGCACATCTAGAACCACCCTGAGTCAGTTCATGAGCATTTGTTTCATTTTAGAAAAAATTACCATGACATCATATAAAAACTGAAACTTTAAGATCCTCCCAGACTACTGTCAAAATAAAAGCTCGGTTTAACTTGAAGAAACTGTGACAGAAATATATTATTTAATATAATGATAGAACTAGTTCTAATAATAAAATGATTAGTAATTACTAATATTTAGCTACCAGAAACATCATTCACCAGAATTTATTCACCAGAAAAATGCAAGTAATACATTTCAAGTATTTCTTTAAAAAAAGGCCATAATATTACTTATATATAAAGCAATGAATTTGAGGTGCTTTTGGTTATTAACTTTTTTTTAATCATTAAAATAAAATGAAGAAAATTAATGGAAATTGCTGAATTTGAGGGAAAAATTTATGCATAGGGCCTTAAAGTAATTTTTGTTAAATATTGAATGAATTGGCATTAAATTGCACAAGTTTCCTGATTTCCATATATTCGATGTGTTTTGATTAATTTTTTTTTTTTATTTAACTATTAAAACAACCGCCTAGAAAAAAAAAAAATCTAGATAAATTAAAATTTAAAAAATAAATTAATTAATTAAATTGAACCCTGTTACCTCTATACCAACAAATCCAGCCCAGTGTCAGCTGAGCATTTGAATGAATAATTTGGACTGCAGCAGCACTGCTAATGGAAATTTTTCATAGCAAACTTTACAATTTTCTTCAACTGAATTTTATTTCCTCTTATATTAACTTTAGTTGCCCACACCACATCTCCAAATGCCCACTTCAGGAAGGCATCTTAGTAACACCAGAGCATCGCTCTTTCCTTTTCTGCTCACCAGACCCTTACGAAACTCCCTATAGCTCCTGGCAGCTTTCTCTTCAATGTTCTCCCTCCATCATTCTCTCCCACACTGGGTGAAATGGAAGCACGCTCTGAGAGCCTGGGGTTGCTATAGTAACAGGCTCACTCACCATCTTGCGTGTCATCACATGAGCTCCTGACGGCCGTAGCCCAACTCCGAGGCTATGTGGCTGGGACGGCTCCATCACTCTGCTCTGGGGATTCAGACCCCACCTGGGACTCCCTGTCTCTCTCTCAGCGCTGCCACTGCTGCTACATAGGGCCGTATCTACACAGGGAGAGATGACAAGGTCGACCAAATAATTAACGAACGGGCAACTTAATTAAATAAATAAATCCACACGCCTGAGTCAACTCTCTGTAGAATTCCAACACCCACAGCAGGGCTCAATAATAAGCTTTTTTTTTTGGCCCGGGTTGTTCGAGTCAGATTTTCAGTTGCCCTGCCAACATTTATACTGGCACCCCCACAATTAAATAAATAGCTATTCTATATTTAGCCACATATTTAGTAAGTATCAATATATATATATATATATATATATATATATATATTATTTTTTTTATTATTAAATATTTAGGGGGGTTTTTTGTGACTGAAAATTAAGACAGCAGATTAATGTATTTTCAAAATTAAAGAGCTAAAATAAAAAGGAAAAATGAAAAAACTAAAATAAAAGTTAATTCAAAACACTATAACAATGTATTATTAATAATGTATTATAACGTATAATAATGTATCATTAATAGTAAATAACACTGTATCACGTTCAACTATGAAGCAAGACCTAAATGTTTAAATAGACAATAATAATAATAGGTATTATTACTAATTGGGATTTTTACTTTTGTCCCCACAATTATATGCATCAGAATGTATTTACATTTCTCACTAAAAATATCTAAAAAACTTGTAACAACAACAACAAAGCAAATAAAATAAATAAAGGTTGATATACCTTCATAATAAAAAAATGAATTCATAAAAATATATTACATTTTCTACCCATTTCCGAAGGATTCTTCCAAGACCCTCACTTGCTAAATAACATATTTAAATTAGCCTAATTCACACCAACAATGTGTAAAACATGTCAGAAATCCAAATGTTTAAGTTTACAAGGCATAAAAACACATGTAGAAGCTCAACAAGTGTAATGTTCAGTGACAGCGCAGCACTGGCCCGATAGGGAAACTGACAGCTCCGTCAACTGGCTCAAAACTCTCTCACACTTGCCCCGGGCCATTAGGCCATACTCGGATGTAGAGGGCTGCTCAGGATCACTGAGAAGCCAGATAGAGTGAGAAAGAGAAGTATATGTGTGGGTGAAAGAATAAAGGCCAGCACATTCGCATGATGGCACTCTGCATAATCACTCTAAACATGGAGCCAAGGCACTGATTTATCACAGTAACAGGGCTGACGTCACAGCTCGGACACTTCTGTCTTGCACTACCTTGCTCTACCCTTCACTACCTTTCTACTTTTTCCCTTCATTTTGCCTTTTTCTTTTCACAGCACTATCACCACCACTTTCATAAACACCTCACTCACTCTTAAATCAGAATAAATGTAAATGAGCAAATGAGAGTACATTTTTTGATTTGTCTCTTTTACTAATGCACCTACGTATAGCGCATATTTCTATAGCATGGCAAAAATAATTGGGAACATAGAACCGGTTTTTATTACGTTAAAAATTCTTCAACATCTGCATTGTTCTGCTGATGCAGACACGAAAGTATTTCTGCTAAAAGTCAGTGTGATTAATTCCCAGTGAAACAAGATACTAAACAAGCGCGTCATTAAGAATGGGACACAAATTTATCCACTGGGAATCGACTGGATTATGAAACTAAAACTGTAAATTAAATTAAATACCTAAATAACAACTTTTTAAAAAGAAAAGTCATGTCAGATGAAGTCCATGTTACCAAATAAATTCGACATCGATTTAGCTTTTTTAAACAAAACATAAAAATAAACAATAAAACAAGGAACACACAACAAAGTAAAGATGTTCTGTGTTAAATGTGATGAGAGAACCAAAAATAATAGTACAAAGAAATGCCTTTGATTGAAATAAACTTGCTGGTTGCGCATAACAACAAACATTTGTGAATTAATGCCTCTTCAGTTCTTTTTAATGAACCAAAAAGACAAAAAAATAAAAACATCATCCCAAACTCATTAGCTATCGGTTTGAATCTGTCTAATGATTTGCGCACTGACTGAATAAGTCAGGGCATCCTACTCAAGTACTAAAAGAATCTTAAATTGAATCTTTAAGGAACCGGGAATCATTACTTTCCTTGTCCTTCAACAGTAATAAAATATGCATAATTCAAGGCCCTTCCTTTGCATTAAACTCCTCCTTTGCGACTACTTCCTCCCACTCCAAAGGCCGGCATTAAGATGTTCCCCAAGCGCACACAAACACACCTCATGGTGACCACCACTTCACAGTAAATAAGCTCTCCTCCAGGGACAGTGTCTGCTTGAAGCCTCACGAAAAGCAGCACAGATGAGGCTCTGAATCCGGGACTCCTAATCAGACACCATCATCATCATCGTGATATACTGTATTCTGGCTGGCCTGCTTTGTTAGACACAGTCTCACACAGAAAAGCAGTAACACGTACATGCGCACACTTACAAGAGGAAAATCCCCTTAGCCTGAGTCTACACTGCTGCACCGAGCCCTCCTCCTGCCCCGGCTCACTTATTCCTCCGGTGACCTGAATCAAACTCCTTCCAGATAGCGTGGCTCAATGCGGCGGCACCGCCATAGTGTTTGCGTTGCGAGGTCACTGAAGCTTGAATGCTCTCATTACCAAACTGCCTTTCCAAACACATGAGCTAACCATAGGCTGACCACTTCCATTACCCCAAGTCAGCTTTACTCACACATGATCGAGCCATTGTCCGACCACCCTTACAAGTCAGGCTCTGTCCGTTTAGCCATGAAGTAAGCGAATCCTGACATTCTCAATTAGGGAATATCAATGTGACAATCCATTATCTATATATATATATATAACCTCATCTTACGGCCAGCTTTAAAAATCGATGACTTAGGAACACACGGCTGATTCCTAGGTTGACCTGGTGCTTTCTCCAATACACATTAGGATCATGGCTAAAACACTTCCAGATGTTCAGTTCTTCATGTTTTGAGTCAAACATGACGGGCTAAACATAGAGCCATCACTTGCAGTTAACATTAGTCACACATGGATAAACCTCAGCATGGCTGCAGTCACTACAAACACATTACGCAGAGTATATGTTCTGAAAGCATCTCGGCCGGCGAGCTTTCTTCAAATAGCCGCGCAGAGGCTAGCATCTGTCATGACTCAACTCATTTTAAGGAGCGAAAGCCCAAAAATACACCATGTGTGACCTTAAAATCCCTCCATGTAATCATTCTCTCTGAACAAAACAAAGGTAAATGCTCATTTTGCTCACCTGCCAACAACACCAGCAGCAGCGAACGCACTTGCGTGAAGCAAGTCGTGAAAATCTGCTAATGCACAGATAATCTAAACAGAGATAGACTGCTTTATTAACACACGGCTGCCTATTTGCCTCAGATCCACACAGACTCATTAATAATCCCTCATGGGCAATTTACTTAACTCGGCACTGGCCATCCGTGCCTATTGTCCGTCTTCGCGAACACGCAATCAAGATGTCCCCCCCCTCCCTTCTCCTCTCACACATGACAGACCTCTCGTCCGAGGCCCTCCATCCCTAAAGCCTTTTACCTCCACATGAGCGCGCTTCCATCGCTCCAGTGGGTTTCCATACCTCGCCATGGGAGACTCGAATGCCACAAACGCTTCCTGCCTGGGGAGACATTTCCACTGTTTCCAATTATGTCACTTCGGGGCTGGATTACGGTATTAATTTTATATCGCTAACCACTGCCATTCCTTACTGACAATTACTCAATAATTAAAGGTCTGACAGTCTTCATTGTTCCCCTGAAGGACCAGCACACAGGTCTAGACCGGGGAACTCAATCAAAGCAATCATGGCTAATTATGCTGTGGCCCTCTTCCTCCACGCCCCCACTCTGCGGGGAGAGCGAAGGAGGCCAGAATCAGCACTATGGGTGGGTCAGCACTTGCACAGCTCAATCCACTTGGTTTATCGGTTTTGAAAGCGGGCAAGAGCATGCAGGGTGCTCACCGCGTCACTTCTACCCAGCGTCTGCACACGCAAGGTGACACGCAATGATTTATACCAAGCCATCTCCATATCGACGGAGACGCTTGGATTGCTAAGTTCGGCACTGGTCAATTCAGCAGTCCAGCCATCTCTTCAGTGAAGCCTGCAGATGGCCTTCTCACGATCCAGCCAGAGCAGCGTGTCTCGAATGTCACTGAGGCATTTTGCATGAAAACTCTTCTGGCTTCTGGATCTAGGATCGTTCGAAAGCGGTTCGAGCTAAGAAGGCATTCGGGAAGGGTCATCCTTCTCCATCGCTTAAACAAGGGGATTTATATTTTATGCGCGGTGCATTAAAATAAGACAGAAGTGTCTCGCACTTGCCATGATGGTGTAACTGTTGTCCCTAGACATCACTTCAGACTTATTCATTACACTTTTATAACTTTGCTCAATGTCATAATTCAGCCAGCCGGTAGACGTAACACGTTGCAAGATGCATTAAACGTCCTGCTCTGGCATAGTGTTATACAGCCTTGAATACTGACTATGAGTACGACCAGTGCACCGTAAAGAGGCGTCTGTGCCGTTATCTCCAGGGGAAATCGTCCGGCAATGTAATGGCTTAAAGATTATGGGAGATAAAACTAAAATTTGACACAGGCTCTGATTTTTTGGCTTCAAACAATGGTCTGTGCAAGCACTTAGCCCTCCAACAATGCCTGCTTTTGATAAACCCGCTCTGGACTGAGATGGAGCCTTACAATCGACAGTATCATACTGCAAAATTGCTCTGCATGTCATCAGCCAGAATTTAGCTCCAGATCCCATGGCACAAGAGCACCAAAGACTAGTGGATGGCTAACATCATCCAACAAACCCTCCCACGCCCCATCTGAATGAGAAAAACAGACCTTTATTGTTATGCAGCGGATATTCCAGAAAAGAAAACTGACTTTGGGTGATGTGTCACCTGGCATGTGCAAGAAGAAGCCTATGAGGCAGTTTAGCCCAGTGGAGTGTGTGTGTGTGTGTGTGTGTGCGTGCATGTGTGATCATTTCTGTGAGTCATCTAAATTTCTTGCTAAGAGACAGGTGTGCAGGTGTGTTGAACCATGTCCCATGTGTGAGCGTGTGTTTTTGCTTATCATTGTCATTGTCTGAGTAAACAAGACAGATTTATGACTCTAATAATTAAAGAGCATTACGGTTTAATTAATGCATTACTGTACACATCCATCATTGATTTTTCCTAATGGAAATAGAGGTGAACAAGGGTGAAATAAAATATATAAATAAAAAAAGCACCCCCCCTTCCCCACACTAAAACCATGTTAACAGATCTTGTTATCTGGTGGCTATACTATTGAGTTATTTTTACAATCTAAAACATGTACAGATGAAACCAATTCACTTCCACAGCGAAAAGACTTTTCATAAAGAAAAAAGGCAAAGCAAAGAAATTAATTTCTGTGTTAATCAACATGATGCTGTTGCTTGAGCTTTAACCATAATCAAAATATTCCTTAAACGTATAAATTGTTTATGATCTTTAACAATAACAACGATACTTTTAATATCCAAAAATATACAAAAATGCTGGCAGTTTTTCCCTCTAATAGATGATCAAGGCCGTAACATGTGCAAAGTTATCATGCAACACTATGCAACAGCACCTTGCTCTCCACATGCACATAATCTAATCCCACTAAGGCGGCTGGTTCTGTTCTGCAGCTGCGTCTTGTTTTTCCTTGATGTCAAACGACTTTCATCGCCTTCGTTTCCTGTGTCTCTAAACCACCTTTTAATCATTATCTAATTATTTAGATCTAAATTTGCCGCAGGCGCTGAGGAGCAACTTGCTGAGTTGCAGCCCTGAAGGGTCTGACTGGAGCAGAAGGGTTGAGGGTGCAATGCTCCCTAAAGCATGTCTGCGTAAAGCCTGCCTCTCTTGACGGCTGATGTCTGTCACCTTTTGACCCACTGAAGTTAAAAGCCGTTTCATACATTTAAAAAAGGCACATGAAACGCTAAAGTAAGGTGAGGCATCAAAGGTCGACTGGCGCATGCACATAAAAGGTATGATTTTAAAGGGCCTTTTAGCAAGAGAAGCTTGAAGCTGATGCAAAAAAAATAAAGCATTAGATATCAGTTAGAACTTCACATGCAATATATTGCAGTCACAGAGAGGAATGGAGCGTGAACAAAGGCATTTTTAAATGATTATTCATAAAACTTCATGTCACCTTTAAATTTAACACCTGCATGTTAAGAGAACCCATTGGAAAATCCACAGCAGGTAAATGGCTCACTTCAAACCATTCAAGAGGCATTAGAGAGTTATTAACGTGCGTTAATTCCAACATGGTGGATGGTTTTTATGAATACAGCCCTGGGTGACTCCAGAGTTTAAAGGGATAGTTCACGCAAAAATGAAAACGCCGTCATCATTTACTAACCTGTGTGACTGACTTTCTTCCACAAACCGCGATGCAAGTTAGTCACTATTCAATTTAACTGCATCTCTTTTAAACGTTCCTGCCAAACACAGCTTCTAGAGCTGAAGAATGTAAACGTTTTAGTACTCGACAAGCTGTTTACCAACATACATGTCATGATTGTGATTGCAGCCATTTTGGCCCAGAGATACCTGGCTTGCAATGTGAAATGTCTCCCTCGAAGCCTGTGTTCAAATAAATTTATTTATGTGATGTGTCATGGCTTACGTTGCCAAGGGAACATATATGATAATGAAAGCACATTTCTGCTCTCTTATATATGCACCCTGGATGGAGCCTGAGCTCTCTGTATAAAGCCTTAATCACTCTCTTCCAACAGGACAGCATGACTCAAACTCTGGATCATCTTTTTTACGCCATAAACTTTAAATGAACCTTTTTACTTCTGAAATGACATAGCAATGATATAGCACCAGCAGCATTTTATATTGCTACCCAACAATACACACAGAGATATAGGAATAGCCTATAGCTTCACTCCTCCTTAAATAAGATGCAGCATGAGAAACCTGTGTGAAGAATTGCACCCTGTTCCTTCAGCAACAGATGCCCAAGTCATCGCCACTCATGTCACACACACACACACACACACACACACACAGTCAGAGAGCACAGCACATGCCTATGGGCTAATTTTCCCTCAGCTGAACCACCGCGACAACACATCAGCATTTAAACCCTTCGTTTCATGTGTCACAGATAACAGCAGTGGATCTTCATTCATTGCGCTTAATCTGTTTGTTTCTTGTTCGCGAGCGGCGGAGCGCTGTAGTGATTTATCACAGGCCACACAGCGCCTTCGCATTTATACCCAGAAATTTGGACAAAGCTCCTTCCTAAGCGAAAACACACGATCGTTTCCCCACAATTCAACTGTAATACAAAGTTTAAAGGCAACAGCTTTAGTGGTTGACACACTGGTTATCAGTAAAGCAAGAAACAGCGTGACAAGTAAACTACAGAAATTGCGCATTGGTGAGCATCCTTGGTTTTACACATCGAGAGACGGACATTTACGTGTTACGTGGAAAAGATTATTGCACACATAACCAGCGCTGACTCAAACAGCGGACGTTACGTTACGTTTTCAGACTAGTTTTGTGTTTAAAGCGAATAAGCCCTCATTCCGCGTCTTGTAAGAAGCAGTCCTATATCTTAAGCGATCCATCCATAATTTATGACTCTAGGTCACTACATATTGGTGAAAGGTGTCTCGACAGCACAAATTCATTAGTTTACATCGACGCCCGGACACACGCGTGCGCGCACCCGCGCTTAACTGGACACATACACAGAGACACACACATACTGCCGCATTAATTCATTTGTACCGATATACATCATAAAACAAGGCTTTCGTTATTATAGTTGTTAAGACTATTGGTAAATAATAGAAAATACAAAATCAGGCTTTTTTATACGCAGCTGTTTACGAGGGCTATTTATGCACACATTTCCTAGACAACATACGTACAAAATGTTTGCTTTACAAGTAGTATTACTATATTCATCCAGCCTTACCTTGTCTACTCTTCCTTTGTTTTTTTAATCTAAATATATCCTTCAGAAGCTGTAGTGCGGAGTCGATGTCTCCTCTCGCCTGTCTTTCTCCGTCTCCCTCGCTCTCTCTCTGTTCAAACTCCTCTCTCTCTCCCCCCCCCCCCCCCCTCTCTCTCTCTCTCTCTCTCTCTCTTAAATTGATTCACCCTTTCGCAGAGCTGGAAGCACAGCACTGTCTGCCTGTAAGTAGTGGCGGGTCAGATGGAAAAATACACGCAGAAAGAGATAACAGCCAACTTTATCAGAGTATGCTAGGTCTTCCGATAAATAAAATGTAGCATATTAATGAGCCTGTATAACATGTAGTGTGATTACAAGATCAATAGATAAATTAATTATTGGTACAACAGTCAAAGATTGAAAAATAACTTTAGAATCGCAAAAAACGACTACTATTAAACTGAGAAATCAAAATTCCATTGATTTTTTTGCCATTAAGGGTCATTGTACTATAAAGCATCATGTAAAGCACACACGTACATCTGCAAGATGTCTGTTAAAGATCTCTTGATCTGGAAAGCATCTGCTGTTTACAAAAGTCTGGAAGACATATTTCAGATGTCAGTTTTACATGCA
>JAUYWG010000033.1:11644639-11655273 GCA_034779775.1 Enteromius afrohamiltoni | reverse complement strand
CTTTAGTGAACACTGCGCGTTTCATGCCACGATTCGGCGTTAATGCTTGTCGCCGTGTCCTCACCCTCACTCGTGTTTTTAACAGCATGCTTCAGGAACCCTCCACCCTCCCCAGCTCCACCTGTATAGATCTGCTATGGGCTGATCATGTATGCTTTTGGAGTTATTCATATGTGTTAATATTTTTTTTAAGTCCAAGTTATGATTCCCCCAAAATGTATTTATTACTTTTTTATAAGTAAAAACCTTTTTTTATCTTGAAAAATATTTTAAAACATTCTGTCATTATGTTGACATGCATTTAATGTGCAGGGAAAATGCAGCAAGTGTATTAAACTGGACCTTGAAAATGAAAATATAAATTGAAAGAAAATATAAATGTTTTTCAAAACCATAAAAACCCAACTTGAAGGTCTAGTTTTTTCCTTTTCTTTACTGTGAACTGTACTTAAAGTGTTTCCAGCTGTAGTGTTATTCTCCAGAAGGCACTCTTATGTTCTGGCATTTGAATGTGTCTAATGTAAAATCTGTGCCTCTGTGTTTTTGTAACACTTTTTTTTTGTACATAGGACCAGACATGTGGAAAGCGCTGCTTCCTCTCTGCTGCATTAAACCATGTCAGCAGATTTAGCCACATCAAAATTTGCTATTCTCAAGGGCATGTCAGAATATATCTAACGCAGTAAGTAATTCATGCCATGTTTGTGTCAAAGCCTGTGTTGTCCTCTCCAGATGACAGAAAGGTGGGGCTACTGTTTTTGATGTGCCTTTTTGAAAGACGGCAATACAAAACAATCATATGCAACATGATGTGAGATGTAACCATGTGTGACACTCCATGGGCCATCTTGCAGTTACTTCCAATTGCATAAAAGTTTAACTACTGCATTAGCACAAAAGCAGACTTTCACTGTTTACTGCGTAATGTTAGTGCAATGTTAGCACTTTTCTCAGAGCTGATTACTGGGAAGCTTGTATGTACAGATGCGTGTGTTCCCCGTGACAGCAAATATTTTCTGAATGGAAGCTTAGCACTGCAGGAGTGATTTAAATCTAAAGGTGGAGTGCACATACGAACACTTCCTAAATCACAGACTAACAAACCTAAAGCCCTAATCTATTCATTATTATTTTTGTCTTGTTTTGTTGTAATCTCACTACGACAAAATGTATTTAAAATGTTTTCTATTGCTGCAGCAATATCAAAAACCATTTCATTTTTTTTTATATTATATTTAGGGGAGAGGTGAAAGTAATGAGCACAGTTGCACTGTATATTGGTACACTAACCACTAGGCTTTTGTCGTCGATGTCAGAAGCTGTTTGCACAATAAACAGTATGCATTTAGAATATCCAAAGTCACAAGAAAACGATGCACATGATTTAAAAATATAACATTTTAGATGGCGTATGCTGATGATTCGTCAACTCAAACAGATTATATTCATAGCATTAAACTACTTTGCACAAGCTGATTGGTTCATGTTGGACAAGCAGGCAATAAGCTTACAGCTTTACATTTAAATGGATTGTCAGAATGTCACAGCAGGCTTTTAGAGTTCCTCTGTAACCCTAAACCTCCCCAGCTCCACCTGTATAAATGATCATATACAGTATGCTATTTATGCAGCAGCAGTCTGCATTTGAAATACTCACTGTACTGTATCAGTTTATGCATTGGCAGTAGCAAGGTCCTGTACTTGCTTTGCAGCTGCAGCAACAATAATCTACAACAACAGCAATAACCAACAGAAGCAGCAGCAGCAGCACTGTATCGGATCTATTTCTCCAACCCCAAATACATTAACATTGTCATATCCATTACCATGCTAAAATCTTCAGAGAGTTGTCATGATAGAAATGCATTTAAGATTTTTCCAGCTGTGGTTATCAGCTTATTACTACAGTTCTAGTCCAGAATACCAAGTGGAAACAGCAGCGTTAGATCTATCCCACAGTTCCAAAGTACTGTAATGTTTATTGGGACGTGTTAAACAAGGACATGAAAGGAACAATTGTTTTTGTTTGTCTATGCTCATGATTTTTTATAATTTGTTTGTATTCTGAATATATTTATGATTATATCTTCATATTCTTAGAATTACATTTAATTATTTATTAATTAGATTAATTAGATTTTCATAAGATGGCAAAAAAAAGTGTATTATTGCTAACACTTAATTTTAAGTCCACTTTAGACATTCTACTAACAGTAAGTAACTTTGCAATAACATGTCATCAGTGATTAGAATATTAGAAAATCGTTTGCTTAAAGGGTTACTCCACCCTTAAATGAAAATTCAGTCATTAATCACTTACCCCCATGTCTCCCAAACCCGTAAAAGCTCTGTTCATCTTCGGAACTATGGCAAGCTGTTTTAACATTTAATCTACAAACTGCATTAGTATCTATTTCCATGTTACTAGCACTTATTTTGTAGATACTACTATCTTTTCCATTCAGCACTATTGCTTATTCTTTAGCTACTAGTGTATTTTGTTAAGTTGCTAGTACTTTTTCATTAGATACAAGTACTTAATTAATCGATACTAGTGGTTATTTATTAGGTACTAGAACTTATTAGATACTACTACTTATTTATAAGGCAATAATACTTATTCATTAGATACTAGCACTTATTTATTAGATACTAGTATTTATATTTATTATTTTATTTGTTCTTAAATACTCAGTTTTGCATATTATAGTGAAATAGTGACTGGCTATTCCAAAAGTAAGTAATATCCTTATTTTGTTTAAAGTTTTCATGTTGAAATAATTACGTTAATTAGAAATAATCAGGTTTGGAAAGTTAATTATGATTTTTCATTTTGACAAGTTAATTATGATTATAACAAGGGTTTTTTGTTTGTTATAGGCTACATACTTCATCAAGCAATAAGCTATTCTTAAGCAGATGCAGATGTATTACAAATATTTTAACCTGATTAACTTTTATTAGACTGCATTGAAAATAGGAATTTTGCTATTTTATTTTTCCTAACTGACCGACGGTCGTTAACCCATTATTAACCGACAAGATTATGTTAAATTATAAATAAATTTGAACTGATACCTGGCTGTGACACATTACAGCTAAATTCATTCTCAGTGATTAATTTTATACAATCAAAAACCAGTATAAAGATCAGAACGTGAGGATTCACATGAATAGTCACATCACACACAGAGCTTGTGCAAACAGAGAAAAACATAATAAAGCTATATATAAGCGAAATAAGACAAATTGCAAAAAAAAAAAATTCTAATTGAAAAATGAATGTCAATACGAAAGGGAAAAAAACTGCAACAAGTAGGCTAGCAACCTCCTATCTGCAGAATTTCAGTTCATTTCTATGACGCGAGAAAGAGGCACTCAATTGTTTCTTTTATTTACAAAAGCACAACTGTTTTTATTGTGATTGTACACACATGCAATTAATATTTAGAATAGTTTTGAACAATGCCTTATACATGAGCGAATATTTTTATCTGTTTATGTTTATACATTATTATATTAGACATATTTATTGTACATTAAATTATAATTATGTTTATGTAACTAACAAAACTAAAACTAAACTAAACTGACAAAAAAACGTTTTTCATTTGTTTGTGTACATATGAATTAATGTTTATTTTCTATATGGTTTCCTCCAAAAAAATAAAATAAAATACAATAAAAAGAAATAAATCCATCTCTTTGTTTGTGTTTCCGGTCTAATCTCTCTCCTCTAGCCTATGTTGCTGGTTCATTAATATTCAACATACGATTAGCATACTGGGCAGAAATGCTAATTGAAAAAGTACTAGTATCTATTAAGTTCAGGATATCTCTGATCTAAAAAATAAGAACTAGTTCTATTTTGTCTTAACAAGGAGAGTATAATTAAATACTAGTCACTATTAGAATAAGTACTAATATCTAATGATTAAGTACTAGTGTCTAACAAATAAGTACTAGTAACTTTAGAAAAGACACTAGTACCTAAAGAATAAGCACTAGTAGTTAATGAATAAGCACTAACGTAGTACTTAATGGAAAATATACTAGTATCTAAAAAATAAGTACTAGTAACATGGAAATAGATACTAGTGCAGTTTATAGACTAACCCTTTGAGCGGTACGGTCCCACATATGGGATTTTTCTTTCTGTGCCCCTGGGAGTACAGTCCCACATATGCATATTTTAGGTTTCAGACATTTAAATACACATGTGTACTAGTAAAACAATACATTTAGAGCTTGTAATTACACAAAGATGTCTACAGAAGCAAAAATAACAACCCATTCAAATTTAATTTGCTGATGTGTTTTATTTATATCAGATACACATAGTCTAAGTAACTATAAAGTTCACCGGCCACTTACTATCATGTATTTCGGAAGAAATTGATGAATTTACATGCTGTAAATCCGACTGACGGGACTCTCTGAACTGCAGCGCGAACAAACATGGCAGCGCCCATCTCATGTTACAGATCATGATCATGATCATTTTTTAAGGTGTATAAATGACGTAACACACTCATTTACATGTATTTGTGTATCAGAATATCAGATTGTTCATGACACAGTAAGCAAGTTTGTGAATATTTGAAATAAAAAAGGACAAACTAAATAAAAGTGATTCATCTGTCTCACAGTTATTGTGCTCGCGGTATGTCACGTGACAAGCAAGATGCGTCGCCATGGAAACAGTAAACGTTATTTAGAATGTTATTTAGAACGTTCGCCTAAAAAAAAAAACTCACTCTGGGGGGATCCCTGGAATATTTTAAACTCACCGCTGAAAAGGTTAAATGTTAAAACGGCTTGCCATGTCGGAACACAATGCAAGATGTATTGTAAGGAAAACCGGAAGGATTGTAATCACTTTCAGAACAATTTTTTCCCTGCTGATGAACAATAGAACCATTGACCGTCAATCAGAATCAATCCTGCTATCACGTGCTTGAGAATTTAAACCGGCATAGGCCCTTGAGCTTATAATAAACACGATATTGTTCTCTGTTGTGGACGCTAATATAATTAACATTATCTTTGTGGTTATCGTGCTTGGTGTGAACTGGCCTTTAACACTTCTAACACTTTTTTGATGGGTCCACAACATACTATGAGAAACTTTGTAAACAAGTAAATGTCTTATTCTACTAACCCTAAACCTAACCTAAAGTGTACCCTGACATGTTAGACTTGTAGTTGCAAACAAATGAGAATTAGTTGCCATGTAGTTACAAAGTTACTTATAGTTGGTAGAATGTCTAAAGTGGACAATCAAAATAAAGTGTAAGTGTTAATAACCGTATTATTTAGATATATATAAAAAGTTATATCAGCAAGTTATTCATAATTAGGAAGAATATTATCAGCATATAGTCAAAAATATTTGTCTAAAACTCATTCTCAATGTGACAGGTGACAATGAGACACCCTTTTGCAGATCCTTTGCATTAACGGTGGAAATTCTTGTTTACTCACTCTCATGTTGCTTGAAATTTTATTGATCTGTTTTCTCTGTGGATTGCACAATGAGTTTTTAAAACAATCAAAGCTGCCCTTTTTCAGTGAAAATGCATGGCAAGCAAAGGAACCCGAGTTCACATTCTGACCTAACGCATATTAGTATATAAAAAGCTTTTTGTTAATGTCATTTGTTCATGTTTTGTCTTGCCTGGGGCACAAGTGAGCCAGAACTGCTTCCGTTGCCCCTTCGAAACAAAAGGTACGCGTCAACCTTGAGCGTAATAGCGAGATTAAAAAGCAAGTGGACCGAACCAATCAAAACACGGTGAAGCCTGTTGACCAACGTGAGCACGGTGAACGCACCACTGCAGCGAGGCCGTTTCGATAAGCTCTTGTGTTGCCTTTCCACACACCGTCTCTCAATGGGCTGTGCTATTGGTTAATATATTTTCTATCACACCTCTCAGTCGCACCTCCTTTTCTTAGCTGCACATCAGCCGCTATACGGCGTCAGGTCAGGATTTGCAGAAGGCTTAGTCTTGCTGTGAACGAAATGCATTACATCTTTCTTTGTCCTCTTTTTCTCACATGGTCTGACCCGTTCAGGACGAGAGGGCAAAGTGGTGCTCCTGCGCGATCCGGTCCAACTCACTGCGGGAAGCTCAGCTGCTTTTTCCTTACGCATCATACAAGAAACAGATCAGCTTCCCCACAGTGGTGCAATTACACCCAATAAACATCTTCACTGTCAGAATACAAACCCCTCAAATGCTCCCTCACAGGCACGAAAAACAAACAAAAAAATCCTTCAAATCAACCCCCAGATCCTTGCATTTTGGATACGGAATGGATTAGGCATTCGAAAATCACAAGAAAACACACCTGCATGCCAAGCCGAGGTCAATGCACATCCAGTAAGGCCAAAGATGCATCTCTGCCCTGGAGGTCCTACAACCGCACCACTTTTTCAAATGTCTCTAGAAGCAAACAACACTTGACTTCCGTTCTCCTGCCACTGTGTTTTACGTTTAAAACAAAAGTCTGTCAAAGCGATCGCCCCCTAAAACAAACTCTCTGCGGCTCCGTGACCCACTTATTCCCATGGACACAGCTCGACGTGGATCGAGCAGACGCTGCAAGATTAAATGCAGCCATACGGCCACTGGAACTGCAACAATACTCGCTCTTCCAGATGAGTGAGCAGAACTCCTCACGTTAGGCTTAATATACTGAAGCAGAGGCACCAGTCATCACTGTCTGCGCCGCTGCCATTTACTCACTGCGATGCTACTTTATTTAGACAATAACGAGCCAGAAAATGTGCATCAACACATATCAAACTGTGATAAGTGCAAACAGTCTGCGTATCCCAAGGAGTGCTATCTAAACCGAGGCTTTAAATAGGAAAACGCACAGACTAGAAAGTGTGAAAGTAAAAAAAACAAACAAAGAAGGAATAAATGCAAGGGCGCGTAGCCCACAGTTGTTCAGCTGTTGACGTGACCTGGATGGCAGCAAAAGGGATGAGCAGCCGTCACTGCGAGACAGAAGAGCCTCTATCTAGTGTATGCGGAGTGTGTGTGTGTGTGAGGAAGGGATGGAGAGAAAGCTTAGAATCAGATCCCAGTGTCAGTGTATCTTAGCAACCGTCTCCGTCTCCCAGGTGACAGGGACTAACATCACTTCCTGTCTGTGTGAGAATGTGTGTCTGTATACTAAAAGGTCTGCACGCGAAAAAGCATACAAAAACGTGCACGCCAGTAAAACCGCTCGACTGCTCTCTGACCGGAGGCTGTTTAATTCTCTTGAATGTCAGAGCTTGGTAACTCGCATTGTGCGCCCGTGTTCCCATTACTGGTGCGAGGGATTCAGAACACGCATTCCTAATGTGACAGATATGTAGTAATGTCACATGGCGCTTCATAATTAATGCCTTAGGGTGCTCTGAAAGAATAAGCATAATGGGATAGTCACGTTCGGTCATTAAAAGTGTTTGTTCAGCACACAAGATGGTTAATCAGAACGGTTCAGTGTCAGGTTATGCATATAGGACCACACAGATCCAAGATGTCTCGGTATATGTGTGAATTGTAGTTGAACATTGTGTCTGTGTCCAGCCTGATTACATGTCATGCCAAGGAAAGCGTGGCCAAGTGCTGCCATCTGGTAGAACTACTTGGCACAGAGGTCCACTGTATGGTTCCATGACATATTGGAGTGGTTAATTTTAACGCCGTGACACCATTTGGCAGAATCGAGCGTTTTGCAACCTATCATCTAGTCTATTTAAGTCACTCGTCCGCTGCTATCACAGCACTACCAGGTTGACACACAAATACTTCGCCTTAAAGGGACAGTCCACCAGAAGATTATAATTTGCTCATCCTCGTGCGGATCGAAAAAAAGAGGATATTTTATAGAATGTTGGTGACTAAACTAATTTGTTTGCTACTGACTTCCAAGGACAAATACTTATCAAAGTGTCTTTTTTGTGTGTGTGTGTGTGTTGCATACAGATTTGGAATGACATGAGTGTGAGCAAATGATGTGGGTGGAGCATCACTTTAAGGAAGACCTCAAACACAAAAATTGCTTGAGAAAATTAACTTTATTCATTTTCATAAAACAACATACTAGATTTCAAAAGACAAATTAAGAAAAAAGTAAAAGCGATCGAAAGTAAAACTTTCATAAAAATACAATAGTAACCGGATTCCTGTGATAAATCTTGAGGAGGTGCAGATTGATGAAACGTCTTGCTCTCGGTCTGTCTGTACGTACAATCAAGTCACCGCCCACATGATACGGTGAGAGGTGTGTGTTTAAATGCATTAACGAATTTGCAAGTCTGAAAATAAATTCCTGATCTCACTCTGAACAGTTTCTAACAAAAAGTAAAAAGAACAGCTTAGATGACTCCTGGATTCTGTCATGAAACCTCTGATGCAAAGAATGATGGGCAAAGCAGTCTTTAGATAAGGTCCATAAGAATTTCATCCTCCATAACGCTCGACACCGGAGGCATCCCAGGATTCTGTGAGACTGGACCCCGTGGACCTGTAGGGATCATCATCTGACCTGTGGGAATATTACGTTTTCATCAATTTATCTAAGCGGTTTACAAAAAGATTAAACAAATTGCAGTACAAGCCACAGCAAATAAATGAAATCTCTTACACAATTAACGAGGTCACAGATGTGATAAAAATAAATTGTGCTAATGATACTGTACTGGAAATTAAGCGCTACCTTGGTGTGCCTGCCTCCACTGAGGCTGCATCTGAGCGCCCCCTCCTGGTGCAGTATGGACCATCTGTTGGATGGAATGCATTCCCTGCATGCCCTGCATCCCGCCCTGCTGCAGAGAGAGAGATTATGGACTATAAAAGCAAGCCGAACTGTGAATGGCACTTTTTATTCCATTGACTTGCATTTTCACAGTATGCAAATGCGGGAGACAGGAAATGCAAGCTCATGCGAATTTTGCTGCGTTTCAAAGTTTGGTGAACTCTTGACCTGTGCATTCATATCACACCAAGACGTGCGAATCGTAGATTATTGATGCGTCACAAAGTGACCTCTTATCTGTATGCAAAAGAATGCAAACATTAAATATTCTGGACAGCAGTAAAGTGGAGTAGACTACATATTTTTATGTTTAATTGTTGAATTAGGAATTATTAGTTGAATATTGTTAAGATGCTCCAGTGTGTGGTGTGCCGACATATTACCATCTTTGCCGCATATGTAGAAATTTTACATGCTCAAGTTTTAGTGTGACTGCAGCTTAAAGGGATAGTTCACCCAAAAAATTTAACCAAACCAATTTCAAACCAATAAGACCTTCCTTCATCTTTGTAACGGTCTTCTTTTTTTTTTTTATTAGTTTTCGACGCACGTTCATGAGCGTACCATGACATGCGGTAGGTGGGCCAGAAGCACAAATCCGATTAAAGTACATGTAATAGCAAATCTCGAACGTGAAATAATAGCGTTTCCAATACCCTGATAGCAGCTTCCTAAGGCCCGCAATTTAAATACAGTATAATTGCCCAACAATATAATTTTATCTTGCATTTACTCCCTTTAGGGTTTTCTGTAGTACACGTCATTTCCTTTCTGAAAACAATATTGGGATGCTGTGAGTTGCCTCAGAGGGGATAAGGGAAGGACATTACATAGCCGGCTCAACACTCTGATGTCGGTCAGTCATCAGCAGTAGACAATTATCTGAACCCTATCATGAACGAGCATCAAAGAGAAGAATTGTTGAATAGAGTTATTTTTGTTTTTTCCCCACACACAAAAAAAAAAGGATTCTACTAGCTTCATAAAATCACCACCGATTTTACATGGACTATTTTAAGAATCCTTACTACCTCTCTGGGCCTTGGTAGTTGTGTTGCTGTCTACGCAGGGAAAGACAGCTCTCGGATTTAGATATATAGTTTGTATTTAAAAGAAGAACGAAGTTCTTACAGGTTTGGAACAACAGTTTGGTTAATTAATGACATAGTTTACGTTTTTGGGTGAACTGCCTCTTTAAGGAAGTCCTATAGAAGGGCTTCATGTGCTAGTCGCTGCACACACTTACAGGTTGCTGGCTGAGGAGGAGACTGCGGAGTTGGGGGTTTGCGCCTGGGTTTGGGAGGCGCAGCATGCCACCAGGAGGCTGGGCTTGAGCTTGGGCCACCTGATTGGGCGGAGCACCTGTGACCGGTGGCTGCTGATTACCTGTTGCGGCTGCTCTGAGCTAATGAAAATCAAAACCACAGTGATGAAGATAGAAAGTAAGTGGACATGAAAAGGCTGCTGTAAAACACTGCATTACATAATTGCTAGTTCTGTGTGCAAGTCTCATAGGAGAGAACCGTGAATACAGAGCCACTGTAACTGCGTTAAAGTTATTAAAAGGGACATATTCCACACTTTGTAGTATTCTTCCCAGAAGTCCACTTATAATACAAGTCAAGGCTTCTCGCATCAAATACAGTCGTATTTAGTTTTACATAACCATTTTCCACTCTCTTTTAGTCTCAGCCCACGGACCAGTATTCACACAGATATTCAGAGTTTAGTATGACACGGTTAGGAAAAAGTAAACCGATTATTCATAAGCAGAATTGTTTATTCTATGGATGGGAACCACAAAATAAATAAATAAA
>JAUYWG010000033.1:11628879-11639254 GCA_034779775.1 Enteromius afrohamiltoni | reverse complement strand
CATCAGCACACGCACCTCACATGGAGCACTGTGGGGGAAGTGCACACAACCAGCCTACACACACACACACACACACATCAAACTACGTGCCAATCCACACATCTAGACAGCACAACTAGAGTGACTGGAGAGCTGCCTGGGCCTACACGATTATATTTAAACACAGGATTAAAATGAACTAAGCAGCCGTTTCCCAGACACAGATTGAACCTAAAACTGAATTTAATCAGTGTTAATGGTGATTCACTACTGACAGATCTCTTAGTCTGCGTCAAGGGATCTAGCCTCAGGGTAAAGGTTCATTGCAGAGCCTTTCAGTTTCAGGAGGAAATGCTGGCTGGGTGACTTTCTTTTATTAGACTTTTTTCATGGCTAAATATGATAATCTGTCTGAGATTCAAAAGCAGAGGAAGAACTCCCCCAAGAGGATGAAGACCATTATTACACACTATCAAATTTTCTTAAGAAGTCTGCAAAGGGAAATAGATATTAAAATATAGTATCAAAATATAGACAAATGCATGGAGAACATAAAATTTGGGCCTGCATGAGAGCTTGATTATTCATTTTAACCTGACTGATGTACCCTACAGGAAAAGGTTATGAACATGATTTTGTTATTGTACTCACAAATCCATTGGTCATGATGCGATACAGTCCCTTCAAAGACTCCATATCTTTATTAGTAAACAGAAACTGCACCATACGAGAGTTCCTGAACAGAGGGCCCAGAGTAGTCTATGGAAAGACAAAAAGACAACAGGGATCATTAAAAAACTATGTGACCCAGATGTTTGACCAAACCACAATTCAACATGTATACGGGTAGTTGACAAATAAAAATGGGTGTGTCCTATAGTGTGACTTTGCAAATACAGAATGTATTTATATTTTTTTATACATACAAATAACATGAGAAAAATGTAACTAAAATTTAAATGGCAAGACAGAGGTTTATCTTCAGTGTTAGGTTTTTTTATTTTATTTTTTTACATTTTTGAGGCCTAGGACACGTTGATACGCCAACAACCCCTATATGCTGTATAGGATGACATCAACAAAAGATGCTTGAAATCTACATTTTAAAGTTAATGCAAGGGTTTATGACACTACTCTGTAGCGTTGTAATTACAATGTTTTTAACTTAAGTATAACGAATGCAAAGAGTACTTATAATAAACATTTGACTCATTTGACATGATGTGTTTTGCATACGGTGTGCATCTGTGAAGTGTGCATAGTACAGCACAGGAGTGAAAGACAAGTAGAAGGACAAAATGGCAGAAGGAGGTGATGGTGGAGAAAAGAGGAGTAGAAGAATTGAGACAAAACAAGGAAAACAAGGAAACAGATGAGATGAAAATTATAAAGTAAAAAGAAGAGAAAAAAAGATGAAGAAGAGTAGAAAAAGAAGGAAAAGTAAGGGAAAGAAAAAGATTATGCCCATGATAACAATGGAGTTGAAAAGAAGGAGAAAAATACTGAGAAGAAAAACAGAAAAAGAAAGATACAGGAAAAGCAACGATGGTGAGAATAAGGAAGAAACAAAAAAAAGATAGGGAAGGAAGAGAAACAGGACCAGGAAAAAAAAATGAGATAATAAGAGAAAAAGGAGAATAAGAACTTCTTGCTTCCTTGGCAAGCCCAGTAATACATCCTGCAGGAAACAACTATATTCACATTTACCAGGAGCTGCTGAGGGATGAGCTGCATGATCAGCTTCTGGGGCCACTGGTCTGTATTTCTGAAACCAAAGAGAGGGGGGAAAAACATCATTCTCTCTGTACATCTCTACCATATATTCTACATTATGCAAATATGGGCCAAAAGGAGGCACTCACAGATTTTCCCCTTGGCTGACCTGAACCTGGCAGGGTAGGGAGCGTGTAAGTTTTGTGTTGGAGTCCATAGAGGAAGCCTTGGGCTTCTGCGGTGATTGATGGAGACAGAGGGAGAGGTGACAAGGGAAGGGAAAAAAAGGAGAGACAGAATAAGATGAAGAGGTTAACTTATGGAGTAAAAGGACCTTTCTGGCAGAGATGGATGATAGGACTTAAAGCAGGAGGTCTCTGAGAAATATGCAACTTCCAGAACGAGAGAGTGCACTGACAGTGGGAGAACTGAAACGTTATTATGTCAATCAGAAGAGTACAACTACTAAGCAAACGGACCATCTCAAGAAGTTGTGATGGAACCCAATTTTTTAAAAGCATCATCTAGACCAACTGTTGACTTGTCGATAGTGCACATCCTTACTACAACCACCTTACAGTTTCACTGCAAAAGGACAGTGTGGCTAAAACACAGGACTCATCTGCGGATCGACAGATTTGTAGCGCGGAATTACTATTGATTTAATTTGCACAGTGCAGCTTGGCAGTGTTTGTGTTTGCGAATAGTGTGCGGTGGGCTGTGTGAACTCATCATCCAGATGGTGACTCTACGAGATGGTTTGCTGGCATGTTATTGACCAGATGGTGATAATGACCATGGCGTGTGCGTCTGTGTTTTTGTTTCCTGATCATTTGCGTTGACCCAGCGTCAAAACAAAACATTTCAATATTTGATTGTGCGCTTAGGATCATTCGTTGCTGAGATGATCTTGAGGCCATTGTAGAATAGTCAATAGCGTTTCATTAATCTAAAAACAAGCCCTCTCCCATAAATCAAGCAGAAATCAAGAAACATCATTGATCCCATTACAGTCTGTGCAAATGGCACCTCAGGCACAATACCCAGGGGTCACCTAACAATACATCAATGAAACACAGTTAGATAGCTTTACCAGATCGAATCAATCTTTTTCAAATGTCTAGAGAAAAAAAACAAAACAATTAAAAACACATTTTTTTAGGAGTTGCAGGAGAGTTATGAAAATCTTTTAAAAAGATTAACTGAGATCTCAATGTTTCCTTTTCCAGCAGTAAACCACAAAGACACTATCCATACAATTTCCATTTAGCTTTATTTTTATTTCGGTTTTAGTTTCAGTCATTTAAAAAAAAAAGGTTTATAATTGTTTATAACTCATATATTATAAATTATATATTTTTAATAATATAATAATCTTGCAAAATGCCAAAGCAACATTTCTAATTTAATTTTAGTTGGGTTTTTTTTTTCTCCATTTGTTTTATTTCAGTAAAGAAAACTATTTTTAATTTGTTTACCTGTAACTTTTGCTGCTCTAGCAGTTAATAAATGGAACTGTGTGCACCTTGCGGAAGAGCATTGTAGCTGTAGCTACTTCTCTCGAATCACACAGGTACTGGGCTACTTCCTAGCGCTACCTACCCACAACTAAATTGTCCAAATATTCAGGAAATATTTCAGGAAAGCTCAGGAAAAGACACAGTTTAAAGAATTTTATAAATTTTGAACAGAAAACATGTAACCGACTGCATCTTTAACATTAACAAAACATGCTTGCAGAACTTTAGTAGCCATGTTTTGGCAACAAATTTGGTTTATTACATAATTACATCCTAATTATAATTAGTTTTCCAGCAGTTAACCTCAAACCAACCTGAAGAAGATATTTTTAATATGCAAAATATTGCTAAGGCATCACTTGTATAAGTTTCTCACCTCCTGCCATTCTAGAACTCCACTCCATGCTACAATCTTATTGGCGGCACCTTGTTGTGCCCCAGCTGGAGGTGCAGGTACAGCTGCCTGAAAAACAAGAATATATTCAAATTCTATGCCCTCCAAATGAGTCGGAACTCACAGGAATACATTTCCTAAGTCTGACCATGCCAGTCTGTGTTGTTGGCGGCGTCTGCTGATTGGTGGGCTGTGGCTGAGGGGCCTGAGGAGGTTGCTGGTTGGGTGCAGGTGGGCCTTGTGGTGGGACTTGTGGTTGCTGCGGTGGCTGCTGAGGTGGAACTTGTGGCTGCGTTAACACCGGAGGGGACACTGTGGTAACTGTAGATAGGTTAGGTTTACCTCCTGATGGGAGTGACTGGTTGAAGGGAGTATTTGGCATTTGAGGAACTGCAAACAAACACAAAACTACTAAGAAAACGGGGTCTCAAATATGGAAAATATAGTGAAACACAGAACACAAAAACACAGCAAAAGATTCAATAATACAGGGACACAATTTGACTCACATCGGCTCTTCTGCTGAGTGGCTGCATCTAGCACCTTCTGTGCTGCATCATGGGCCGCGTTTAGAGAGGGATTCTTTGGCAAAAGAGAGAGAATGTGTATGCAACAGAGGGACAACATTCATGAGGCATCATCATTAGTGTGCACAACCCTGCTTGAAAACAACGCCAGATCCTTCCACCAAATACAAATGCATTCGTGCACATCTCATCTATCACTTCTATTCAAATAAGATTATATCAGTTAGTCTTCATCGTAAGAATCAAAATGAGGCTCTGTATGCTGAAAATTACCAATAATGTGCCTCCAATTAGGCACAGAAAGGACTAGAACGAGCAGACCAAGATTAGCTGGTAAGGGAGAGAAGTGCTCTGATTACTCTATATCTCTGAAGCAGTAAGATAGTCCAAGACTATCTTATTACCAATGGTAAGTGAACTGCTCATTAAAACATGCATATATTTTTGTTGTCCCTGTTTTTGCTTTATGTCCTCATTTTCCCTGCGGCAAACCTATTACAATACAATTTCTCTGATTTTGTATTGAATGAATTTGTATTTATATATTGTTTTAACTACAGCAGACCACATACTAAAACATTTGACCATTTCTGTATAATTTTAATCTTTTTCTAAAGCTTTAAATCTCACCAAAATAAAAATCCCATCCAAAGTTACATGTGAACAACCTAAATTTGAACAACTCAGGCCACAGGTGCTATCATCTGACACATAAGAAACTAGTTTTGTGAAATGTTTTGCTTAAAAGGAATTGTAAGAAATATTTACACTGCCATCGCTGTCTGAGGTCAGCGATATTTGCATTTATTTTTAATGTGCCTTATGTGCTCACCATATTGTAATGTATTTATTTAATAAAAAGACCCAATATAATTATATATTTTTAAAATGTAACTAATAATCATTTTACCAAAGCTGAATTTTGAGCAGCCATTACTCCAGTCTTCAGTGTCACGTGATCTTTTGGAGATCCATCTAAGTGACTGATTAGCTCAGGGCTTCTCAATCCTGGTCCTGGAGGTCCGCTGTCCTGCAAAGTTTTGCTCCAACCTTGATTAATCTCACCTGCCTGTAGCTTACAAGTAATCCTGAACATCTTAATTAGCTGGTTCAGGTGCGTTTGATGAGGGTTGGAGCTAAAATTTGCAGGACAGCGGATCTCCAGGACCAGGTTTAGAAGCCCTGAATTAGCTGATGTTTGTCAAAACCATGATACATTAAAAGAACGGTCAAAGAACAACATTTATTTAACACTTTTGAACAATTTAATGAAGTCTTACCAGTATTCATTTTGGTTAAAGAAATACTGACCTTAAACTTTTGAACAGTTATGTGCATGTAATGAAGTTATACTTCTATTAATTCCATTATAACGCACCTGGTATGAAAGGGGAGGAGGGGGAGTCTGGGTTACTGAGCCCATAGACTGGGACACTGGCAAAGGCTGGGGTGGCAGGACAGGCTTAAGGGTGACTGGTCCAGAACCTCCTCCAGGAGCAACTGGACACACACAGAAAGCATTAAGCAGAGCAAATCTGATCATACAATAAAAAAATATGTTATTCTCACATTCTTCATCTGCTGACAAAAGCTGTTGATGTTAAATCACTGCACATATCAGGACAAGTGTCTTTCTTACCAGGAAGTGCAATGCCCCTGACTAACACCATGTGAAAGGGGTCTTGACTGTAGTCTGGGTGTGAGGACTCTGGTGCACCTGCTACTGAGGATGCTCTTTCAAAAAGAGATCGAAGCGCTGGAAGTTTCCGTGGAGCAATTACAGAAAAATGGATTCCCCGCTACAGCCAAACAAATAAACAAAAAAGTTTTAAAAAACAATAATTTTTCTGACTATGTATCACAAAATTTCATCTTTTATGCAGAAATGGCACAGCTCAAAATTTGGCAGGACAAAACAGTGAACAAAAAAAGATTACATCACATAATATTGTAGACAATGCTTCTATCAACCAGGAATGATCAGCATAAAGGCAAATATATTACCATCTCAATGGTGTTTTGCTATTCTTCAATCGCAGAAATGTAATGCCAAATTAAGGAGCTTGCATTTTTGTTTTATTTTTGTAATACATCCATAAAAAACGTAAACCTTCGATCCATAAAAATGAATGCTCTTGTAAAATGAGAAGGGATGGACGGACCATACGGCACCTGGTTATATACAAGTGTTTTAAGCAAGTAGGATGAAATGAAAGCTTCTAGATGTTGTTAAACATCTAACAAATAACCTGCTATAAGCAATACTGATTATAACGTATATTTTGGTGAATATGTGCTAGTCTCCATAATGTTTGATTTCAACAGTAGATTAAAAGAAGAACATTATTTTCCAGGAAATGCACATTTTAAAATACTCCTAATGAATGCAATAATTGATAACAACATCAAAAAAATTAACAGCAATAGACAGTTATTGAAATTGTACAATACATAGCCTAGTGTAATAATTCCATAACTAAATCTAGATCATTGATGGGTTTTTACTGCAAAACGACAAATATTTTTATCAAATTTGAGCAAATTCGGTGACCTAAGGTTACAATTCCATCATTACAACAGAATTCTGGCAAACAGACATAAGTGATAAAACAGTATATAAGTACAGACTCACATCACGTATGATCTGGACCAGGCTGTCTGCAGTGCAGCCTGTATAGCTGACACTCTCCACAGCCGGTAGTAAGTACGGAGGAGAATTACACAGCAACACACAAACCTTGTGGGTCTGACCGCTGCATAGAGAAACAATGAGAACAAGCACACAACGGCAGGCTTTTGATTCCACAGAGCAAGTTAAAGAACTCACATTTGCTCCCTCATCTTTTTGAAGTCGTCAAAGAGCTGCAGGGCCACGGAAAGACCCTCAGCTATGAGACTGCAGCTCTCTGCTCCGCCTCCCATGAATCTGTGCAGAAAGCACCAGTGTAAGATTTGCAAGCTCTCGGCATTGACACCCTTCAAAGCAGACACACACTCAAAACTAGCAGCTCGTCTAAACAAGCGAAAGCACACTTTTATTTCAGACTTTCTTTTGTGGAGCAGCCCTTACTGAATGCTGTCGATCCAAGAGACGAACTCAAAAGCGGAGCTGGTGGGAGCGTGGCACTGGACGTAGGACTCTGGAGCACAGTCCACTGTGTTGAAGACCACCAGTCCATACTGAGTACCACCATACTACAAGAAAAGCAAAATATACTATGCTGAAATTAAAGCACTAATGTAAAAAGCAGGTCAAACGATTTTATTAAACTCACGTCTCCTCCAAAATCTGTTTCAGCAGGTGGTCCTCCATTAAAATACCTGCGATCGCACAAGGTAGGTCAGTACAGAAATATTACAAATATCAGCTTGAATAAACAGGTGACGACGGCTCTTACTCTATGGTAGGTAGTATGTAGTTCTTGCGAAGTGATTCAAAATATGGACCAAGGTTGGCAGTTCCCTCTATGACAAACACCACATCTGACACCTGATTCAATCCAGACTTGGACGTCGGGTCCATATGGGTCGCTTTGTGTCTGCAACCAAGACCAAGTTCAATATCATACGAAACCTTTGCTGGACTTCGCCCACTTAACCTTTACTGTGACTGAAGTGTTATTTACGGATATTTAATATCTGCTGTCATATCTTAATCATGTCAAAAATAGCGAACAGGAAACAAGCACACTGGCTGTGTCTAAAGGCCCCTGAAGATGTGAATGAATCTGAACGATTCAGGGATTCAGTCCATGTCAAAGATGCCTGACAGCCTCGTTCAGGGCTGATATATTTCTCTCTTCTATTCTCATTCATTTAAAGAGCAGCTTCATAGAAATATAATGTGAATACAAATCAAAACATAAAATGTGAACACGTTCAAGTTTTCCGTTAACGTTACGCATTCAAGTCGTAATTAGCATGTTTGTTAGCCGTTATCCTCAAATGCTAGTTTATCTCGTGTGTCTTACCTGTTAGTATTAGTAGAACTGACTTCTGATAAGAATACAACGGACTGATACGGTCATTTATCTTGATTGTATCTAAACCAGTAGTCCTCGGGTTTATTATGAAAGCTTCACATAAACGTTAATGCAGACCGTGATGACAACAAATATCTGAATGTACGCTCGGCGATCGACAACACGGTCTGGTCTTAGATCCAGCAACTGGACTGGTTGGTCAATCGATTTATGAGTGATCGATTTTTATACCGAAAGTACGTCAATTTTAAAACCACTAAAATATAACCATGATCCATCCATTCACCAGTTCATACCGCTTGCTGTATAGTCGTAGGACTGCGTGAATGGCCAGTCTCTATAACTAAATATGGGCAGTACGGGGTTCGCATAAGGAAATGCTTATAGTAATCCATAAATGTAACGTTAGGCTACAGCCTATAATTAGTAATAAAGTTTTTGTTATTATCATCCTCATATTTTTTACTTTTATACATAGCAGGCCCCATTTTCAATTTTAATGTTAGGCTTCATTGTTGTATTTGATATGTTTTAAGTACTTGGTGCTTTTTGTAGCTTATTATTTATTATTATTAGGATATTATTATTATTATTTAAAGAATGCTAAAAGGGTTTTATATATTGTGTGCAGGGTATATCTTATTGAACAATCTATCATTGAAACACATAATTTTAATATTTATAACTATTATTATTATTTAATGGTTGCTAATACTTGAAAATACTTAAATAAATAATATGCTATATATCAAATCTTATTGAAACAATTCATTCTTCTATGTTATTATTGTAATATTTATTAATAATATTATTAATGTGCTGCTGGAAGGATTTTGCATTATTGTTCTTAAATAAAGAATAGGCTATGTTTTAAATCCACCTGGAATAAAACTATATGTACTTTTATTTTTATTCATATAATATTATTTAATATATAATTTTACTTACAAGGGGTTTTCTAAACTTATGAGTAAACAGCTAAGTAAACAGTAGATGTCACTAAAGTCAAGCAAGTCAAAAAAAAAAAAAAACTGGAACAACTTCACTATTTTCTTGAGCAATCACACTTGACTGTCTCTAAATTACTGTCCTATTTATACTTTATGTTTCCTGCAAAGAATCATTCCGGCCTCACTGAAGATCAGAAAGGTGGAGGCAGGTAAGTCATTGATGAAAGAATTATGTTTTTAGGTCGGCGTGCAACCTGTTTCCTGTCCTCGTTGCTCTTTACAGCAAGAAAGTGCATAATTACTCAGACAGCCCCAAGCGACCCAACCTGCTGTCAAATAAGAACAGTATGCCGCGAGCTAAGTGGCCCTGAGGCTCGCTCGTTCTCTCTCCTTCCAATAATAGAACCTACACTCCTGCGAGTAACAGAGAACATCAAGTTCATCATATTTAAAATCTCCCATACAAACAATGCTCTGAATCAGTTTAACCCATTTAGAGTTATATCCCCTTAAACCCCCCCGATGACTTTCTTCAGTTATCACGGTCAGTAAACAGAAGAGTGCCCCTATAGGGTTAGTTATGATTGTGTCAGAGATGCATTCTCTGTGTCCTTTTCCACATCCGTCTCCAGGGAGTTTTCTTTTGTGGAGTGGCACAATTTTGGTGGATTTAGCTCAGCTTTGTGATCTGGATGGCTAGATTAGACGGATTTAAGGTGAACAAGGGAACTGTGGAGTAAAGGCAAACCACTGCTACTCTTTTCTCCTTATAATGACTGTGCTATCACATAACTAAAGACCGACTGGATTTCCAGTATAGTAAAAATAAAGTAAAAAATAATAAAATAAAAAATAAATATGTATTTTTTTTTTATGAGGTTGCCTACATAACAGAAAACTAAAACATGTGTCTGCCCAGTAGATCATTTAGTAATTTAGTAGAATTATACATATATAACCTATTGTGGAAACATTAAAAAACAAACAAACAAACAAAAAACAACATAGTTTGTGGTCTATTGTTTGAGTTTCAGGCAGATCTTATTTTCACCAAGGCGTTTATTTGCTAAAAAATAAAGTAAATACTTTTATTTAATTCAATGAATCATCATTAATTTATTTCACATTTTTTAAAGTACTTATGTAACTATGTAATTATTCTTAATGCATAGAAGTATCCTAATAATACACACACACACACACACACATATATATATATATATTACTATTTATTGTCACACGCACCAGATCACGTGAGGTCACGAGGACCCGGAAGTAACCTCACGCAGGTACTTAAGCAGGAAGTAGG
>JAUYWG010000033.1:11570692-11596870 GCA_034779775.1 Enteromius afrohamiltoni | reverse complement strand
TGGTGTATAATTGTGTGAAATGTATGATGAAAATCAAGCAATTTCACCAAGCAAATATAAAGAAATAGGTTGCAGCATTTTTTATTTTGACTGAACTTGAGAAATCCGCAATGGGACTGAGCGAGTTTGTACTATAAGGAATCGCTGAAGCTATTCGCGCAGTCAGTCAAAAGGAGATCAATCTTTCGACAGACCCTCCAATCATCACGCAGAAGCTCGGAGTCCAGGCCAGGCCCACTCCTCGTTTGCTCTTTACGGTCAGTGTTTATCCAATGACAGTCTAGTTACAAAGCACTGAAAAAAAACGTTCAAAGCAGCCCCATTGAAGTCAATGGATGCTGGGCTTCAACGGGGAAATGCACTGTGACGCTACGGGAGTGTATGAGAAGAAAATCAAGCCGACCTGCTACATCTAACTGATTCTGAACGAGCTTGTCTTTGAGATTTTCAGTAAATAAAACGTTAATACAATAGTACATCATTTAACCATTAATTTTGTGACATTATAGGGGAAGCTGAGCTGAAGCCACTGGTCTCTACATACACACAAATTATATATTTTTGTATTTCACACACACACAATATGTCAAAATTGTCTAAATATTAACTACCACCCTAAATTAATCTTTGGCCTCCATCCTGAGTGTATCAAAAAATACATATATAGTTTTAGTGTAGAAAAATCTAGAAAGACTATTTTAAAGACTTTTTCAAATTTAGATTAACAATTAAAAAGGCCATGTCTAAGTTTTTTTTTCCCTGTTTTACCCTGTTACAGTATGCTTAATAGCGTTAATACCCCCCAGCAACACTGCACATATGGGCTATGTCATGAGCAAACAATTATGAAATGTTCATTTCTGAAACCTTGGCATGACTGCATATGCACACAATCTGAAAAGACATGATGCTTTCCATCCTCATCTAACACCACCTTCATCATTTGTCTCCTTTGCCTCTCCTGTGCCCTCCTCCTCCTTTCTCCCCCTCTATCTTACTCCTCTTCTTCCACCCCTCTCGTCCTCCCTCTTGCTGTTTTCCTTCTTCCTTTCTCTGTACTTTCTGTCTCTCTTTGGTGAATAATTCATCAGTCTCTGTATGTCATTAATCACTACTTGTTCAAAGATATGATCAGAGAGAGAGACAGAGGGAGGAGAGAAGGGACTGATCTGTCAGCTTGAAGAACAAGACACAGATAGAGAGAGTGAGAAAAGGTAAATAGGAGGAGAAAACGGAAGAGAGTGGGACAGAAAATGAGATCAGAGATATCAATGAAAGAAAGAGGAAAATAGGGAAAGAAGGCAGTGAAAAATTATAAAGGGAGACAGAGGAAGGAAGAACGATTGTGATGAAGTCTGCCACATGCAAGTCATTTGTAAAGGATTAAAAAAATTAATCATGATAAATAACAGATTTCATTATAAATTCTCAATACAGCCATTTTAAATATTCAAAATATAAAAGACAAAATGCGCCAACATTAATGAACTAATAAAAACGGCATAAAAATAATTCCACGTGTTAAAATTGTGATAATATTTCTGTTGCCTCGATTCTAACAGTACTACCTGTCAAATGTTCGATGCACTCAATACAGGTTCATTAGCTACAAGACGTTAATTTTAATGAAACGTGAACGATGGCAAAATGATGGTTTCCTGAAAAAAAGGCTATTTTAAAACATCCTCAAGTTTCAAAGCTATAAACGGAAAATAATTTATATACAACTTATTTAGGCAGCTGTTGTTTCTCCCCAGACCTGGAGCACTAGGTGGGCCACAATTCGTATTTTATTGTGGTCCAACAGCTGAAAACATTTAAGATAAAGGATGGAGAAAGTCCTAAATATGTTTTATGCCATTTCTAGCTCGTCAGAAATCGGTCGCTGGCTGATGCAAGCTGGTCATCAGCTGCTTTACTACTAACCATGTAAAACAAAAATTATGGTCCACACATCACTCCAGGTCTGGGGATAAACAACAGCGACCTAAATTTTTAAGTAGTATATAAATTATTTCCAGTTTGTATTCTTGAACTGGAGGCTGTATTGAAACAGCCGACCCATAATTTTGCTGCTGTTGATTTTTCATTGAAATGAATCAAACCTCCAACAACAGAACTGCTAGCATGTCCCACAACATAGCTGCCGGTTTTAAGTGGATTTTCCAGCAAGAGAGAGGAAGAATGAAAAGGAAAAAATCAACAACAACAAGGACATATCAGAGGAAAAAGGGAGATGGGGAAAGGGGGAGGGGCCAGGAAGGAGCTAACAGATTAGTGTACATGTTGAAGCAGACACATCGCCTGACTGGTCAAGATAACACACTCACTCCACACGTCGAAGGTGAGGAAAGAGAGAGATAGCGAGAGAGAGGGGTTAATAAAGTCTGCAAGCATTCCCCTGTGAGAAAAAACAGACCCGGAAAAAAGTGGACAGTGATGGAGGGAGAGAGAGAGAGCGAGCGAGAGAGAAGGATGGCTGGTGCGGGAGAGGCGGGACTGCAGGAATGAAAGATGTGGAGCCAAACAAACGGACACTGATGGAGAGAGAACTAAACAGGGGAGGGGTTTGGGATTAGAAAGGTTAATGTATCGATCTGCTTGCAAAGAAAAAAGACTTTTCGAAAGCAGTATGTCTGGGGAGGGAGTTTGATCTACAAACTCTGGGTTGGCAGAACCATGGAGGATCGGCGCTCTGCCCCGTTGCTAAGCTTTCATTTCATCTTGTCTCATAGACTTTTCCACACCATCACCACCTCCTGAAGAGAGATGGGTAGGGTTGCACCAGCCCATCACAGAGTCTTAACTGTGGGCTTAATTTGGCTGCATCATTTCTTCTTAAAGCAAGAGCAGCTAGTAATTTGCAAGCTGTCCTTGCACGAATGTGCAGTTCCATAATTTGACATTTACTTTTATCTATCCAGTAAGCCTTCAATTTTGCAAATCAAAATAGTCTTGAACTGAAATTTCTTTTTCTGAACACATTTTATGCCTTAGAACTGTCTGGCAATGAATTACATGTTCCTTAAGTTTAAAAAATATATATATAAAGACATGACATGCAATAAATACGTACACAAAATATGTATTGCATAATGCATACCGCAATATTTAAGACATATATTTTAAACAGCTTTTTATATTATGATACTTTTTAATGTCAGGTTGCTTAGCAAGATGCAGTAAGTTCCAATGCTGTATTTACTGTATCAAAAACAGTAATACTGTGAAATATTATTTCAAAAAGCAAGTTATTTCTGTGATGACCAAGCTGAAGTTTTTCAGCAGCTATTATTTCAGTCTTCAGTGTCACTTGATCCTTCAAAAAGCATACTAAATGATGCTTTAGTGCTCAAAACCATTTGCATTTGTGAGGCTTACTATTTTGTGGAAAATATTATTATTATTATTATTATTATTATTATTATAACTGAAATTGTTTAAATAGGTTTTTACAGTGACTAATGTGTCCTTGCTCAAAAGAGCGGTTACCCATGAATACAAGTTTTGTCATCATTTACTCACCCTCATGTAGTTTCAAACCTGTATGAGTTTGGAACTACATGAGTAAGAATTGTTTTTGAACAATTATCAGTTGAAGGTAGTCACTGACTTTTTTTCATACCAACAATAGAATTGAGTTCATCAGAGGAAAGAATATCATGCAGGTTTGAAACAACTGGTGGGTGAATAAATGATGACAGAATTGCTGAACTTTCTCTTTAACAAAAGTATTTTAAAAATCCTACTGTCCCTGCAATTTTGAAGATTTTCCTGTGCAGCACATATTTAGTAATGAATCATTCACTAAGTATTTTAGTACTCCTTTATGCTACAATTAGGCTAAGTTGAAGCTTACACATGAAACACATCTTTGGATTTTACTCCATCAGCAAATATAAGCATTCACATGATTTCATTTTTGCTGCGACTTAACACCCTGCAGTAGACGAGGAATCAAATGTAAGAGTGACTTTTGAGTTTTATCCTGCGTGCTAATAAACACGCTCTAATATAAAATAGAGCGTGGCAAAATGTCTTCGGATAAAGCTGCAAATCCAAATCGAAATGTTCAATCCTGCTCTACAAGTAAACGGTAACTGACCGTGGCTTATACTGAGACCCAGGGTTAAAAATAGTCTGTTTCACCTTGTTACACTATGCTTGACAGCATGACTACCCTTCAGCTGTAGTGCACATATGGGCCATACTGTGAGTACAGAAGAGTTTAAAGAGCCTAAGGCAGCTTCCCTCAGTTTCCCACTAATTAATACTACGGTAAGCTGCCCGTCCTGCTCAGCTATGCATGCCGCTATTTTGCAATGCATTCAGCAACACAACAACATGAACCGTGCTTCCCTTAGCTACATTAGTGCTTTCCAGCTTTTGATCGCCAGGTACAGTTGTCAGATGTTTTCTTTAGCAGACGGTTTTGTATGTCTTTGACTTGAATTGCACGCTTTGCTTACATAAGTGAGAGTCTGACTATCGTTCACTCAATCGATTTAAAATCATGTATTATTTTGCAGTCCCTTATAAAGTTACCAGCCACTGACATGTGCTTTATGCCATTTTTATTTGCATTTGGTGCTTGCTGAGTGATAATTTCCCACTAGCACTGCTTGGAAATTTGGTATACAGTAGTATCACTATTTATATTATGTTCTTCCTAAGTTGCTTTTGGCTGAAAGCCTCTGCTAAGTGAATAAATGTAAAATGTAAATGTAATTTCGGACACCGCTTCTAACGTATCTTTCATGATTCAAAATGCAGGATTCATTCCAGCACCGCCCTAATAACTAATGACCGACATTTAGTCATTATGTCAAAACCTGTTAATGAAAGTAAATGTCCAGAATTCATGTGAAACGGTTGTATTTATTAGAATAAACATATGCAAAACATCTCGAAAGCATCACCATGGGTTTTTATTTTGGCATGATTTCACAAATGAGACCAAAAAATTGCATTTGTCCAAAAATTACAATTCTGTCATCCTATTTTGTTTTAATATTTTAAATGTGTCCATACAAATACTGTAGGAGTAACTTCCACTGACTTTCATTATATCAATAAAAAAACCCAATTGGTATGCACTGAAGAAATGAAGATAAACCGGTTTGTAATTGATTTAAAGATTTTCCTTTTTGGATGAACTATCCCTTTAAGAAGTAAAGATAATGATTAGCTGTAACTGACAGCCTCCAAATTTGGGGTGATTGTTGGGCATTTGGAGACCCTAGGAAGGAAAGCCTACGCAGCTTCATTTCTTCTTCTTTTCACAAGGAGCTTAGAGCCATTTCAATTACCTGCGGTTGTGCCATTTCATATTAAAGAGAATGCAAGTGCAATTCCATTTCAATCACTGGGCACTTGGGAATTTAAACAATAATGACTAAATCTGTAAACAGGACAGTCTCACTCTGAACACAGCATCCAGCCATAACACCTGTGGTGGGCACGGTGTGAATACAAATAAAAACGGCCAGGCACAATTACATGAAAGAGCAGCTTTTACCAGTGAGGCCCTTTCCTGGTCTCATGACTCAGTGAGGTGGGCAGATGATGAAAATTACCCTTTTAGGCCATTTGTCAGGTGCAAGTCAATATTTTGGTTACAAGGCAGACATAAATCATAGCAAACCATGCTTTGAATAGGCTTTAAAGTGATAGCTCAGCCAAAAATGAAATTCTGTTATCATGTGCGACTCGCCCCCACTGTCGTTCCTAACCTGTAGGAAACTTCAGAAGACTTATGGACCACTTTCATTATGCCTTTGTGCCCTTTTTGTAGTTTAAAAGCTCCGGAGCATGCTATGGACAAGAGTGCTACTAGCACAATGGCTCCTTCTGTTTCAAGTTGTCAAGCTGGTTCGAAACAACATGAAGTGAGTAAACAATGACAGAAAGCTAATTTTTGGACCAACCATCCTTTCACCAGGTTGCGGTGTGCTCTTACCTGTGTTCAGCTGTCTGTTCGGTCCTCTCATCATGTAGCTGAACTCTTGACAGCTGGCGCTCTGGCTCAGGCCTCCAGACCGGAAGCACAATTCCTCCACCAGCACCAATGCCTTCTTGCAAAGGTCGTCTTCCCAGTCCCCCGACATCCTCCAATCCGCATTGCACACCCACCCCACACTCAACCAATCGCGCCTGAGCGGAGAGGGTGTGTCTGTCCACTTTCTGCCGATTCCAATAACACAGGCTCTTGTTTTGGTTTACGAAGGACAAGGCTTCGACAAGGAGCCGAGACGGTCTCTTTATGACCGTTAATTGAAAGCTTTAATGGTTGCTAAACCCATTGGTAAGTGTGCCACAATCACTCTTTTCAATAACAACATCGGCTCCTGGGGACAAAAAAAAAGTGGGAGAGAGGGAAAAAAGAATAAATGAGAGCAAGGGAGGAGAAGACAATGCATGCATTTATGTTAAATCAATTATTTAACGATTGTGCTTCACTCGTGAGATGTTTTTGTGCACGTACTTGTTATAAAGGACAATGACATCCCTGAGTCCTTGTCATGGCGAAGAAGGTTGAACCAATTCACATAAATGTTAAGAATTTGCTCAATGGATAAACAGCGGGCCTATATTTAGCCTAGATTTTGTGGGCTATTACTCTCAGTTAAATCATCAGGAAAGTATTTGCAGGCTCAGTCCTTAAAGCAGCATCAGTGAATTTGAGATGTATGGTCTATTTCCACTGGGTTTGTTTTTCCATTCAAGCTTTACTGTTCATTGTGGTCCATGGCTGTATTTCTGGAATGTTCTACAGGAGCTCTGAAACTGCCTGAAAAGAGAGGAAGAGAGAGAGAAGAGAGAGAAAACGAGGCATACATCATTAAAAAAACTGCTGTAAAATTATGGTTAAATTATAAAGGCAACCCGCTGAGCTCGCAGAGCTCAATAGCATGCAGAGAAGAACCAATCATTCTGGATATCTGTTTCTCCTAAAAGACAAACAGCTCTCCTTGTTCGGAGCATCTCGGGAACGTGGATGTGGTCAACCACAAAACAAGTTTATCTTGTAAGCTGTAAGTTGCATGATACCGTGAAGATTAAAGGTGACATGTTATTTCGTTGTTAAACTTGTAATGTTAATTTGAGCTGCGGCACACACATCGTCCAAGCCATTGCTGTAAGCTTTGGGCGGGGCTATATATTTGCTTAATAAATTCAATAGTCTTTTTTTGCAAATCTATTTGGTGTCTTTAACACTGATGTCAGTAATTTCTGCACCGCTAGTGTTACAAAAGAGAACTGTATAAATAAGTCATGCTTTCAGACCATTGGCCTGACCCAAAACTCCCACCACTGTATGTGCCAGTAGAATGACATAATAATACCTGTTTATAAAAATTATACTGGGATTAGTATTATAATTATTATACCGCCTCCAAATAAGTATTGGAGATGAAACATACATTACTGTTTAAAATTTCGGTGTCCATCAATTTATGTGTCCTTGTGAAATATTAATAAATTAATTTGAAATAGTCCTGTTTCTATTTTAATATATTTTATACCCCCTGGTCCCACAGACAAGGCTTAAGCGAGTCCCAGACTAAAATCCACATTTGAGATTTCTTGTTCTGATATATGTTAAAATATATCAGTAGCGTTGTTCTGTCTCAAGATGCATTCCTGTGATGTTGTCTTCAAGGCATTTTTTATAAATAGTTTATCTAAGGCCTAGTTCTTATTTGTGCTTTCTTTTCTATTAGTTTTCTTCTCGTAGTGCCGCAAAACTGACGTTTAGCCACCGGTGTTACATGGACTGTTTTGGACTGTGAGTAATTAGTGGCAGAATTTTCATTTTGGAGTGAACTAACCCTTTAATTTCAAGCTATTATGATTATTTTTTTAGGTGACACTGAACATTTTAATACAACATTTGAATACAACAGCAAAAAAAAATAAATAAATCAAAAAAAGCATTTCAACATCGTAGTTCGGCAGACACACTTCACCTTTAGGTTAACACTGTCCTAACAGGGTGCAATGCAACACGATTCTAGTGACAGGCAATGTGTCTGTCCACACCAAATGTGAAAATAGGGCGAGACACAACAAAATCACACAACACAGAATGGTTCTCACACTCACAGCACACGGCAGATCAGAAGAGCACAGAAAACACTAAGAAAACCAACCTTGTTTTTTCACGCTTGTCAGCGAGCAAACTTTGAACCCTCATGTAGATGATAAAAGCACTTTCACGTTAAGTAGACCAATATTCACAACGTTTTATTACATAAACACCACAGCACTAGACATAGTTCATCAATTTGTAATTCCAAGAAGCTTTCCGTTACTGTATTAGAATAAAGGTCAGATCTACACTAAGGAGTACAGCTACCAGCACTTCCATACAGAAAACTTTAATGCAGTGTTACCATAAACACTGCAGTAATTTCATTTTTTCTGTGTGCTCTATAATGATCAAAATGGAACGTTTCTGCAATACAAAGACCCTAAAATACTTATATCTAAATCAGTGTTTTAACAAATCATTAAGGACAAATGTTGTAGCGATTCCCCTGCTGAGGGACCGTGTATGTATGTATTTGTCAGTCTGAGGTTCTATATCTATGAGATCTCTCAGTATTCTTCCTTTGTTCTGTGCTCATTCTGTCTTACAAAACCAGGTCAAAGCTCCACCTTTCATTTCCCTTCTCTTTCGCTCCATGTCTCAGTGGTTCTTTCCACCCCTCATCCCCTCTCTGCGTCAGCTGAAATGGTGCAAGCACAGAAAAGGTGTGCAAATCTATCAATATGGGAATCAATTCACCGATCGTCTGCTTTCATCTGAGAGTTTTTTTGAGTCTGTGAAATCCCTTAAGAAGTCCGATCTGTTTCTCTCTCTGATGACAGAGAGCCGATCATCCATCTATCATTCTGATAGACTATTCTTTCATGCTTTTTAGGTCTGTAAAATGTCATTGGTCTTCAATCGTAAGGTGGATGGTTGCTCTCCAGCTAGCTGCGTCTTTTTTCACCCGTGTCCGAGCCATCAATCAATCAGTCAAAGCATTAAGTACAGCTATAAGTCATTCGGGGCAGGACTCGGGTCAAGATGTTCACCCACACACTCACTCAAAGCTTCCTTTGGAATTGCCTAATCAGCGTGCTCAAGCAGTCCATCAGTTCAGAGCGTCATCTTAAGGAAACCCAAACAGATTGAGGTCCATTTATCTGTCTATCTCAGATCTTCGGCCCATTGTATAAACGAGCCTCAGATTAGCTCATAAACACGAAAAAAAAATATCTTGTCTCCTCTCCTCACCACAGTTCAGCCTGTAAATCTGTCTTGGTTTGACTTAAAAATGCTGCATATCTCAGTCTGAAAGATGGCCGTCTGGCAGGGAACTACAGTGTCACTGTCCAGAAATGCCAGGTCGTTTGAGAACGAAGTTAGAGAGGAACTGAGAGGGGAGAGCAGGTGAAAGAAAGAGAAAGACGGAGCAAGACATAAACTATAAGGCTTGAGAAGAAAAATAAGTCAGAAGGGCGTATAGCATGTGGCCTTGGAGTCCAGATGGAAAAAGCATCTTGATGCAAGTGTAAATGTCTAGAGGACGGGCATTTACTAGTGATATGCTGCAATAAAACTACACTGACACAATGGGACATTATGGGCTGTGTGTCTGGGAAAAAAAAGCTGGAATAGAATAACGTGGTGGTAAAATCCATGCAAGTGACACTGACATGAAACACACGGACAACAGAACATGAAACCGGTCTCAGACATTCCATTGACTGCTGCCCAGGTCTCAATCAATATCTCCAGGAAAAGCAATACCCCACAACAGGGACCCCAGCAACCTGTATGGTCACTGTCCAATCACACGCAAGACAGACGGGATTGCCACAGTCAAATCATGTCATAAAGGCCACAAAAGCCACTGTCCAATTACACACAAGAGATGAAAACCTATAATGAAATGCAATGATTAGCCTATATGGATATGTACACTGACACAAAGAACCAGAAAGGTCAGTGTTGTTCAGTGACATCCATCAAAACAAGAACAATTGAATTGCCATTACATACGGTACATCTGAAGGTTGCAGCTCTGTTTGGTGTCTAGACAATCCTAAAAACACCCAGACGTCCAATTTCAGCCGGAAAGCAGAAAGACTAGATCAGGTCGCTGTGTCATTGAATGACGGACAACAGTAAGCGAATCCAAAGCAGAAGAGATGATTCTCAGATGCACAATGACAGATAATACATTAATAACAATATTTTAGATTACAGCTAAAAACCATTTAAAAATTGTATTTTGTTCGTACATTCTGTTAAATCACAAAATGAATGTAATCACCTTATCAAAAAAAAAGCAGTGTGGATTTCACTACCAACAAGCAAATGCATAATATTTACATTATAACTTATTATATAATTTTAATAAATGCTTTATTTAAAAATAATTGATTTAAATATTTTTTAATAAAATAAAAAATATTAAAAATCTATTTTAAATTAAAATAAAAAATAACATTACAAATTTATTTTTTCATCTTTTTACATTTTCTTGCACTTGCACAAAAAATTATTACAATGCTAAAGTACAAAAGCAAATTTGTTTTAGATTCTTTGTCAATCGCCAATCAGTAATAATCACCTTTTTTGACTATCAATCAATAAAGCCTTGTAAAAGCTAAGTGTCCTCTAAAAAAGGCTGATCAAGAGATCATCATTTCATGTTTATATCAATTCTGACGTGACTGAAAGCGATGATGTCCGAGTGGATGAATCTTTTAATTCATAATTAGTCTGTCTATTTCTACCAGTCTGATCCATTCAAGCGGATTTGCAGATGTTTTGGCGGGAATGAGCTAGCGTAACAAATGAGGCCGTCCTACAATACAGCGGGTCCTAATAACCTCTAAATAACTGCAGCCAGCACTCAGAAATGTGTGTTGTCATAAGGCAAGTTACTGACAATGATGTTGCTGAATGTTCATACATAAGACACCTGGCATTCACTACACAACCGTCAGGTGTCTTAAGTTGAGATCTGTCAGAAGGGCTGTCTGTCAACGCCACAGATCAGCAGCAGTCGCTCAGGTCACTGCCTGTTCCTACACCAGAGAGCAGATGGGTCTGAGCTTCCGTCCTCAGCCCTGAGGTGAAATTATTTAAGCCAAAGAAGAATGATGCAACTCGTTTTGTCCCGCAGGCAACGTCCACTGCCCTATTTAAGTTGACCGGTTTGTAGGCTAATGGTTGAGTTGCTGTAAAGTCTGCAAAAGATAACAAATCCCAACATGCCTGGAAGCAGGGTCTTCCACTCAGCTCGCAAAGAATCTGGCATAAGATCCGCATGATCATATATATGCTCATCACTCAAACCGTACACATGATGCTACATTTTAATGAGGATTCACACTGATAAAACTTTACAGCTAATAAAATTTATATCCTTTTTTTGGTTGGCAGGCTGCTACAGTATCAGTGTTCAGTCTCAAATCAGGTGTTTAAATATAGAGATATATTAAAAGTTTTAGTTGAGTCAGAGGTGTCACTGCATACTAACCATCTCGGGATCTATGTATTCAAATGCAACTTAATTTTGCATAAAAGATATAAGGTAAATAATATATTGGCAAACGGCAAATCATCTTCTCTTCTAAAGGATGTACATTCTAACGCCTCCAAGTATATAAAGTGATGCAAATGTGTGTTATATGTTTTGGCTTAAAGCACAATTGAGATCAAGGTAAATACAAGACACGCTGTGCAGTTTCCACATTCGCCGACCTCCTTTTGAAGTTTTCGTCTTTCCTTTTTACTCAATGGAAACCTGCCTCACAACTTCCCTTGTTCCCCTGAAATTGATAGATGTGACTGAGACTAATTGTAAAAGAAAAATGATGGCTAATCCTTTTCTTCTCTACTGAGGCAATGAATTTGAACACTTCTATTGACAAGGGATGTAAATCCATTAAGTATAACCAATAGGATATTAGAGTAATTTCTTAATGAAGCCGTTGTGGTTTTTCTTTCTCTCCTATTTTTACGTTCCCTTTCTATCTTACACTTACTGTATCACCTCCATGCCTGTGGTCTTATCTGCAATGTCATCGGGAGTCTAATCTGCTTTTGTTCTCTGTAAGGCTGTTGCTTTTTTTACAAAAAAAAAAAAACCTGTCGGAAGATAACAGTAATTTTCTTTACCCCCCTGGCATCAAAGCAAAATGTTTCCAGACTTCCTGCAAAGTGGGAATGAATGAATAAATGATAACAACGCTGTTTTAGTACACTCGTGTAGCAATTTCTCTTCATCTGCCTCGCTTCCTCCAAAAGCCATCGCTTTCTTGCTATTTCTTGCTATTCTAACCCTTCCTACCTCTTTTGCTAACCTGGTACCATTCTGCTCCCTGATCTCATGCTTGAAGAGCAAACCAGGCTAAACGGCCTTGAGCGTGGTCACAACCTCTGCTTACGAACACTGCGTCATCTCATCGTCTTGCTCATAGCTGCCACGATACTGTGAGTTCCTGGACACTTTCTCCATCGTCTCCAGTGTCCGGCCAACTCACTGGCCACTAAACACACATCAAAACTGCCCTGCCAACGGCTGCTGTCATTTACACAAAACCAGAGCTCCGCTGCTGGCCGAAGACAGGGGTGATATTACATATCCCTGTAAAAAAAGATACTTTGGGCCTTTGCGGCTTGTGGCTGCAAGTGCTGAGGTAGTGTACAGCATGTTGCAACATTGTTTTCGGCATCTTCTCAGTCCTATTCCAAAACAGCCGAACCTGTGCAAAACGGTGGGAAAGGGATTTCGCAGGTGAAAGTCTGCTTCAAGTTACCCTCAGGCCCAGATGGAATCTGCAGGCTTTTACGGCACGGATTTCAGGAAATTGTGTGGAAAATGTGATAAGCACTAGCTGAAAGCATAATCAAATTAGCCCAAGTAATTAATAAACAAACGCGTGAGGGAGGTGGGACGTTTCTGGAACTACGTGAATGACAATCGCCCCAGTTCCAAGGAAATCTGCAGAATTCACCTGGGCCTGGTTTTCCCCTCCCATCCTCTCTCTCCTTTCCTCCGCTCGGCTGTCCGGGCCCTCAGAGTATCTAAATTATCTATAACATCACAGAGGAAAACACAGGCAAAAGAAAGAGCAGTGAGTGTTGCGAGGAACCCTGGGATACTGGTGACGCTGTGTGTCAGCCCTTAAAATTCAGCTCCCACACAGATAGAGCAAGCGTAGAGGGAAGCTCTCGGCAGCCCGACAGCCAGGCAACGTCATCACCCACTCTGTCACATTGTGGGGGGAATTAATCGCCCCCTCATATGGCTTTTACCAGTGCCGTTAAATGCTGTCAGTGAGCGAAGGAGAGGATTCCTGTGACGGTTCCATATGGATGTATTAATATTTGCATAATTATGGTCCTGTGCCTGATAGAAGCCCATGTAAGCCTGCCTTTGAAGACTGTGGGGAGGGGTGGGGTTTGGAGGGGAAGGAACACTGATAAGGGGTTGAAGAGGAGAGAAGCAGCCTCGTATGTACATTTCACATCCTTTCCTCCTGAATTTCACATGCATATGCAGATTAAGCATGTAGAGTAGGAAACATGGAAGTTAAGAACAGAATTACATAAGTGACAGAGTCTAAGTGATAATCCTTCTATAGGCTACATTGTTGCACACACATATATGCACGTTTGAAAATGCGAGGTCACGATGCTCAGCACATATTCATGCACGATTTTGCAGTAGATAAATGAAGATTACTGAAGCAGGCTTTTGCACGACGATACCGGACAGACGTGCAGACCTTTACAACACGGGCGCACAAACAGACAGATATTTTATGGATAACCTGAACACAACCATCTGTACTGATAGTCTGTGCCGTTTCAAGCAATGCAGATCTCGTCTGTCTACAGCATATCCACACTCTCTCTTCCGAGCTCACATTCATCCCAATATTAATTTTCTCATGCGACGCGTTACAATAGCAACATCATAACATCCGCCCCGCACACCCAAAGACAGATAAAGGCTGAAATACCGCACCTGGGACAGACGGATGCCAAAGGGTAGACCGAGAGGGACAGAGGAGGTGTCTCTCCGCTCCCCTCTTCCTCCTCTCTTTCTGTGTTTTCGCCTGTCTTCACAGCCTCGTTTTTTCTCTCTATTTCACTCTCTGCCCTCCCTTCTCCCTCCTTCGCCTTGTGCACGGAATACTAAACGAGCCTCGTCTCCGCTCATGGGCTCCAGCGCGCGTGCTGTGAGAGAAAGAGAGAGAGAGAGAGAGAGAGAGAGAGGGATGGAGAGGGACAATACTGGGCGGAGGGGTGAGGTCTTCTCTACTTGTATGAAAAAGTTATTCTGTTTCATACAGTCATACAGGTTTCAACAAAGTCTTCAAACCCTTCAGTAAACATGCAATTAGAATATAATATAGGCGGAGAGTTCAATTGACCTGCTTTCAATGAAAAAAAGATTCGTTCAATTGTTCGGTCACTCTTTTTAGCAGGTAATTTGCTTGTAGGTGCCTGAAGGTGGCGACACCGTCAGTCTTTTTGTGTGTAATGAGCGAGTCACTCACTGAATCGTTGACTCAACCGAATCATTTAAAATCTAAGCAAAGAGTTTGGGTCTACAAATGTACTGAGGCTTCAGACGGAATGTTTATTATAAGCACTTTCTCCACACATGACAACAACCTGCTTACTTCATTTAATTACTCAATGGAATAAAAACAATGAAAGCCTAAATAACTTATGATTTTCAGTGATGCCCTGCTGCTTCCAAAACAAAACAAACAAAAAAATAACAGTAACAGAAACCATAACAGAATTTGTAGACTAATGGTTTTACTCATTATAATAGCAACTGTATTGGTTTTAATGGAACTTGTAATGGCCCCTGTGGGTCTCTACTAGTAATTTGCCATCTTCTATTGGTGGCTTGTTAAGACTACTAAATCATAATGGAATATGTCCCAAAACACACTACAGAAAAATCTTTTAGTTTTTGTTCTTCGTTGTTTGTTTGTAATGATTGGCAATTTGTAATGGAAACCAACACAACTTCTATTTTATGGTTTCTATATGGTTCTATTGTTTTTATTATGCAATGTGTCATTATGGATTTAAATTGAGTGTGGACAGAAGTAATATTTTCAAACAATTCTTACAGAACCCTTCTATTTATGAAAAATTTATGAAAAAAAATAATGGACAGAGAACCAAGTGGATGACATACCCACTGTTCAGTCTGTCAGATGTTCAGTGTCAAAAACAATTAATTAACATATTGAAGACAGAAAATCAGTCAAGCACTGGGAAAAAATGTAAGAGATTAAAAATTACAAAATACATTTTCAGGTGCCTGCACTTTGATGTTGGTTTAATAATAATAGAAAACCACACAACAGTAAGCAGTTTGCATATCTGTAAAACACAAATATATCACAAAATGTGTGGTTTTATTTGAATAGATTTGTCTAGCTAACTGTGCAAAACCTAAAAAGTCTGGTCTGGCCCTCTAAAAATGTAACACATTAGTAGATTTTTAAAATTCTCTAAAGTAGTCAACCCCATGAAAGTCACTGTATAACTGACGCACTGATATAAGATTATCCTGACAGTCTAATTTATATAATACCCCTGTATTATATAAATTAGACTGACAGGCTAATCTCCTTTATTTGCACTCATTAACTACAACAGTTCCCATGTAATTATTTCAGATGGGATAAAAAAAAAAAAAAATGTGGTTATTAATATATACAACTTATAGCCAAGGGCACTTTTGTGATCAGATCAAAATTAGTTTAGGTACTGCATAACCTGAGCACATGCATATCACTCTGTGTAAACTGTCCAATATTACAGTCCTCCAGAGGCATTACTACAGACACTGCAAATAATCATTACTAAAGGTGCTGTAATCCTACTAATAAAGAAGTACGAGCATCTGTCAACACACAATGAATACAAATGCTCATACAGTAATTGGAGATTATTGAAGTTATCAGGAAAGCCAATCATTTGTGCTTAAACATACTGGTCATATTCCGTCATCTATGAGATCTCGCACATGTACAGCCGCACTGAAAATTCATACAGTGTGAAGCACAGGATGCCTGCGCCTTCGTATTTAGGTCTGCAAATATTCAATTCAGAAGTGTTGAACTAGTAGCAGCTGCTATAGTGACTGTTTATCTGTCATTATGAATCCAGGTAATCAAGCTGTTTCAGAAACACAAATGCCTCCTGATGATTTATGTTCTGCCGTATTGAGTATTGATGAGCACTCTGTTGAAATAAAAGGCACGTAGAGAAGTAGCCTAAAGCACAGAGCACGATGATTGGGGCATAAATGAGTGTAAACAGCTGCCTCTGCTAACTGTCAGAGCACTGAGAGGCAGAGGGAGACAACAGGAGAGGACAGGGCAGAGAGAGTGAGAGAGCACAGCAGCAAGGCCATGGAGAGAAAAAGAGGGAGGGAGAGGGCAGACTTAAAGACAGACTAACAGAGAGAGAGAGAGAGAGGCAGGTTAGTGAGAAGAGGAGATCTGAGACAAAAAAGGGTTCAGAGAGAGGAAACTGAAAGCTTGGCCTCAGGCGGCAGGCGCTGTCCTTAGTGAGTTCGTGTCACTGAGGGAACATGTACTGGCATTGCTCCTGTTTCCTACCAGGAAATTATATTTACTCATGCACACAGAGATGTACATATTCTTGGACACTCATTTCTGGCAGAGGAAATGCTACGATTCAGCTGTGGAGAGGTTTTCGGTAATCAAGGTGTTGCCCAAAATAATGAGCCCGTGAAGAGCTGCACAATGTGATTTACACAAGTAGGAAGTGTTCCTGGATATTCTTATTCAGAAACAGGTACAAAAAATCCTGGGACCAAAAGATTGTCATGACATTCTGTTCCACTGGTTTTCAGTGTCTACATTCTTGCATTCATGCTGCTCGACCTGTGTAGTATAAATCACCAATGAATAACTTTCCTGACTCTTTTCAGCCAGTTCTCATAGCAATTAATGAATTAATAAGACTACTGAATGCAGTAGTCATGAGTTCATACACGAAACAGTCTAACGATTCATTTATGGCCTGATTCGGCCTTCAAGTGCGACAGAAATATGACTCCACCCAGTATTTTTTTTTTTTCAGTTGTACTAATTGAAAATAATTGTTCAATAGAGACTGAAATCTGAGGCACATTGATTCTTTGTATGTACAAATCATGAATCAGTTTAATGACTCATTCATTAAATTAATTGGCAATGTCTTTTAAGTGACTCAATTAAGTTGGTCCTTTTAAATGAGTTATAATGAGTTATTTAGGATTTTTATGTGAACCAGTCTAATAACTCATTTAGTCACTGTGTATGTCTTTGTGTGTTAAATGACAGACATGAAGAACAAACAATAACAGTTCAAATGTACTGTAGTACTCATATTAATCTGACAATTAATCTAATGAATTATTCAGTGTTTACTCTTTTATGTCAGTTTTTCATTTGTTTATGGCCAAATAATGACTCATTCATTGATCGTATCTGTCTTTATTTTTTCAATGAATCTGGAATGCGATTCTGATTCTTTTAAGTCGAATGACACATTCACTGAATCATCCCAATTCCCAGAAGGTCAGCATCAACATCTTTTGTTGCTAATGGAACAAGGTTACTGTCGTCCAACGCAGCCACAACACTACCTCTAAAATCAGAGAGCAATAAATGGCTGATGCTGATCTAAGAACATGCCCTACCTGTGTGGATCGCGTTAAGCGTGAAGAGCCATCTAAAGTGACTTTTGACCTTATTTTCATCTATCTTGACTCCTGACTTCCTGTCGGCTAAATCTCGCACCAAACTTGAGAGGTACAGCAAGGTGGCGCACCGTGGAAATACTGATAACGTTTCAAGCCTCAGTGCCCAAGTTCACCTCTCTCATCCGCAACAGTTTGTCTGCCCTCTTTCACAGGATTGCTCCTTTTTGAGTTCTCCATTTTATTTTTGTTACCATGACAACCATCTCTAAGTGAGTCGCCCACATCTCTCGTTCCCTTTCCTCTTTCATTTTTTACTTTCCTTGTAGTGACTTTCATCTTTCTGTCTTCTCGACTCAATCCCCTACTCTTTCTTGCACCATCACTGTGACTCTCAGTTTTCTACTCTTCAGGCTCACCCCCATTTTTTTTCTCTTTCTCACCACTGTAATATGTGGTACAGATTTATGTTCAGTCTTCTTCAGTAGAGTCTGCTATAAAATATTTATGCTTCATTCCAAACATCTCCAACATATAGAGTTTCAGATGGGTGCTGTGGTGCTTCTGGCTTTTTTTTTCTTCTTCTTCCTGACATAGTGTCTGTCTGAAATTGCAACCTAACAGACTTTAATAAAGGCTTATTGGGGGGATGACAAAGATCAATAAGCAAAAGCTTTAAAAAATATGTTAGCAGCAGATTATCATCATGAACTAAGTTATTTAAAAGCAAACATTAAGCCAGGAAATGCTTTTTACTAATCGTTTAGCTATCCAACAATAAAAAAGATCAAAAGTAAATGCCCTCCAAGATGTATTGAGACAGACTTAATTGCCTTAATCCTCCAGGCAAACTTAATGTGTATATATATATATATATATATATATATATATATATAATGAAATTTAGACATTTGTTTACTAAAACAAAAACTGGAAAGTACGTACGTGTGTGGGGAGGGAGCTGTTCAATTTCATTTTAAATATATATTTTGAATTTGAATTTGAAATATGTCTTTAGGTCACATAAGTCACCTTTAAGTCAGCAATACAGATTGCTTCAAAGCAGCTTGCATTAATAAACCAGTGTCACAAAAATTTATCAGTTAACTATTTTGTTGTTAGTTGATTCAAATGAAAGTCACTTCAATAGAGATTGAGAGTATTGCAAAGTGTCATTTTTCAGCCCAAATAGGTTTCAAAGTTAAGTTGATTCAGTGATTGCACTTAAAAATGCTTTAGGAAACACAGTCGCAGCAAGTACCGTAATGCTGTAGGCCCAGAGACCCAACTGCACTCTCAGACCTGCACTTCCAGACTCGTTGGCACCTGCTGTTTGGGTCAACATTTGTTAAGTAGCGTGTGTACCGTAGTAATGTTGTAAAAATTTCCAACTTTATAAAGCAATTCCTGAAAATTACCAGTTTTTTTGTCATAAATTAATGTGACATCTAATTACACCAACAAATGAATATCCTATTTTAGTATTTAATTATAATTTAGATTTATAGTTATATGTTATTTAATAGGTAATATACTAACCCAATTTTTTTTCACCAATTTTTCTGAATTGTTTACAGCTCGATGACTTGTAGGACCTCATGAAAAAGAATACAGAAATAAAGTTCGGTGTAAGAAAACGACTCAAAGCACTATCATTTTGTAGGTAAATATCCGGGATAGGGGATGTTCATCCTCTAACTCAATACTAAAGAATGTGATAAATCCTTAATAGTTAGGAAAACTATAAATGACTATAAAAGTAACTGAACTATTCTAGTTACAAATACAAATGCATTAAATCATATTGGGGAAATTGTTGTTATTCTGTTGCACCAGCAAGGATAGAGTTAATGCGGTGGAGTTCAGGAAAACCCGGAAGTGAAAGACAGTTTAGTTTGGCTGGCGGCACGTCTGTGAACAGTTGCTCTTAGTTCTAATTAAAACCTAATTCAGGTTAGGTAATCTTCCAAACAGCAGGTGGCACTGTCTGAAAAAGCGACAGGTCTGAGCGTGCAGGTCTGAGAGTGCAATTGGGCCTCCAGGCCTACAGCATCATAACGTTAGTGGCGGCTGAGTACCCAAACAAAGTTGTAGCCAATCAGCAGTAAGGGGCGAGTGTACTAATGATGTTGAGGAGAGTGCGTTCAGGGAACAGCTGAGACCAATGATAGAAAGATAAAAAACAAGAGAAGAAATGTCTGTGGAATGATAAGGCTTATAAGAAAGTTGGAGCCGTGTAAATACCGGATCAGCTTTCCAGCGCTGGAGAGAACTCAAAGAGCGAAAGGCCTTCAATCAGATGCCGAGATTGCTTTGGTTCTTCTCGATAGGTGAGTGTCTACACCAGATGCCGCACCACGACAGCAAGTCTGCCTACACTGGACACGATAAAGCGACCACAGAAAATCATTTGAAACTAGTGTCAGCTAATTTACGTCATAAATAGAATGCGGCAGCAGTTTTATGGTGGAGATTTGTCGAGCCACTCATGCACAGTAGACAGCATCACTGATTTTAATGATTACAGTACTTTGTCGCGCTGTACGCGTCCCGTGTAGACCAATCATTGCCTGGGTTGCAAAAGCTACATATGTGTGAACCGGAGCTACAAAAATAGGGTCGAGACCCTGAATCTTCCAGAATTCACTTACCCTGCCTTTAAATAAGAAACCATGAATGAGACGCACTAATGAACCATGGAAGTACTTGTCCTATGGGGCTAAAAATGTTGCTGCCTGGCATTAGCATCCTCAACATCACCACCATATGGACATCTGGGAACACCGTAAACCACATTCAAACAGCTGTCACGAATGAGACGGTCATGAACAGAGTAACTACAAATCTTACAGCAAATACTGATTGCCATATGGGGCAAAGAGAGTGTTGAACTGCTGCAGAATTTAGCATATAGCCCAGGGATAGCAGATTAGGCTTCTATCTGGGACAGTTTTTGACCGAGTGTAAACTGAACGCAACTGATCAATTAAAGAGCATGAAATAATAGTATAAATGTACCCTAAGTCATGGCTGTGTCTGGTTACATCATATTTTGTTAGAAAAAAAATTGTATTTGGCAGGATTATGTCCCTTTCCTTTTAAGATAAAGAGAAAAGTGATGAATATTCAATCCTCCAGCATACTTCGTGTGTGGCTGTTTGCATGGGAGTGATAGAGTGGCTGAAAAAAGCGAGTACACTTCACCCGAAGCAGTCATCTCTTCAGCGTCTCTCTTCAAAGCAAATACTGTTGTTCACACATTTCTCACACCCCAGGGACACGCTGTGGCAAAGGCAGAATGGTGGCATAGGGAGGCGTCTACATTCGCATGGGCTGATGTTTTTCACCACTGGGGCTCTATATATCACGCTGCTGTGGCTAAACTGCACTGCTGTTCAGATGTCCATTTTAAAGCTTGATGCATTGCTGACTGTATGGAGTTGGCCAGCAGGCCGCTAAAGCACTCTGCACGGAGAGGAGAATTAGAATCGGGAGTTCTCTGTATACCGGTATGAAAGCACAAGGAGGATAGATTTAAAGGTGACACAGGTTACCAGACACTCAAACACTGCCAAATTCAAAGAGATGCAGGGAGGTGGTGAATTGAAGAAAGAGGCAGTGTTCAATTCTAATCTCTATAGCTGCACATGTTGTGAATCAGAGGAATGTGAACACAAATTTGGATGCTGGCAAGCAGGGGTAGGCCAACCTTCCTATTTTCAAAACAGACTAGTCAGTTGGTTGACTCAACTCTTAATCATACGACACATGCTCAAAAACAGCCAGACAAAGTGCGGTATAATGGAACAGATTGAAGGGGTCTATTAAAATAGGCTATTTTTATCATGACATTTCCGTCTGATTGTGTATGGTGGTGCTTTAAAGAAAATTAAATTAATGATGCAACCCTTCTAAGAGGGTTGATGAGCAGCTAAAACATGGCACATAAAGCATACATGCATTAATGACACAAACAAGCAAAGGAGTATTTATTTTGCAAACGTTTGGTGTATATATATATATACATACATGCACTAAATCAATGTATAGTGACAGTAAAGACATTTATAATTTATTAGGGTTTTCAACTAAATGTTCTTTTTTATGTTCTGTTCATTAAAGAATCCTGAACTATATCAATATATCAAAGTTTTCACCAATATATTAATTAGCACAGCTATTTTCAACATTAACAGTAATAAGAAACATTCTTGATGACCAGGTCAGCATATTAAAAGGATTTTTGAAGGAGTAGATATAAAGCTTATGATTGTCGACCTTTTATGTCAACCATCCCTTTCACCTCTTAGGACCTTGATCTGCTAAACACTAGAGCACTCACGTCACATGATCTTATTCTCAGGAACATTTAAGTATACCATGTTATTCATCAGTATCATTGTTTGCTGCATAAAGTCCTGCATAATGTATGAACATAATGGAATTCAGATATTATAACGCAGAGGAAACTGCAGAACATAAATAACTGAATAAATGAATCAAAAGATGTGTGGTGTTTCCTTTACGTGCACATACAGGATGAAATGTCATTTCTGATCATATCATTTTCATTTTGATAATGCGAGAGTCTATTTCTGTCCTTAACGGCTGCTCCCTATCAGACTGTGTAGCCTTTGTGAAAAAGTCGAGGTATAGCATTGTCTACCCTGACTGTGCGACGCAAGACTTTGGTCATGACTGACAGCACTTGCTGACTGTTTTACGTCATTGGCCCACGTCACGCATCACTACACGGATAGCTACTCACCTGGGAATTGTATTTCCTCTTCTATCTCTCTCCAGGTGCAATCTGGGAATTTAAATTTCAATGAACTGGAACAATTTTGACAAGGACGCTCCTAAAAATGTCCACATTTATACATATCCTGAGAAATGCAGAGAAGAGATTTCGGTTGAACCTGGTTGTGAGACAAACAGATAAAAACGAAGGAGATAAAAGACAAACATTTTGAGAAAAACCTCAAGGAGGAGGAAGAAAGGAGGGAGAGAGAGGAAGGGGGACCTGAAGGAATTGGGGAAAAAATGAAGCAAATGAAAAAAGGCTTTGTTTATTTGTTGTGTCAGGGATGTTTGGTTTCACAAGCTAATGAGAAGCAATTAGACAGCTGCCAATTAAGCATGACCATTAGACTGTGACTGAGTGGATGGGGAGAAGACAGAAATACTGATGAGGGATAGAGCACAGTGACAGGAGACTGCTGGGCTTTAGGGGAGAAAGCGGGGAGAAGAAACAGCGAAAGTAATTATCATAGACAGAAACTTCTGGAAACCTAACAGAGCGCTCCAGTGTTTACCTCTGTCCGTAAACAAGGAGCCCTGAGGGCCGCCTGGATACAAGCACTCTGAGTGCTGCTAGTCAGTCAATGTGAAACCCATATCTCCCTTAACATGTTGGAGTTGTGGAAACAGAGCCATCACTGTGGCAAATAAGCTGCATGCTCACTCAGCCGTTGTACCTGGCGCTGGGGAGCTCCACTCTTCAGGCAGAACAGTCACACTGTGGAGGAGCAGAAATCAGGGGACAAGCACATTTATGAGTGTGTGTGTTTGTGTACCTGTAGTCCAGCAGGGGGTGCTACTCTCGGTTCTTGCTCTGTCTCTGTGAGGGTTCCAGTCAGCCATCTGGCTCTCAGCTGAAGAAGTGATGCTGAAGTAATGATTAACCTCTACAGCGCTCCAGCTCTCAGCTAATGGAGGCTATTTCTCTCTCTCTCTTTCTCTCTCTTCCTCTTGGCCCTTCCCCCTCCTGCTGCTACCTGAGACTGGTCACTCAGAGACTGAACTGATTGGAGTCTAGGGGTGTACAACCATAATTATAGGGGATGCCGGGGCTACTTTTCTAATAGAGACAATTACCCTCCCTTATCCAGATGGGGCAAGTTGTTTTATGTGTACAGTGTTCTTGGCACTCTTGGTAAGCATGAGCAAAGGTGGCTGTGAAAATAAGTCTAACATAAAATTCTAAACTGTTCTTGAAGAAAGAACAGCTCTGATTCTTTTCGTAAAAGGTCTGATGAGTTTGGAGAACACCTGATAAGAGATCCAAGACCATTTCTTCTTGAATTCAGACCCTCTAGATTCACATGTCCTTCTTCTCTTCAGTTGACCTCACTAATTTTCAGGTCAAAGAACTGGAATGACCAAGGCAGAAGCCTCATGTTGTGCTCAGTGACACATTTTTCTGTTGAGTTTGATGTTTGTTTTAGATCATTGCCCTCATAGAAAATCCAACCACGGGCCATTACAAGATTTCTAACCGAGGCAGTCAGTTTTAGATTTATCTGTTGATTGAATCTATGATACTAAGTATCTGAACAAGATGTCCAAGACAAGACAGAAAAACATTATGATCCAGCAGTATATTTAACCTTTTTATCCCTGCTTGCTGCCAAAAAGCTCTTTTTTATTTTATTTTATTTTATTTAATGATAGAAGCCAGTTCTGTTTGAAGCTCCAGTCATATCTGACAACTGAATATGATTTCTCTAAATTCTCCCAAATAACATGTGGTAATGTAGCTGCTTGACATTTTGTTTAATGACTCAACTAATCCACATTTCGGCAGTTTTCTAGATCTGATCTTTGGAGAGTCTTTGGAAAACATTAATAGAAGGCTGCCGGACTAATTATGACCAACCAGAAAAGCAACTTGATCTTTACAAACTTAGCTTTTCTAGTTAAAGGGATAGTTGATTCAAAAATTAAAATTCAAATCTATTTTGTTACATTCAAATATACAGTGCAACTGCAATCTTAAAAATGAAGGTGCTTCAAATGGTTCTTCTCAGTGATCCCACAGAATAACCATTTTTGGTTTCACAAAGAACCATTCAGTCATAAGGTTCTTTGTGGAACCATCTCTTTCCCTTTTTATAATCTGAAGAACCTTCTTTCTCCATGAAGAACCTTTTGTGAAACAGAAAGGTTCTTCAGATGTTAAAGGTTCTTTATAGAACCATTTAGAGAAAAAGGTTCTTCCATGGCACCCTTTTTTAAGAGTGTGTTTGCTACCTTAATTCACATTCAATTCAAATGAAATGGAAATTAAAAGGTATTCTCATTTCATTTCTAAATGGCATGGTTCAATGAACTGTATCTTTTCTCTCTGGGGCAATGACAGCTGAAATGTGGAATAGCTTTTTCTAGCCAAGACATTAAGGTATGTGCCTACACAGAACTCTTTTAAAATAAATCTACACTGGGAAATAATTAAAAAGAGTGCTATGTAGCTCCAGTTTTGCCTATACGTTCACACACACAAACACTCTCACATATTCTTCAGAGCAGACTGCCCATCTAAGCCTTCAGCTTGTCTCAGATTATTGCACACACACACGCATACACACACAAACACTACATTAAGTCCCTATTCTCTGCAGCCAGCCAAACTCTTTATTTAATTAGGCTAATTAAAAAGCTAGAATAGCCATTTTCCTGATTACTCATAATTTTGTGTGTTATAGAATTGAGCAGACAAATACAGCCAGCACTAGTCTCTTCATTTCCCTTAACTGACCCAGTGCACACACATTTTCTTGCTGTCTCTCCCACTCGCGCTGTTAGTGTGAAGGAAGACTTGAAGCTCCACTTCTTTCTGTCAGAGATTTTATATGATGTGACACAATAAGCTCCTTAACACATGGAGTTAATGGACTCCATTTCTGAAAGCACGGGGAAAGCGAAACAACAAGGATAAGTGTCCCATACCAAACCTTCCTCAACTCTCAGGCTTTTAGATGTCTACATTTTTAGATATTTAAGGGATCTGGAAGCATTGCTGGTAGTTTAACAGTACTAATAGTTTCAAGACCAGGTAAATGCCATTCGGGAGCTTTAGAGATGGTACAGGATGAGATATGAGATATCAGACCAACATCAATGTGTCCCCTAGGGTGAATCATAGAGTACAGTTTAAACACAACACTCACATTTGTTTTTGTGAATTGTGGGGACAAACTGCATGTGCTATCATTCTACCTAACCCTACCCCTTACAGAAAGTTTTTTGCATTTTCTGCATTTACATTTCTCAAAAAAAGGAAAAAAATCACTTTGAAAAATGGGTTAATGTCCTCATAACTCACCTTTCTCTTGTAATACCAGTATGTCATACCCATGTCATTATACATATTTGTGATCTCATATGTCACAAAAACATGCACACACACACACACACACACAAATGAACCATTTTAACCTCAATAACCCTCAATAACCTGTTAATAATGCTGTTTGTAATCGCTGGTCAGAGCCACAAAAGTCAAGAGGAAGTTCCCTCCCACTGCTCTCAAGACAATTGTAAATTCATTGATATCGGGTGAGAAGTTGTCACGCCGTCCGCCGTTCCATGTGTCTTTGTTGTGTTTTGTTTTCATTGTGTCTCCATGTGCTGTGTCTCGTTT
>JAUYWG010000033.1:11519756-11559852 GCA_034779775.1 Enteromius afrohamiltoni | reverse complement strand
ATTAAAACAATAAAAGGCTTGAAACTACTTCAGTTGTGTGTAATGAATCTAAAATATATGAATGTCTAATGTTTATCAGTATATTACAGAAAATAATGAACTTTATCACAATATGCAAATTTGTTTAAAAGGACCTGTATATGCCACTTCAGAGCTGGATTTCGAATACAAATACAAAATAAGTTTTAAATTGTCCAAACAAATATTTGAAAAATAAAAACAATGGTTAACTTTTATAACTACAAAAAGATATATTTAATAAATGAGTAAAAATGCTGTTCCTCTGTCTTTTATGTAGATTAAATTCTTGGACATTAATGTGTACAATACATTGCATGATTTCACTGCATCGTTATGCAGCTTTTAAATATAAACATCTGCATGCTTTTTCTTGACTCGAATGATGAAAGACTATTTGAAGCTGTTATTTTCTTTTTCTCCTTCTGATTCTTTCAGAAAGACTTGCTCACACAGCACTCACTTTCTCTGTTTCCTGGTGAGCCAGTTCAGTCTCTTCCTGGATCTTCCTTTGTTTCTCGATGGCAATGTCAGGGTTGCCTTGGGCATGGGCCTCCCGCTCACGAGCCATGTGTTCCTTACGGCAAGCCTTGTGAAACGCTGACTTAGCCTTCTCTAGCTGCCAGAAAAAAAAAACCATTCAGGTCAGATTTATGTAGACCAGGGGTTAATATTGCACATTTTCAAAGAATGATTTATTCAACAATTACTATATGTAAGCATATACAGTATAGAAATTTTTTTTGCTTGCATTACCTTCTTCAGTCTCTTGGCCCAGGGCTTCTGAGCACGTGAGAAACCAGTTTCAAAATCCTGGGACTCCTTGAAACCTCCAAATATCTTCTTATGGAAAGTCTCCTTCTGCCACGTACGGATGCGATCTCCGTCCTCGGACACCAGAGCACGACAGATGGAGGAGTGCAGCGAGGAGAGGCGGTCAGCTGAAGAGAGGAAGCACTGCCAGGCTCGTAACAGAGAGCCGTAGAGTGGACCTGGATAAAGATGAAGACAAACATATTCATCAAAGAAATGGCAGAACCACTTACGGTCACAACAATAAACTTCTTCATCAGACACTAAACTAAAGATGTGGGCATCTCACGTCAAACGCAGGTCACAGCTCTATAATCTGACTAAGTCTAGTATGTAACATTTAATTAGAACTGCTGTAATGTTATAAAAAGAAGTAAAAAGAAGTAAATGTGACAACTGATTCACATTTATTTACTATTATGAATGCAAATTGTTATATAATGTATTCAGTACATTCTGCACAGTATTTTTGTTCAGAGCTTGATGAAACTGCAGTACTCACTGGCATCCACTAGAGGTTTCCACTTAGTACTCCACTCACTAAGTTGCTGCGCATACTGTCTCTCGACCCTGGCCCTCTCCTGGAAACACACCACTATATCATTACACGCCTGGAAGGCATCTTCGGTCCTCTTCACTGTCTCGTGGTAGTTCCCTGGCTAATACACAAACAGACAAAACATTGATAGAACTGTAAGGTTAACTGTAAAATACAGATGAAAAGTAAATGAAAGACTTGGCGCTAAAGGTTTATAGGCAGTTTAAGAGGTCAAGAGTGAGATATTTACTGTCAGACGCAGGGAAGATGTCCCTCCCTGCTCTGAGAGACTGGCCTCACTTCTTTTCTATAAGGGTCACTGGGTTTGTCTGCTATGGATTGGACAAGTTATCAGTTTAGCGTAAGGTTTGTTTCTAATATAAATGCCTGAAGACAACATGTGGTGTGGAAAACCAGAGCAAAATTCCCCGGGAATTGTGCTCTCGTCTAGTCATCTGTGACTAGACGAGTACTAGCGAGTTGAGAGATTTCAGGCCATGGTAAGTGGGGCATCACATGGACAGCGCTGTGAAAGGGGTGATTAACTGCAATAACACAATATATGAGAGAGAATGAGGGAGGAGGGTAAACATAATGACATTTCCAGAATGGGCGTCGTGTTTGCTGATGTGGAGCGTGTTCTTTCATTGTATTAGCAGCGCCCACACAATTTTATCAATTCATCTCCCCTCCTCTACATCTTCCTTCTGTGCTATTCTTTGTCGGTTCTTTCTCTTTCCCTCTCTCTTAGCTGTGGTTTGCAACACGTATTTTCCCCAGTCTGAGAAAAAAGCAAAAACAGCTGAGGAATCTCAACTCCGGCCAAGAGTGGTGCAGAGCAGCACCTGCCAACCAATCAGAGTCTCACAAAAATCAAACAAATAACACGATCCCCATCGAACGGAATATAACATTCAGCTGGACTCAGAAGCTGCACAAAATCTAAACAGAACAGTTTTACTGAACAGACAAGTCTATTTAAAAAGCAACCCCGTTCAACTCACCGAAACTTTTTGCATTTCATCACTGCAATCTACAGCCAGTGCACATGGTTGACCAGTGCACTTTGGTTGACCAATCACACACAAAAACCCTACAGCGCTCAGTTCTGCTCAACGGCCAGCCAATTACAAGGTAGGACATGCAACGAAACCCTTGCAGGCGATAGCAGGGTGGTTGTTGTAAACTGACTGAACATCATTGGTCGGAGCATTTCACCCCAAACAGTAGCCCTGGCCAAGCTCCAGATGGGATGGCAACTCAGCAAAAAGAGCTGAAGCTAAATGGAGAGCTGAAGAGAATCTTAAACAGCTTCTTACGGCTCTCAAAGAGCTCTAGATATCTCTGATAATAACAACAAATCACCACAGGAAACCCCATGAATATTCATAAGAAAAAACTCCCCAACAATGTATATGTGGGATACTATTACAGTACATGCATGCAATTTGTTTACTGTAAATGTAAATTGCAACTTTAAACATGAGCATGACAGTTAATAGTGCCTATATGTAATTATATATACAGTATCATTGTGTAATTATCATTTTTAGTATCATAAGAACCTGTTAAAAATATGTTAACTACTGCACAAATATAAAACAGAAAACGAAATGTTAACGTTTCTACACACACACACACACAAATACACCTCATTTTTAAGGTTCAAACAGACTTCTGAACATGCCAAATGGGAAAATGCTACATGATTGCTAGAGTCTAAAAAATAAAACATTTATAAAGGTATTAAAAGGCAAGGTTCTGCATGATTCCCAGCAGCACCGGAGAGCAGAACAGCAAACCAATTAGGGAGCTGAGAGACAAAAGCTGAGCTAATTAAAATGGGTGGAGGCACAATGGATGAAATTTATAGACTGAGATTAAAGAACCATAAAACATGCTGCTGTAGTCTCAAAGAAGTAAAATAGACTTCACTCCAATATTAATCTTCGTTTGGTTAATGTAGGGTGTTCAGAAGCTTTTATGAAGCGTTTCACTTAATGTTCAAACAAATCTTGTCATCTGTTGTTGCTCCAACTGTTTAGCTGTTAATACCAAGTCAGGCTACATCATCCACATGCATTTCTTTCTGCTAACACATAACAAAGCAGAAGCTGATGGTAGAGGTCCAGCACCTGTATGAGTCATTGCTGTCCTTCCTCCCTCTCTCACTTACCATCCAGAAGCTCTGATTGTTGGCATCCTCAGGGCCTGTCTCTGCCGAGAGTGTATACATGATGAGTCTGAAATAGACATATGACAAGTAACATTTAAAGGTGCACTTATTTTCCTCATTATAACAATTTTACAGAAAAACTTGTTCATAGTACCTTTAAACGATTTTAAAATCATCCATATTTACATGACCACTGTAGCGTTTTAAGCTACATAGTATAGTTCCGTAGCCTGAAAGCTGCCATGTTGAGATCACATGCCAAGCTAAATGCTAGTCACTTTACCTCAGTAGCACCCTTTTCGCATATTAACGCATGTTTTCATTTGTGAAATAAATGTGTTCTTGCTGATAAATGAATATCACATTTCTACAGTGGCATCTATAATAAAAAAAAAAGTTTTTGCATGATGCTGTATCCACACCACTAGGTGTCAGTATAAATAAAAAATACCTGGTGCATCAAACAGTGCATCAAGGTTACTGGCATGCTTTTAAAACAAAATTGCTAGTTATTTTTCTTCGTTTAGCTGTGAGAGTTAGAGGTCAGTAGTTGGGCTAGTATTCTCCATTCGACATGCCAGAAGGACAAATTGTCTGGAATTTAGCTTGTCTTAACAGGCAGACAACAGTCAGATACACGTGAGACAGAGCTGAATCGTGTACTGTGTCTAAAAGGATGCCTGGAGAGCGTTGTGTTTTACAAGCTTTTTTCTATTTAAACTACGGTTTACGAACTGCGTCGGAAAGTGCGTGGCTCCTACAAACAAGTTTAATGGTCTTGAGGTCTAGTTCTTGAAGAAAGGAGGATAGTTATGTGCAAGGTTGTTTACAGAGCATCAAAGAGCTTTCTGGATTAAAAAAATGCGTTACTGATTTGTTAATGTGTGATAAATGAACTGGCTCAAAGCAGATGTAAGTGTTGGAGTGGGTTATAGACAGACAGATAGTGCTTAATACTCTCCACTGCTATCTGCCTTGATCCAGAGCGCTAGGCTTTGACATTTGAGCCATCCCAAAATAAACACGGGGTGAAAGTTCACCAACAACAGCACATACTCAAACATACATATATACTAATTCTCTGTTGAAACCACACATGTGGATCAGCTCGGATATGCTTGCAAACACAGGCGCGTGTGGCTGGCTGACATGCCCACACAGGCACACGTCTGAGCTGCCCTGAACACACACACACATGCCAGAAACACACGACGCAGACAGCACAACATGCCTGTGGCCATTTGTTTTTGAAAATGTAATAAACCACATTTTGTCACAAGACATGGAATGAGAGAACAAGGATGACAGAAGGGAAGTGCATGAACAAGCTGTTATTTGTCTGTCTTTTCTACTCTCTCTCTCTTTCTCTCTCTCTCCTTCTCAGAGGGTTCATGAGCCTCAGTGCATTATCCCACATTTTCTCTTCCCATCGCTTTCCCACTGCAGGGGTCATGGGTATAGTAAATCACTCTATATTTGAACTTTAACCTCACTTCCTGTTCCCCCTCTGTTCCTCTCTCTCCAGACAGTCTTGTGCTCTCAGAGAACATGAGCAGGGATGAGCTTAAAAGAACAGCTCGCCCCAAAAGTGAACATTCTCTTACATTTCTTATGCGCTTTTTCTTCTATTTCTGTTTACTTGAGACCAAATATGTGAATTGTTGAATAGGCAATGAAGCTTTCAATCTTCCAAAAATGATGCAAAAGGATCATAGAAGTGGTTCATACATTATATTTCAGGTCTTCTGTAGCTTTGTGTGGGGAACAGACACGTATGTTATTTTCAGCTGTTGTTTTTTTTAATAAATTGGAACAAAAGGCAAATTTTTATTCATTTGTTGTTGATTTGGATAGATGGAGATGTCATTTCACCAAAAGATTTAGACATTACATTTTGATTAAAAATGATAAATAAATAAATACTACATATAAGTTAAACACCCATGGTTTAATCATTTAATATTATGTGCCTAGAAAATAGACAGGATGAATACTAAAGGTTTTTACTGAATAAAAATGTATCTTTCAATCAATTTTTTTTTTTTTTTTTTTACAAAAACATGAATTCAGAAGATGCATACGCCAGTTTTCTGTATTTTTATGAGACACATTTACATCATTTTAGAAGGATTTTATCTGCATTCAGCTGCATGGCATTCACTAGATACATCAAAAGTCTTCCTGTTTTGTTCCAAAGACAGAAAGTAATGCGGGTTTGAAGAAACATGAGGGTGACTATGTGATAACAGTATTTTAATTTTTTGCATACAGTCTTTTGAGTGAGGTTAAATCTAAAAGTCTCCAGGAGGGTTTAATCTTCATATAACCCATCTCTGTTTAGACTTCATGACCCAAAATAAATTCTCCATTTTATGTACAATTAGATAGAAGAATAAAACCCATCTGCTTGACTTAATTAAATGATCACTACCTGAGAAGAGACTCTAAAACATCTAAGAAAAACACCATCTAGGATTGCATGTTTAAAGAATTGCGTTTTGGAGAAAACAAATCAAAATGGAGATCAAAAACTATTTGAAAGTTTGGAAAGATCATGTAGCTGGAGAAGGAGGGAATGACCCATTTCTCTGAAAATATCATGATGACGTAGCTGTGAATCTGCCTCTTTTCTCCTCGTATTTTCTCTTTTCTCCCCCTTTTCAAAGCCCCATACCCCTCACCCACTCTGGCTCTCTTTTTCTCTCCTCCCCCTGTCCCCGTTTTGAGTGTCACACATAACTCAACACACACCCACACACTGCAGAAATATATAGCAACTTATGAATGCATCAGACAGAAATAGTATATGAATTTGCAGAAGTCATCAATGCAACGTGACCTAACGACTTTACTAAAAAATAGAGGATAGCAAAATAAATGACACAACAGACTCACCTCTGACTTTTTCAGGGAAAGTTTCCTTTTAGTTCACACTTTTTGTCTTTTCTGGAGTAACAGACCAACCCTTTTCTGCTGGTTTTTCCACTTCTAAGACCACCATATGGTTATGGTGTGTTCTAGACACACTCTTTCTTCTCCTTGGCTGTCAGTGTTTAATGAGGTGGCTTCCTGTCACTTTCTTTCTCTCCTCTCCTCTCTCTCCAGATCCCCCTCTTTCCGAAGCAGCTGCGGGCGACCAGACTTTTCACTCTGTGGATCATACTACAAGACAACACTCCTCCCTCTCTCTCTCTCTCTCTCTTTTTTCTTTCTCTCCCTCTCTCATTTAAACATTGAGTTGCGCCTCACAGTAAAGTGGTGATGAAGTGAGTTCAATCCAGACCTTAAGTTAGACCCTACAAAGAGAGACGCATACCTGTTGCATATTTTTTCACTTACCCATCAATTAAAGACTTCATGGTAACAAAAATAAGGTCTCACTTTGATAACATTAGATACATTTTTACAACATTTATTAACCTTTGCTATACTGTTACTTAAAGATGTTTGTGTTAATTCAGTGTGTTAACTAATGTTTACAGATACAACTTTTGATTTTAACTTTTAATTTGCATTAGTTAATGTTGAGATTAACTTACATCAGATGTTAACAAGCAAAAACTTGTTGTAAAGTGATTGATATTCTTTTTCTTTTGTAACCACTACATTTAGTACTATTACAATTTACCCACCTCAAAAATGCTTAATCTCACAATTGCCATGGTCTCGGGAGGTCCACACAGCAGCTGCCTGGCACTGGCACATCCAGGGGTTTTTAGGGAGGGAAAGGAGGGGGAGATGAGAGAAGACCCCCAGATTGTGTTGCACAAAGCTCTGTGACTCAGTAGAACAAATATGGCAGCTGTTGTACACACTGACAAGAGCCCATCCCAAATATCCCAGCATGCACGGTTCAGTTATATTTTTTATAATCTCAGGAATAGTAATAGAATTTTAAGAATTAATAAAAAAAACATGTCTTTGCTGTTTGTAAAGACAATGTGGTCATAATCGGGGTCAAATATCTTACCCTCACCACTCTCCACAGAATTACATAACCTTTATATCTCTTTGCATTATTTTACATATTTATTCATATTACATTTAGCTGCTAGAAAACAAGAAAGAAAAAACAGTGTACAAACTAATATGAGAAGCATACTCTATTATTACATTTTAATAATAAAATAAACAACAACAACAAAAAAAAACATTTAAGTTTAAATAAAGCTTAGAAATATCATAAAAGACTGCATTATATCTATTGATCAATTGAGAGGTCCAAAACCTGTCCGCGTCTACAAATAGCTTTAAAAGCAAATTGTTTAAATCTCAAACTAGTCAAATAAAGTAACGGTAGCCTCCTGGGCTTTGCCTGCTACTCTAAATTTAGTGGGAACAATTTAGAAAAAAAAACAGTAAACTATAATTAATAACAAAGACATAACAACTAGCAAGAAAAGAAATCATATTCTTTCGGGTTTTTTTTGACGAATTACGAAAAAATGTCACGACATGTTCGCGCTTTTTTAATTTTGTAAAGGCGCTATGAACGGTCGCCTAAAGATAGGTCCTACTCAGGATATAAAACCCCAGACTGCAAGTGAGCGAACCCTCAGTCTGTCGTGGCAGAAGCTGATGGATTAGGGGTATGTAAGTGGTTGGTTTTTGTTTAATTGTTAAGCATGTATTTGTTCAACCAGGAACTAATGTAATAATCTGCAGCGTGAGACCGCTGTTGGCTAAGGCGTAACGTATTTTATTTAAGTAGTTTAGTGAGTGCTGCCGTTACCACGTGGTAACGCGAGTAGATGTACCGCGTGTAGACGGCTTGGTGTGTTTCGTTATTTGCATGAATACGATTACTGCCTCGTAACATTTCTTTTAAGATGTTTTTTTGTGAGCAGTTCAAAACTTTTGATCACGTTTGCCTTACCTGTGGATCTCTGTTCTTTGTTTTCCAGAAGACCGAGTATAACAGGACGCTTCGTTCCTGCATTGAGGTGAGATGCAGCTGTATTGCATGAAAATACACTATGGTTTGTGAAATGCTTCGGTGATGTTTTAGCACTGGGCTCTGAACTGTTCTGTAGACACCGTGCAGTTCTGCTCTTGACATGGCAGAATCTGAGAAGTGCTAGCGCAGTATTTGAAAGGACTAAATTGCGACACGAGTAATAAAACATATTTCCTTTACAGAGTGAAGTCTGGTGACCTGTGAGCGTGGCCGGTGGATCAGCTTCAGCGATTCTACAAATACTGCTTAAATTGTAAAAGTGGGGTGTGTGTGTTTTTTTTTTTTTTTTTTTTAAACAAATGTATAGAGCGTTATAAAGCTGCAACTGTTTGTTTAGTGTTTGAACGTACGTTTGCTCCTTTTGACAATTAAATGAGACTTTGAAATCTTAAGCTTGCAGTTTTCACATGATTTGGAGTTGTTAAAGGTTGCATTTTTTGCTACATCGATGTTGTTCTTAATTTTACTGTTTATTGGCTAAATGTGTTGAGAATCTAGAACAAGGTAGAATTGGCGGTACAGTGTATATAAAGCAGCTTTTTTTTTTTTACAAAACAAACATGGCTGCCTTCATTTCCCCTCACGTGGTGTAGTCATTGGCATTATAGGTGGTGTGTGGGTTTTTTTTTTTTTTTTTTTTTTCTCCTTCCCCTGCCCTGTAAATGACAGGTGACAGCCTGTGGATTGGCACCTAATCCCCAGCTCTTAAATTAAAAACTTGCAAATTACTTGAATTAAATTAAATGCAATATTGTTTCACTATGTAGAAAACTGCATAGATTTGTAGTAAAATATGTAGACCGTCTTGTAGCCATTCAGAATCTGCTTAATGGAATAGTAAATGACCCTATTTTCATTATTGGGTCAACTATTCCTCTACGACAAGATTAAAATCTCTTAATGTAGTTCATTGAGTACTTGAGCATCTACAAATGTTTAGATATTCTGTAATAAGATGCTGTTCAAGTGTGAGCTGAACCTATTACTTTCCTGTTGGAAATGTGCAGATGTTGCTGGAAAGCCAGACGAATGTGCAGGACCTTTTAACTATTACTAAGGACAAAAATATAAAAAAATGCTACACCCAATATTAAGTGAATTATTTTGAATTGTGAATGGTAAGCCTACGTAAAATAGTCTTTACATTTATCTTTGTCATTACTCAGCGAATATTTAGTGTACATTTGTAAGAACTGTGTGCAAGGGTTTAAATGCCTATATATATAAATGCTTTAGCAAACAAACCACAAGCCACTTAAAGTAATTCCTGCATCTTTTATTATAATTCTAATAACCTTTAGTCATTTCTTAAAACATTTGTATTTCATATGTGTATATGAATATTTATAATCGCATACACATATTCTGTAAATAACCTCTTATCTGTTCATAATTTTCAATTTAAAAGAAAAAAAAAATGCTTTCTGCACACCCTGGACAGATACTGCATCAGTTGCTCCTGTGTGACCTGTGACCTTTTCCTAGGTCACACTGCCCAGACCCTTTAATGTCTATGTGATCTTCAATGTGCATGTATCCTCAGCATGATTATGCATTTCTCTGCAGTGTGAATGTCTGAATACTATTGTTAGAAATATTGACAATCTGAGCAGCAGAGCTTGAGGACTGAATAAAGACTTCAGAATTCCTTTTCCCAACCAGAAAACCCTTTTTTTTGCACGGTCCAATCCTAATTCAGACACTCAGCAGAAACGGAGAACTGTGACTCCACCTAGTGGACAATGTTGGAACGTGAGAATGTTTACCATTCATCAGAGTACAACACCAGTTGCTATTGAAGCGAATTGGGTGATGAATTTGACTGGAAAGATGAGACAACAGGAAACAGGATGTGTAGAAAGCATGATTCGATTACACGTTAAACTCATGTTAAACATTTGGAAGACAGAGATTCTTTAAAACTTGGAATCCTTTTTTTTCCATCTCAGAATAATAAATTCTTTCATTGTCCTTACTGTTATCAACATCACTATACTTACCAGTCTTAAACATCAAAAATACAATGAGTTCTTCAATCGTTTTGTCCAATATGCGTGATTAAGGTAAAGCCAGCATTGTGATGAATGATGAATGATGCATGAATCCCACACTCATGCTAAGAAGACGGAACAGATGCAAGATGGTGAGAGGGAGATGAAGGGCAAAATCTTTACCGATGGCCCTGAAAAAGACAGAGAGGAAGGTAACATAAAGGTGAAGGCGTTGGTGGTTTGGACTCAAGGTGACTGCAGATGAAAGAAGAAAAAGGATGAATAACTCAAAATGTGATGAGGAGCCCTTTTAATTGATTGAGCAACAATTTGTGAAATGGGAGATGAGGGCTGGAGGTCACTAGATTTACTTATAAGTTTGAGAGATGGAATATGAATGTAAAGAGTACTTCTACTGCCACACACAAAATAATCCTGATAGTCCTTGCATACAAAGTGATGACGCAATGATTTTGTGTTGAAAGGGGAAAGCAGGAGGGTGAGGGACATTGAAAGATACGAAAGTCTTGTCTCTAATTTAAGTCCTAGAGGTACCAAAGTTTTGAACATGTTGCATGTGGTCACAAAAAAAAAAAAGAAGTCAAGCATAAACACCTGTCCAGCATTTGCGCTCAGAAAAAAACAAGAAACATTGCATCTTATAGCGATAACAGCAAGGACGATGAGAACAGCGACTGCAATTAATAGCATCTCTTGTTAAATCAACAACAGAACTCCAGACCCACTTAGAGTTTAAAAATTGTTATAGTAACAATCATTGTATTAAAACAGATATTAGCACATATCCCTCACCCATGTCAGAGTACATGTTCATCTGGCCTCGCTTCCATAGAAAGAGTGTTTTTTGGAAGGAGAGAGGGAGAGTGACTTGGAAAGAAATACAGGCAGTTTGGTTTTCCCTCTCCCTCGCCTCCATGTTGTCTCCTCTTTTAAAATGGAGCCTTGATATCGTTGATAGGTTCGTTGAAGTCGTAGTCACCTCTATATTTTGAGCGTCTGTGGTAAAAATGTTGATAAATTTTCAGTATATATATACTTTTCTTTTTACAATGTTGTATCTTCCTTCTTTAAAAGATTTTTTGCTTTATAACTATCTTCATCTTGTATCCACACATAGATATTTTATTGTGTCCCATTATGTGTTATATAAATAAAAGAGATGAGTGTATCGTCATCGACAGGTGTTGTTGTATGTTTGTGTATGTTGCTATCAGAAGGCTGAAGATGTACTGAGTGCATGTGTGTAAGTGGTAGAGCGCTTGTGTGTCTGTTATGTTGGTCTGGGCACTTATTTTTGCTACGGGTTTGTAATACAGTGACCAGTCTGTATATATATATATATATATATATATATATATACAAATATTTATGTATATATATCATTTAATTATAAGACATGAGAAGGTAAAGAAGTTCTAGTGAAATAGAAGATAAGCACAAGCCCCAATTTGGCTTCGGCAAAATAGAATCCCTCCATTGGTGAGGTAAAAACACATAACAAATCACGGTCATGCCTCTAGTGATAACCTTTCACATTATCAAGTACGCGCACACACGCACTCACACATAAACAACAGGAACCCAAGCATAAACACAGTCTTACCAAATAAGTGCCTGCCGTTAAATTGATCTCTATTTTAAGGGCTTCCCTAGTCATGCCAGACAGGAGGTTTGTCAGTACTTGCCCTCCCTGCATTGGTCTCCATTGAACCCTACTCTATAAACGAGACCATTAGTAAATATTTGCCTCTGAAAATCTGAGAAAAAGAGAAAGATAGCAAAGGAGGTTTCAATATCTCTCTTTCTCCCTATCTCATCCTATAGAACTACAGAAAAACAGGAAAGCTAAAGAGCATTTTGATTGTTTTCCTCAAATTATTTGGCTCAGTTATGTAGGATGTTTCCTTGTCATGTTGAACTTGGGTATCCTTGTAGAGTTAGTTTCCCCGATTTGATTAATCTATTTCCATTTTGATCACATTGTGAGTGCCTGCAAACTCAAACTAAGTGTGTTAAGTGTAAATGTTGATATGTACGGATGTGTATGTGGATGTTTATGTTTTTGTTGACCAAAACACACGTAGTTGCAGGCATGTTCACAGTTCGACAGGCCTTCAGTACTCTCCATTTCTCCTCCATCTCTCCATCTGGGAGTCGGCAGTTTGATGTCAAATCACCTCTTCCTGCATTTTTCTTAATTCAGGGAATAATCTCTGATGGCAGCAGTTGTCACCTCATCTTTCCTGTCCTCTCAACTCCGGTTGGCCTCATCTCTCCTTCTGTCTGTCCGTTTATCTCGAGAGGAGAGGGCAGAAATGGGGAAAGTGCTAGAAGACAGCCTGATGATAGGGGGGAAGGTGGAAAGTGTAAGGAAATAATTTTTCTTGTTTGCCCGCATCCCCCTTTCTGTTCTCCTTCCCTTTCCCCATGCCATCCTGGACCTCATGCAGTGGCCCGCTCCAAATGTTCCCAGAAGTTAGCAATCAATAGCATATCAATGTTTTTACCTCATCTATACTAGCTTTGTTCATGCACTACCCCTTTCTCACCCTAATCCCTCTCCATCGCTGTCTTCCCTTGCGTCTCTCTGCTTCCCCTTCTATCCCTCCTCTCACCTGTCCATCACTCTCCTGAGCGCCCTCTCTATGTTCATTCGATGGCCAACCCTGGTCACACCCAGGTCCAGGTAATCGTCCTTGGTAAGAGAGGGCAGGTGCGTGCCATCAATCTCGTTGTCTAGGAATCGCTCCCTGTGCTCACCCAGGTTCAAGTAGCCCAGCCAATCTGCAACATCATACTTGGTCCAGTATGGGAGTGGTTTGGAGGCAAAAGGTTTGGTGGGTGAAGGGGGTGGGAGGTGGGGGTAACTCAGGCAAGTGGGTGGAGGAATGGAGTGTAGTGGTGGGGATGAAGTCCCTGACAGGAAGTGGGTGGGGGACAAGGAGCGAGAGACCACCAGAGAGGAATTTGGAGGAGGTGGAGCCCCAGAGGGTGCAAAGAGAGGGGGAGAGGGGGAGAAGTAGGGGTCCCCAAGAGGATTGGCAGGTGAGGGTGGAGTAATAGAACCACGGAGGTCATATAAACTGCTATAGAGGGGGGTGGTGGGGAGAATGGGAAGGGAAGAGGGACGGGGAGGGCCAAGCTTGGGGCGGTCAGAGGGAGAAATTAATGGGCTTGGTGCTCGTCTGCGCTGAGCATGGTGCGACTCTGCCTTTCGTGATTCTCGGCTTGGGATAAACTGGAACTCCAGGGCTTTGGTGCGGTAAACAGGCCTGTGTTTAGGTGAGGTGGGGTACGGTGAATACGAAGAGGGAGAAACAGGTGAGTGGGATCGGGGAGGAGGCTGGGATGAGGCAGCAGGGGGCTGAGGGGAAGGAGAGCGAGCCCAGTTTGGGTAAAGCGGTTGGGAAGAAGGGGTGGGGGAAGGAGACAAGGCAGGCTGAGAGAGCTGAACAGGAGATGGGGAGCTAGAGCGGACAGAGGGAGGACTTAATGCACCTGTGGAGTCCTCTGAGAACCTGAAATGAGAGAAAATGCAACACAAATTAGGGCAAACAAATAAAAGATAGGGAAAAAGAGGAAAATGGGGGAAAAAAAAGAGTTTAACAGTAAAGAGAAAAAGAAAGCAAGAATAGTGCAGCAGTTACCTGTGTCTGATGTGCGACAAACAGACGTACATGGACAGTGCAATAAAAAGCAGAAACCACAAAAGTGAGGAACAGTTTAACAGACACAGTTAGACAGTACAAACATTAAGTTCAGAGGTGTTTGAGACACTGACAAAAAACAGAAGTTACAAAACTCTCTTCACACACTATGTTACTCTGAATATCTCATTTTGATTATGACCCATGGCATACCAAATCACACAATGCTTGTGCAGATTTCCCATGCCAACATGCCTCCTTTCAAGGCCACCATGCAGACATTAACACAGTCATGCACATATACCTATACTGATAACACACAAATACCTATGTCTGCTCAGTGATCTCTGAGCTCCCCAGTTCTCTGATCCTTTGCTCCTCTGCTGTAATTTGGTGCTGAGTTCATTGATGATGCTTGCCTTCATACCGGACATGGGAGCATGCAGTTTCCGTGCCTCCACATATGTCCCCCCAGTCTGGATCCCTCCCTCCCCCATTGACTGTGCTGCTCCGGCCAACCCATCACCCCACAGAGGTTTTATCTCTGGAGTGCGGGGCCGGTCAAAGTACATTACTGAGGAGCGAGCAATCCCTGGCCCTTCCCTCATTCCATAGCCATCACGGACATTCACATCTTCCTCCTCTCCCTCTTCTGCCTCCTCCTCCTCCTCCTCTTCCTCCTCCCTACGACGGTGGTATGCAGGGGGTGCCGTGCTGGTTTGGCGTCGAAGATCTCCAGCCCGGCTCCCTTCTCTGTACCTTTGTGTTTTTGGGTAGGTGGATGCGGTGCTGGCGGCTTTGGCATTGTGCATTTCAAAAGTCTGTCCATCAAGATAGCTCATGTAAGACTCTAAAAAGTCTGCCCCACTTGTTCTGTCGGCTTCTGTTGCCCCACCTCTCTCTCCAACTCCACCTAAGATACCCATGCCTGCTCTCTCCAACCTTTCTCTGACCCCACTACCACTGAGTGCAAGGATGCTGTCTAAGTGATGGTCACTGCTGCTTCGGCTGTCCAGCTCCTCAATCCCAGAATCCACCACTGTCTCCTGGGACTCGCCGCTCTTAGCTGCAGCTGCACTGGGTGGCGGATGATGCTCTGAGCTGGGCCGTCTGCTACCCCCTGTAGCTACTGTGGATACAGTTGCAATGCGTGTGTGTGGTGTGACAGCGGCGGAAGCAGCAGAAGAGACAACAGTTGTAGAAGCAGTAGTGGAACAGCTTGCGGTCACAGTTGAGGCACCTCTGAGAGATACAGAAGTTGCTGGGGTGGATGTTGCTGCTGGAGGGCCCCGGTAGGCAGGTGGAGCTGGAATAGAGAGAGGAGGTGGTGTGGGAGAAGAAGAGCGTCCAGCTGAGTTTGTACTGTTGTATAAGTGCTGTGACTGAGATAGGCCAAATGGTCTATGGTAGGAGGTGGGTGGTGGTGGAGGTGATACAGAAGGAGGTGGAGGTGGCCCAGAGGGCTGCAAGGTGGAGGGGGAGGGAGGCAGTAATGGGTTGGGGGAAGATGGAGAGGGAGATGGAGCTGACTGGGTGAGGTTGGCAACCTCACTGTCATAGGAAGTAAGGCTAGATGTTGTGGAATCTCCTGCCTGGGGTGAGGGCAGGGGTGTGTGAGGTGGGTACCCAGACATAAAGGAGTCTTTTGGAGGGGGAGGAGGTGGTGGGGGAGGTGGTGGTGGAGGTGGAGGATGAAGCTGTTGGCGTGCTGTTACATTGTGGGACATCATCGAAGAGTAACCCAAACCACGATCAAAACTATTGGCAAACTCTAGAGGTGGAGGGAGAGGATCAACAAACACAAACTCATCATCTGCATCTACTGATGGAGCTGGGGGAGGGAGAACCATCAGACTTGTTCCACTTGCACCTTCACCTGCAGCTCCTGCTGAAGTACGTGTAGGGGCTGTTGTTGGGGGTGGAGAAGGTGGTGTCAAGGAAAGGATGTATGCCCCAGCCTCACTCTCCATCCTCAAGAATGAGGGGCGTCGAGGCTGCTGGGTTGTTGGCTGTGTGGACTGCTGCTGTAACTGGGTATGAGCCTTTTCTATTTCTCTTTCCCTCTCTCGCTCTCTCTCTCTTTCTCGTGACCTCTCTCTCTGCCGTTCACGTTCACGTTCCTTGTAGGTGGGCTGATAGTGCTGAGACTGATAGTGGTGCGTGTGGACGGTTTTATCCTCAGAGAAACGAACCCTTAGGCCTTCTCTGGGAGCAGAGGTGCCAGCAGCCTCCCTGTCTGCACGCTCTCCAACTCCTGCTTCCTCACCCCAGCTGCTTCCTGCTCCACGCAGGATCCTGGGAGATGGAGGCCGAGTGGATGTAGTGGTGGCAGCGAGTGATGAGGAGGTAACAAGGTACGAGGAGGAGCTTGAGGACTGAGCAGCAGAGGAGGTTGCAGAGGAAGACGAGGCCATTGAGTAGGAGATGTGTGATGTTGGTTGTGCAGTGGACGAGGGAAAAGCCCCAATGCTGGACAACTGACGGGTAAAATGATGTTCAGTGGTCCTCTCCCTGCGTATGCGACCATCATCTTTCAAGGCACGTTCCCTTGCAGCCAACGCCAAGCCCAGTGGGGATGAAGGGTCCAGAACTTTCCCTGTTAATGGGTGAATAAAAGTTGTGGTGGAGGCTTGCTGCTGCTGCTGTTGTCGGCCCCCCGCCCCATAGAAGTCAGCAGGTACAGACTTAGGCTGGTAATCCCCAGGAGGAGCAGGTGAGGAGTACTCAGGCAGGCCGAAGGCAGGAGGCATACTGCGTGTGTGGTGGATAAAAGTATCACCTGAGAACATGCCTTCATCTATAGATTTGGACGGTCGCAGGCGTGGTGAAGGCTGGGAACTCAGCTGCTGTTGGGAAGTCTGGGTCCGTCCTCCCACTTCTCCTGCTCCACCCAACTCTTCCTCAGCAGAAAGAAAAAAGGAGGCACTCTTCCGTCGTGCTTCATGGAATCGTTCTCGATCTCTGCGAGCTGCCCCTACTATGGCAGCGCCAAACTGGCTGGTGAAGTCCAAACTTTCTTGAGTACGAACTGATGGAGGTGGGGGAGCAGGTATAGATGGAGGGGCTGGCGGTGGAACGGTGGGTGCAGGTGGGGGAACAACAGGTTGGGGTTTAGAAATGTCACTCTCTCCTGGAGGAGGTGGTTCAGCCTCCATGCTGCTGCCTTGGCTACTGCGACCACTGCTGCTGGTAGAGGGAGCTTTTACGATGATGGTTGGGATAGGAATAGAGCTCTTCTCTACTGAACCCTTTCCTTCCAGTGTGCCCTGGCCCTGACGCAGATCCTCTACCTTTGACTGCTTCACCAAGGGCCCCTTCCCTCTTCGGGCACCACCTTTCGGTACGCCACCGGCCCCTGCTCCTGCCCCTACTGCACTGCGGTCCATCCTAGAAGGTTGGCTCTGAGTAGTCTGCTGCTGTTGTGGAATTACAGTAGCGACACTAGTGGGTGGGACTGCATTGCTATAGCCCCTTCTCAATGCTGCTGCCTTGGCTCCTGGTGCTCCTCCAGCCCCTGCAAGGTCCCCTGTGTACCCAATCACCTTTCTGGAGGCAGTCCTACTTGGCACAGAGGGGTGGGCTTGAGCATGGGAGTAAGAGATTTCCCCGGTTCCAGACCCAGCAGGTGGTCCAGGGGACCTGTCTCTGGGTCCATGTGTGACATGTACTGACTGTGAGTAGAGCTGATAATGTGCAGAAGAGGAAGTGGATTGGGACACAGAAACAGACGGTTGCTGTGATGTCTTGCCCCTAAAGCCAAGAGGGGGAGCTGAGGAGAAAGGGGGCTCAGGGGGAGCTGTAGTAGGGGGAGGAGGGATGTCATCTGGGCCAGGTACTGAAAGACTGCGGGCAAACTTCATGGCTGGAGGATGAAGGAACTGCTTCTCCTCCTCTGGAACCCCTGCAGAAAAAGAAAACCAGAAAGAGAGAGATGAAATACATTTCCAAGGAAATAAATAGGGAGGATGAATAGAAAGAAGTGTTACAAAACAACAAAGACAAAATAAAAATGTTTGAGAGACAAACAGAATGTACAGTAGCTGGAAGGGAGCAAAGAAAGAAAAAGTAAAAGATGTCTTTATTTCCTAAAAATAAGAAGAAGGCAATAAAATGAGATACAGAAATGAGACCATCTTGTAGTATGTCTGTCTGTCTGTCTGCCTGTCAGTCAGCTTGTCTGTTATTACCATAACTGGGCAATCTTCCAGCAATAATACGTACAAGCCATTCACCTCTCTACTTCATAAATGCTCTGTTGTGTCAGTGCAGACCAGTTTTAGTTACAGGTTGTAAAATGTCAAATGAAATTCACACATAAAGTCTACCTGAGTACACAAGAAATTACACATACACAATAGCTTTATCTAATGACACGCAAAATAAGCAAATGATCTTATTTGTTTTTTATAATGTAAATAAAGTTAGCAACTGTGCAACCCCAGAAAGTAAACATGTTTATATTGAACATTTAATCACATACTGACACTGACAGCGTTACATATTTAAGTCTCTGCACAGAAAGCGTTTCTTATCATACAAATAGTATGCTTATAATCATTATAAATGGGTGTAACATTCCCATGTTTGTTTATGTTCTTTGTTGCCTGTTTTCTCCATGTGCTTTCTGTGACTTAGTTTCTGTGTCCCAGTTCTGTTTTGATTAGTTAGTCTGTTCAGTTGTGTCTAGGTAATTATCATTGATTTCCCTTCCTTTATAAGTTGCTTCCTGTCTTCTAGTGTTTGTCCGTTATCGTCTATGTTAAGCATGTGTGTAACCTGCTCCTGTGTGTTCACATTTATGTTTATTAAAGATGTTTAACTTCGACCTCGAATCTCTCCACACCTTGCCTGTGCAACATTTTATAGTTCAACCAAAAAAGAACACTGATACTGAACCCCAGGTTAAATAAATCTCATTCACCTAATTGGCCACTCCAGTAACCCAGTCAAACCCCTGACAAGATTCTTATGGTCTCTATTCTAGAGCATTAAACCATTACAGACAATAAGCATTAAAGCCAACCCACAGCTGGACTCTTTTGAGTGCTCTAAACGCACGTACCATAGACAGCAGTATGGTTAGACAGACAAATGGGCAGACAGACAGATGGACTAACAGACAGCCTCACCGATGGACTTCTGTCGCAGCATACCGTGCGGGGGGCCGTGGCCAGACACAAATTGACCACGGTCAAAGCCTAGCCCTGCCCCAGATGATGTCATCCCCATTCCCGATTGGTCGAAATTTGGCTGTAAAAATACATGGAGAGCAATAATAGTATGAAGCCATTTTTACAAAAATGCAGTATTGCTAAAGATGTTCAGCAAAAAATATAGCTCAGAAAATCTTGAGCATTATTTAATAAATTACATCTCATAATCATCATGAACTTAGCTATCTTTAATTTAATTGCTTCAATCGTCTCACACATAAACACACCTCATTATAAAAGCCTCTGCCCCGTTCTCTTTTTACCCCCTGAACCCGGGGCCCTGGGGCCTCATTGGTACTGATGGTCTGCTGTGCTGCTGCTAAAATTTCATCCAGTTTATCTGCCATAGAATAAAAGAGAGAAAATTAATTAATTAACAAATTTGTTCTATTTTTAGCATGAACTGATTAAAGGAGATGTTTACCCAATTCCAGCATCAGTCTCAACCATGTTTTTTTTCTTCCATAAAACATTTATTTATACAGAATAGCAAAGCTGCTCTTTTTCCATACATCAAAGTAAGCTGTGATCATGCCTGGACTAGGACTATTTTATGATGTTTCATTTTTTTGTCTCCATTTACTTTGCATTCCGCTAAGTAGCTCTTTGGTGCTCAGTCATACAATTTTTAATGATAGATTTGATTTTTTTTTAACTTTATGACAGTTCCTCTGTATAAACCAACAACTCTCTTACTCAAAGCCATTTGATAAACTGTCCTCTTCTTCTCTGTAGCTTGTGAAGACTCAAACTCTGTAACAGATAGACAGGTTTCATCCCATAAGAAATATTTTCAGACTCATTAAGTCAAGTGTTTCATACAAGACAAGACAGAGCTGACAAAGAGCTTTACCTGATTTTTTTTTCCATGGGGCCGAGGCTGTAATTAAGCAAACAGGGAGTCAATCTAAAGTGGAACACAATCAGCCTACAATAATACTGTTTGAGCTGTTAATGCTGTAATCACATCCCCATCAACTAACAAGTAGCAAGAGGTTAAACAGCTTGTATTTAGGTCAGGCACAAACAAATAGAAAAAGCACTCTTTTCCAGGATGCACACAAAATGCACTACCAAACCTGAAAACACAACTTTAGAAAAACACTTAAAGTGAAACTGGAGTGTTTCTTACCTCTGTCCACTGTGTATGGAATGCCAGGACAGACAGAAAGATTAGGGAGGTTATAAGACAGGTTAGTTAGGGTTTCAAACAATCAACTAAAAAAAAACAACCCGTGCGACAAAAGTGTGCAGGAAAGGTTCGTAAAAGCCACAAGTAAGTGTGTAGGGATTGTGTATGTGTGTTTCTGTATGCATAATCTGTTAGCCTGTTAAAACTAATCATCTGCCCCTTTTTTGGGTTGTTTCTGTCTTTCTTTTTACATTTAGGTGGTGCTGCCTGTGTTTTAAGGTACCAGTGCAGAAAGACATTCATGCTAGAGCAATCTTGGCTATCTTTAGAGCATGGCAGCTTGTGAAGTCGGACACTGCACCAGGTGGAAAGGTGTATACATCTGAATAGGTGAAAGCTCTTCACTCACATTAAATTGCTGCATTTGAATAGTCATAGGGTATGAAATAACATAATACCTGCACACATTAAACACCTGAGACATCTTCAGAAAACTGAGAAGATACAACAGTAACACATTAACAGCACTCTGATCCAGTAATTGTAATGGAGTATTGACTTAAACAGCATCAAGGGTAACAGCAGACATGCATTACTCTTGTGCCCTACACTAGTCTTGACTTAGCATTAAGTCTGTTCTACACAGAAGGTTGTTCTGAATGAAAAACACCCACTTATGAGAGGAAGGGACCACTTTTTACTGTAAAAAAAAAAAGTTATAGTTCGCCTTTTATATGTGTATATGTTTAGGGATGGGTAAATCCAATGACCAGTTGTTAAAACAATAACTAACTACCATTAAACAGTTATAGTTTTTCTAAATAATTGCATAACAATCCCTCTAAATGGGATAAACAATGAACTGAAAACTACAAAAGAAATGTTGGTCGATGATAATTAAATATATCTAGAATACAATAATATATATATATATATATATATATATACACACACACAGTACATATATATCATTCAATGTGTTTTCTTTATTTTCACGTCCATTTACTTTGGTAGATTCTAACTGAAGGCATCAAAACTATGAATGAACACATGTGGAGTTACGTACTTAACAAAAAAAGGTGAAATAACTGAAAACATCTTTTATATTCTAGTTTCTTCTATATATATATATATATATATATATATACATATACAGTATACTATATTAATATAAAAATTCTAAAAGTATTTTAGATTTATTATTATAGATGTATACTTATCTATACTAAAATGTCTGAAATATCTGAGATCTAAAACCTTTCCTTCAAGTCTCTTAGTGAACAACCATTTTAGAACTGATTAAGAAATTATTAATATACGGTCAACTTTCTTTAATAAAAAGCTACATATAAATATAACTCATGAATAGAATAAAAAAAGATACTAATAATAAAGGTGATAATAATAAATAATAATGGGTCTGTTTGTGATCATTATCAATTAATGTCACCTTTTCACCTTTTTTATGTCAATTTGATTATTTTGCAATGTTCTTGAAAGAAGTCACTTATGCTTACCAAGGAAGCATATCTTTTCTGTAGAAATAAATAGTTTACAATAACTGTTTTCTTTTTTACAATATATTGTCAAATATAAATGTGATTTAGCAATGCTGATTTTTTTGCAGCCTCACATTAAGAAATCATTCTAATAAGCTGCTTTGTTGCTCAGTAAACATTTCTTTTAAAAATAAATTGAAAACTTAAAATTATAGCATTTATTTGAAATACAATGTTTTAGATTATTATGATCCCATTTGATGAATTTTGAACACATTTTCAACCTATTGATATTACTAACCCCAAAATTTGAACAGTAGTGTATATATATTAGCCTATTTTAATGGTATCAACATGACAACTGATATATATTGTCAGTCTGTGCTGAAGAAAGGATGTCCTTTTCACATGCTAGTATGTGCATTTAATTTAATTCAATTCCATGAATTTAGCGAACTGTTTACATCTAGCTCTTGTAGAAGTGTTCATTGTAAACATGACTATGATTAAAATCTGTCCACCCCAGTTTCCAGAACCTGCTTAGAAGCCAGCCAATCTGATTGAGTACTGTAATGAGTACTATTACCGAACTGCATTACCCTCACACCAACCCTGACTACTAAATAATGGGAACTGGGCTGAAGAGAGCGTTGAGCTTTTACAGTAGACACAGTGCCACTTGGGACTGTGAGCTTTGAGAATGCTGCTTGGGCTGAAGAGAAGGGAGAAGGGAAAACATGCCTCAGTGGACTACAAGGGTTTTAAAGGTTGGATAGGGGAAGGTGTGTACATCGATTTGGATACAGATGACAATCAGCAGTGCTTGTCTTGGTGGTGGGCCGCTGAAATGATCTGGTCTGACTCTCTTGATGTGATATAGGCCTCATTGATAAACAAAATGATTGTCAGTGATGGTGAGACGTTGAGCCAAGCACATAGTGTGCCTCTCTAGCAAAGCTACAATACTGCATTAACACACGCAGCGCTCAGAAATCAGAGAGCCACAGGTGTGTGACTACAAGGAGGGGGTTTAGATTGGGGTTTAGGGTTAAAGCTAACAGGGGTTGCAGGTTTAGGGATAAGGTGGAAGGTGGGGGGTATAGGGGGTTGGGAGGGGGCAGTTTTTGGGGGGTTACCTGTAGTGGGGGTGCTGGTAGTGACAGTGTGGAACCTCTGAAAGAACAGTGAAAGAACATTCTTAATGCTGTCTCTCTCTCTTTCTCTATCCCTATACCATCCAGTTCAAACACTTCCCTCCACCCTTTCTATTTCTTGAGTCTCTCTTCTTCCATCCCAACCCCTTCTAATCATTCAAACTATTCTATTTGGCTCTTTCATCCCCTCTTGAATTTCTCTCACTGTCCTCCCTCTCTCTAAACCTTCTGCTTCTGTCCTCTAGTGCAGTGATTCCCAGCTGAGGGTATTCAGGCCCCAGGGGTTACATAAGCAGGAAGTACTTAAAAGATGTCGCTTTTTGCTCAACCCATATTATAGAAATTACTCCTTAGAATATTAGGGCTGCGAATAGATTAAAATAATTGTTCATTTTTTTTATCAAGATTTGGATTGTACTATTTGTATGTTAAAATTCTAACTATACTATTGTTAATTGTTTTAAATAATTTTTAAGCTTCAATTTTAATTCGGAAAGGATGCATTACACATCAAACATGACAAATACTTTTACGAAAGATTTCTATTTCAAATAAATGCTGTACTTTCTATTAAAGAGCCCTGAAAATATGACACAGCTATCCTTGATTTCTTAACTTTTTGCACGACTAGATGTACAGTATGACAGCAAAATGTTTTCAACAATAATAAGATAATTAGAAGAAATGTTTCTTGAGCAGCAGTCAGTATATTAGAATGATTTCTAAAGAATTATTATTTGATACTGAAGACTGGAGTAATGAGATATTTTAAAATGTCATAATACTGTACAATATTCATGTTTTTTACTGTACTTTGATCAAATAAATGCAGCCTTGACAAGCATATGACACTTTTTAAAAAAATATTCCAGATGAGCTCAAGCTTTTGAACAGTAAAGTATGCACTACATAAAAACGCCTGACATGATAGAATGATTACTGTAAATCATATCCAGCATCATATGAATTCAAATGAATCATTTCTGGTTGTGTTGATTAAAGGGTTTTTAATTTCTGCAGTAGTGAAGGAGCTGTAGGGGTCAAAAAAGGATGGGAAACACTGCACTAGTTCCCCCCCCCCCCCCCATTCATCTGTCCTCTCATTTCCCACATCTTACCCATCTCTTCCAGTTCTGATGTCATGGATTTGGAGCGCAGAGCGATAGCTGGCGTGCTCAGTCTTTTACTCTGCTGTGGGACTGTATAAAAAGAGAGAGAGAGAGAGAAAGAGTGTCATCGGTCTCTGATGATGATTATCATGTAACGCTTCACTGTTGGCTCTGCTGTGTGAATTTGTATCTCTTACTTTTCTTTCGGACCCCTTCCTCCATATCAGGGTTCCGGGTAACCATGACAACCTTGACCATGAGGCTGTTGCCACCTTGCCTGATCATATTGACCACCTGCCTGTGTCCCACCTTAACCACATTCTGACCATTCACCTGTTAAAGAGAAAGAAACAACATACAGAAAGATACAGGGACACTTTGAGTAATGAGGGCACTTCTAGAAAGACATGAAGTAATGATAAAGAGGGAAGAACAGAATATATGTTCCATAATGCAGTTCTGCAGACACCTCGATAAGAAAGTCTCCCATTCGCAGGCCAGCTCTCCAAGCCACGCCTCCCTCGTCGACAGACTCAAGGTACTGCAGTGCTGGAAAGGCTGGGGTGGGAGTGAACTCTTCTATAGGGGTCTGAGCTACAAAGAGAGGACATTTATATAATCAGTGTAGCGTGCCTGTCCGCAATGTTCTTCTGAGGTTGACAATACATGGACAATTATGAGAGAACACTAGAAAATGAAAAGGAAAAGATGAGCAGTGATAAAAAATTGTGTCAGATGTTCTCATTCCAGTTCTGGAACGCATCAGTATAAATGTGTGCGTAGGAGATAAAGAGCAAGAGTGAATGTGCCCTCTTATGTAGTGTGTGAATTATTCAATGACTTTCAAGGGGGGTGATTTATTAAAAGATTTTTGCCAGTAGTTTTTGGGGCACGGTCTTTTTTGGGTAATGTCACACAACAGTTTTTTTTCCACCCCAATCCATCGAACTTAATTGCATTATACGGGTTTTAAACAAAAACAGATTTTTAGGATGCAAATGCAGCTGGATCTGGATAATTCTGGGACTTTCTGAACATATGCAATCCTTATCAGGAGCACATCATAAACTGCTTGCATACAGTTTAATTACAGCCAAGAAGTTACTACTGTTGTTCTGGAAGAAAAGGGAGTGTCTTATAAGTTATGGCTTGGAGAGATGATTTCTAGTTTTTGGAACAAATTGTCTGAAGGGCAAATCTGAGCAGTTTGGCAAAATATAGCACCATTTCTCTGTTAGCTTGATGGAAACTCTACAGATTAATGCATACTTTTTTATATGAATAAAATGCTTAATTTTTCAGCATACTTTACAATAATGCAAACTAGTAAGTATTTTTTTATGTGTTTTTTCCTCTTTTTCATTTCTAATTTTGATTGTGATGAAATATGTAAATTCCTCTTTCAATAAAACAGACAACAACAAAAAAACATGTTCAGTGATCCTGCAAATGAGTGTCTATTTATAGCATAATGACGAATCTGGGATCTATCTAACTTTGTGGCTAATGAAATGCTGAAACATAAATAAATATATAAAACATTTATATTGCACCCTGCACTTACCCTTGGCTCCTCTCAGCACAAAACCAAAACCTTCATTGTCTTTTTTCTGCAGGAGGACTGTCTTCTCCTTGATTATGTAGTCACTTAATGAAAGAAAGAAAGGGAGGAAGAAATAAAGATTTTGGGGTAGAAGAGGCAGATAAAAGAGGACATGGTAAATATCTCCACTGTGTCAGAAAAACACTTAAATCCGAAACAAGCTAGTGAGTGAAGGATGTGGCGGGGGGGAGGGTCCGAGTTCAGTGTATGTATGTATGTACACATACATTACAGAACAGCCTGCACTGATTCTTTAAAGGTGAAGTGTGCCATTTTTTTCATTGCTAAAATTCTTCCATGCCAGTTGAATGTGCTTTGTAACAATGGGCAGGCATTGATGTCACATATGAATGCAATAAATATACATACTCCATTTGTTTTCTGTAATGTTGCTTCTAAAAGCTGTTTTTCATGGTTATTTCAACTACACGTTGAAATTACCTACATAAAGACGAAGCATATTTTTTTATTAGAATGAAGAAGATGAAAACATATAGCTTTGTTTGTAAAATTAAAAGTAATATATAAGCATAATTTTTGCTTCAATTTTTCTAAATAATAACATGCAGAAATACTTAATTAAAGGCTTAATTAAATTTACATTTAAATAAGTCCTCTCAGTAAGATTTTTTTAAGGTTAGCATAAGAGACTTCTTTAAAAAAATGTAAATATCTATCTGACTAAAAAGAACGGTAAGGTAAGTTTAATAAATATACAAGTAAACCATTGGTTGTAGTACACTTCCTGCTGAAAACTGAAAGCTGTCCCACTAGTGGTTTTTATTCACCGCAGAGCACATCTGACTGACACCACAGCTTTGTTTACAATACTCTGGCACCCATGCTCTTGTGTCAACAAGTGTACTGCAGTTCAGAACACAATATCCCCATCCTTCAGCTCTGTGTTCAGGAGACTAAACCAACTGTATCCTTTCACTGCCCAGAGACCAGAGGAGAGGGACTAGGCGGATGGACTGAGTTGATGAAAAACACAACAGCCATTCTCCTGCTGTAAACAGTGTTACAAGCACATTTTGGCGGGAAACCAGTTACAGAGGCTTGATTTGAAGTTCATCCATCGAACAAACCTTCACAACATTGTGCCAATCTTGACTGTAGCTCAAATGTCACACAGCGGAAGAAGACAAGTTCATCCACTTCAATAACACAATCGTGTTGATCTGTAGTTAGAAAACAGACTGCAGATTTTCTATGTGATGTTTGTATGTGCAATGGGCACTGTAAGTGAGATGTTGGCGGTTGCCTAAGCAACGGCCAGAACTGGATATAGGAACTAGCCAGACTAATATGTACTGTAGACATGCACAGTGAGTGATACAGTACACACACTTGGCAGCCATATTGAACAGAATTAGTCATTCAGCATTCCAATGTTCACCTCAAAGGGATCTCAACAAAACATAAGCATAATGTTTTCCAAATCAAACCATGTTGGGCCAAGCACATAACTGGCCACAGCTAGAATATAAAAAATGGCAAAAGTCTGGTTGTTATGTCTGAGATCACGTCTATATTTAGGCAAAGGACTGTTTGCTCGAAATAGTAAAAGGTGAAGCAAATGCGTTCTCAATGCATCTTTCAAGGATTTGCAGATGCGAGACTGAGAACATTTGGCACAGAACTGTGAGATCTGCACATACATATGAGAATAACATCAGTAAAAAACATTTATATTTTTATTAAAGCCAAGTATGGATCTCATCAAGTAACTGTTTTTAAGCATTTTATTTATTCCAAAACAATAACTCAAGGCAGTAACAATTTAAACAATGCATTTTACTTGTGCACTTATTTTAAACTTTTAACTATTTCAAATTTTTCAGATCATTAGTCTTCAAAGCTCGTTAAATTACCAAGCCGATTACTCCCTAAAATGTCACAGATCATGTTTTCAGGTCATTTCAAGTCTTATTTCATGTAACAAAGTGGTCAAAGCATGAGTTGTTTACTTAACTTCTTTATATTGTTCATTCAGACTGATTTGCAAACATGGGAAGCAGGATTTATTGCATAAACAAAAAAGTTAGAGCCTAACATAACCAGTCATATCCAATCATACTGTGATGGAGGCATTGCCTCTTCTCACGTGACTTTCCCCATTCATTTTTGTAATACTGCCATTGTTTTATTTCTGTGTTATGATTTTTTTTTTCATCCAATATTTTGAGCAGGCATTGCCTTCCTTTGACGCCTCAGAGAAAACATCCTCAATATACAATAGTCAACATTGGAAGTGGATCAGAAAAAGTTGTCCTAAGACAAGAACACATTTTGGTTTTTAGAAGTTTTAGGACAACTTTGATGAAAGTTTTTGATCCACTTCAAATGTTGACTACTGTATATATCAAATGTTTTTACATTGATTTATACATTACATTTTACATTTACATATTTGTACATCTTTTCACATGATGAACAGTCTACCTCAAAAATGTGTCAGTCATAAGAGCAAGGTTAAAGTAAAATAACAAAAATAATGGTCAAGTTGCAGTTTTCATTATATAGAGTCCTTCATCAGATCAAAATTGGATGATAAAAAAACAACAACAACATCAAATTTATACCATAGACTAGACACTTGAGTACATAGCATACGTGCACTGTGTATACTATTTCATTTAGGAGACAGCCCATATGTTTATGCTTCTTAATGAGCAGTATTCACGAGCAGTTGAAATGATTCACAGTTCCTTCAGTCATTAAATCACTCACTGTCATTCAGTCTCTGCTCTGATATATTAATGAATGTGTGAAGTCAGTAGTCAGTTATGCTGATACTTTGATGGTATAGGTTTCAGTGAGTTAGATGAGTCAGTTACTGTGTTAGTGAGTCAGTGTGGTTGTTTGTCCAACAGTGTCTCTGCCAGTCCATGAGTCATACGGCCAGTGATTTCATGAATCATGTGCAGCAGCTCTGATAAACGCCATCAGAAACACTGTCTTCATGCTATATAACTGCAAACCCAAATGTTGCAGGTGTGCATGTACAGCCCAGAGCCATGTGTCTCCTTTCATCCAAGATGAAGTGTTTTGGGGAATCTTAATGTGATAGTGGCATTAAAACAGTGCTTGACTATAAGGGCAGTGTAAGAGAGATTCAGGCCAGTTTTGCGCTTGTGTTGTTAATGCACTACCAGAGTTTGTGGGCTTGTTTGGTTGCAGTTGTATAAGCGGGAAACAAACTGGCAAGCACACACATGGTCCGCACATGGATATATATTTGTAAGTGCGCTGTACATGTGAATGTATTGAACTATATCCCTCTCCTAGAATGCCCTTGGCTGGCCCGGGTTGAAAAGCCGGTGGTGTAGGATTTTAGGTATGGCACTTTTAAATTACAAATATTGCAGGTTTTACACTCACAGTGCAAGCCCTAGCCTGTGCACTGACAGTCCTAGTATAAATGAAGGAGTAAGAGGGCAAAAGTTAATACCATGTGTTTGGCAATTACATGTGTAAAACATACAGGTAGACTGGAAGTAAAATTCAGTTATATTGCAAATTATGAATGTCATTATACTGTAGATATAGATATATAGATAGAGAGATGCACACATATGTATGTATGAATGTTTACAGTATATACACACACACACAGGCACAGAAATATATATGTTAGACCTGAAACTCTCATTAAGTTGGACAAATACAACTGTTGTCCCTGCAGTGTGGTTGGGTGTTGGTTTGTCACTATGAAGACTGTGTAACATCTCAATAGTTGTATGTTGAGATTGCGTAATGTTGCCATATGTACAGTAGTTACGGATGCAGCTACTGTATAAACTGTCTTTGTCACTTCATGGGACGAAGCTAATGCCCAAAATATCACAGAGCGAGAGAGAGAGAATGAAGAGAAGTTTGGGGCACACACACACACACACACACACACACACACAGATATATATATATATATATATATATATATATATATATACACACACACACACATGCATGTGTATGCGTGTATATATACTGTATATAGACACACAAACAAGATCTCCTATATATATATTTTTTTTTTTTTTTTGAGGAAAGAAAGTTATACTTTTTTTGCCTTTAATAACTATTAATTAATTAATAACTTTATTTTACAAACCCAGGCTTATTGAAAATGTACATGCAATTATTTTTTTAGGATTCTTTGATGAATAAAGAGTGCATTAAAAACTGCTGTGTTTAAAGGCACAATAAAGCCTTTAAATACCACTAGAGGTTGTATTTTCACAACAATAACAGAAGCGAAGCTCGATGATGCAATGATGGACATGGAACATTGAGAGATGTCATTTTCACAAATCATGCTCACAAATCATTTCGATAGTACTACTAATTTGTGTTTACATTGCTGAAAATATACTACTGAGCAAGCTACGGAGAAACTAGCAGACAAGTGACAGATCCTGATTGGCGACGTCATGCACACACACTTTACTCACGTGGTTCAGCACGGTTGTGTATCCGGGCTGAGAAGGGATTATAAGCGTGCCGAGCCATAGCAGGCTCACATGAAAACACAACTGAAACCGGTCCTAACAGTTCTTAGAACCGTTCCGCTCGAAAGAGCAAAAGCGAATAATGATACCGGAAATGTACAATACATAACTACCACTTTCACATTTGTCCACGTGTGTTGCCATAGTATTCATAGACGGAAAGGATTGTACGGATATTGCGTCACTGATAGGTTCCAGTTCATTATTTAAATCTGCAATTTCTTTGAATTTACAAATCCTACAGAGCTTTTGAGAGAGCGCAAGTACACAACTGCATGAAATATATAACACAGTGCAAGTGTTTATTGGATATTTTATTATGAAAATCTTACATATTGTGCCTTTAAAATATAAATCCTTTTTTAACAATAAAAATTGGGTCAGTATCTTTTTTAATTTTGAAATAATTAATACTTTTATTCAAGAAGGTTGTGTTAAATTAGTTAAAAACGTATAGGTTTCTATTTTGAATAAACGCTGTTTATTAAAAGTTTTTATTCATCAATAAATCCTGAAAAAAACATCACAGATTTCCTCTGAAAAATCCAAAAATTTATTTTTGCATTTGCATGCATGTGAGCCTATGAGCAAATTAAATGTTTATGTTTGTATATGACACAGTTTCTTTCAAATTTATTCAAATGTCTAGTTAGTTCCCATAAATTCCTACAAATATCCTATAAATTCCTTGTAAATTTCAAATTTGGAGTATTTCCAAAATTCCCCAGATTAAGTTTCCAGTTTGGGGGAGGGGGGGTTGTTTTTTTGGTGAGGTTGATGCAGCACACCCTGCATTACAAACATTCGGTGTAACTGTATGAACGATTTTTCTTTAACATCAGACTTGTAAATTATTATTACTAATTACAATTAGGGTTGCAAACCAAAAAATAAACCAGCCTAATTAATATGACCCCATTTAAAAAAAAAAAATACTAAAAGTTCTACTAAAAAAAGATATGCCACTGAGAGATGTTTTGTGGGTGGAGGTTGTAGATAACACTTGAGTCAAAATGGCTGACATCACATGTAAGTCATTCTGGTGACCCATGAGTTTGTTTTTTTGTACAGCTGTAGATGTGTGGTCATTATTTTAATCTTTGTGACAAAGAGCTGGATGATGAGGGAGGGAAAATGAAATGTCCAGAACTCATAGTCAGTGAGGTGTAGCAGGTAACCAATAACTTGCATTCTCATGGTATGTGGGAAATAAATATACTAAAATGTATTTGAAATACATTTATTTCATGCTAAACATACTAAAAATATATTTAAATATGTATGTGCCTAGTAATTAAAAAAAGTTTGTACTTTTAGTACATTAAACTGGTATACGTAAAGTCTGCTAAATTGCAACAATTTAAAAATGTGTGCTTAATGCACTTTAATTGTGTGGAAATAGTGACGAAATCCAACCTAAGATATATATATATATATATATATATGTGTGTGATTGCAGAGGTGTAAAGAGTACAGGCAACCAATACTTGAGTAAAAGTACAGATACCTCACAGTGAATTTCTCCTCTACAAGTTAAAAGTCACCAATTCAATTTTAATAGTAATTAAAGGAACAGTTCACTCAAAAAAATTCAATTCTATCATTTACTCACCCTCAGGTAGTTCCAAATCTGTATGAATTTTTGGGTAAACTATTCCTTTAAGCATTTTACTTGCACTAAATATAGGCTGAAAGATGGACACGACAGAGAACAGGCAGAGAAAAGGTTATGTGTGCAGGCACTAGGACAGAGGAGGCTAATGTTGGCCCTGGAGGGCAACCAAAAAAAAGAAAGACCTTGATTAGCTGGTTCAGGTGTGTTTGATAGCCATGGAGTTAAACTCTGAAGGGACAGCTGTCCTCAGTGTTCCCCACCACTATATACAGGAGGCAAATAAACTATACAAAATACAAACTAATTACATACCACAGACAGGAAGTTACCAAGAACGTGTGACACAAATAAGAAAGCTTATTTTAGGAGAGTATACATGTTTATTTTCCAAAACCCAAAAAATTAACACCTCAAAATTGCAATAAATGTTTAAAAATGTTTGCAATAAATGTTTAAAAATGTATTATATATAGCAGAATAGTGCTGTTGTGTTGAGCAATATTAGCATCACACTGAAGCAAAGGACATGTCAGGGCATGTCTAAAGACTAGAAACAAGGAAAAGATGTCTATCATTATATATCTATATGCTGTAATCGATCAAATATATTTCAATCAAGTATATTCACTAGAATACAGAAACTGAAAATGCAAGTAAATTAAAATGAACCTTTTTTTCGACAGGCTGACGTGCTGTATGTGTGGTTTGGGGTATTACCGAAATGACTTTGACGGGAATGGCATGACAGAAAGAATGATGGCATTTAATTGATTCAGCGCTTAAGATTTACTACTAAAGAGTAGTAACAGAAAGTGTAACAGGAAGTAGTGGCTTGTTTACATCAGTGAGCAGCAAGAAAACATTTTCTTAGCTAAGGGTTTTTTTTTTTTCAAATGAATGTAAACCAAAATAGATCGCTATTGTTATCTCTGCCTCAAGACCATATGACACCTAGATTTTCATCAATAATAGAAACCATTTTGTATCGTAAAAACGCACATGCAAACAGTCATTACCACATTGTGTGAAGATCTAATCAAACCTTTCATCTCAAAATGACCAAACTTAAAACAAACTTATTATTTTGGGTGTTCATAAATAACTTTTATACAGAGTATGCAAAAAAATCAAATAAACTCACCAATCCAAAAGAGACTGAAGGCTGCATGATGGCAGTGGAATGAATGAAGGTGTGTAGAGGATCTGAAAGCTGCCTACCACAGTTTCCCCACCCCATTTTTAATATACATTGTGACGTGCATCATAACAATTATGCTTACCACAATGTGGATTACTGACATATAAACGGCACACTAATCAAGTTAGCATGAATGTAAAGGTGTTTATGTTCTTCTGTTGGAATTTTAAAAGTTAGAAATGTTTAATCAACATTCCCATACTTCATGCGACTTCTCTATTGGAATCGCTGGTGAATACCAAAAGTTCAATGGTCACACATTCATATATGTACTTTATGTGTCATCTTCCTAGAAAAGTTTTCAAAGAATGACAGTCTAAATTGTTTGCCCGCTTTCTGCTGGATATTTAACTGGGTCATGATGTATTTGTGAACTTTTAGATCTGTAGATAAGGAAAAGGAAATGTTTGAATACATGTTGGTTAGATTTTTTAATGTTTTGAAAGAAGTCTTTTAAATATTTTAAAATAACTTTCCCATTTTAATATATGCTAAAATGCTATTTATACCAGTGATTTTCAGCATCATTACTCCAGTCTTCAGCGATTATTCAGAAATCATTTTAATTATTCTTATTTGGTGCTTAATTATTAATACTGAGCTGCCTTCACCATGCCTCACACGCAGTGCGTTTCACCAGGTGAAACAGATCTGAATGTGATAAGAGTGATAAGTGTGATTGTGATTGTAGTGCGAGTATGAGAGTTTTTCAGAATCCGGGGGAGTACTGTCAATCAGAAACCCACTTTCGTGTTCAAGAAAAATGCGTCTTTCTCATAAAGAAACACTTCATATTTCCCTGCAACCTTGATGGGTGGAATGTTGAATAGTTGTTGAAATGCAGAACAAATTTGGTTGTTCACATTCAAATTTATGTTGTGTTAAGTTACATTTAAAATTAAATTTAGGAAAAGTGTGAATTTTTAATCTATGTTAAAAAAGCCCTTGTTATTAAGGTATTTTTATCATTTCATTTGACAGGAGACAATATTAAACATAATTTTTTCATGCAGACAAGGCAACACATGTAGAAACTTGCTTATCTTACCCCACTCTCCCCTACTAACATTACCATTACTTTTAATCTTGTTTAATGTCAATTTCAACATAAAAATACCTCAGGTGTGTATCATTATGAATTTTTTTTTTTTTTTCAAATGCACGTTGGACACAATTATTGGCAACCCTAGAAATTCTAAAATATCTCTGAAGTATATTTCCATTCATATTGACAGTTTTGAGCACTCCAGGGTGATTATGAGCATGTGTTTATCCAGCCATGGCTTCCTGTTTCACAGAAACATAAATGGGAAGAAAAACAAAGGACCATTTGCTTGAGAATTGCAGAAAACAGCTAAGTCTCTCAGTCTAACAACCTTAAAAAATCGTCAAACAGCCCTTACATCACCACGTGTTGTTTGGAAGGGTTTCAAGAAAAATTCCAGCTTATTCAGTTGTCAGACAGGACTGGAACTAGCTTCTATGATCAGATGAAACTAATAAAATGAGCTTTTTAGCAGCAAACACAATGGGATAAAAAGTATGTGTACAATGAAATATACTGCTGTGTCTTTGATGTTATTTCTGCTGGAGGTCCTGGACATCTTGTTTAGACACATGGCATCATGGATTCTATCAAATACCAACAGATAAAAAAATCTCACCCAAAATCTCATCTTGAAAGTGACCGACTCTTAATGTTTAGATTTTCCAACCGTACAATAAACCGGTTTAGTTTGGACACCCTCAAAGTTTTTTTTAAATGGCATTCTAGTCCACTGACCTGAACCCAGTAGAAAATCAAGAGAAGCAGTACCATCATGGAGCTGGGAATCTAAGGGTCTGGAGTGGAGTTTTCTAACCTCATCAGGCATAATAGGAGAAAATCTTGTTAAACTGGCAAATGGAGGTTTCAAAAAGTATTAAAAGTTTGTTGTTAATAGTGGCCAATGTGTATTAGAGAAAATATTTATTTCATAATGATATTTGCCCTATTTTAAATTTTTATTATCCAATGGAAGGTTAGATTTTAGTGATTTTTTTTTTTTTTAATTTTAAATAAAAGATCAAAAGGATGAACAATGCCCTTTGATTTTCACAACTTTCTTTAATTGTATTTGCAAGAATGATACACTATTAGTAGAGCCACAGTGACACCCAGTGAGCAAAGATGGTAACTGCTGTAATTGGAAGAATGCCTGAAAAAAAGAATAATAAATAAATAAATTAGTTATTTAGATACTTGCAGATGTGGTATTATTTTATCTTGGATACAGACTAATGTAGTTTTGCATTCTTACTCAGTGGCAGGGCTGATGGAGAATTTCCATGGATAACACTTTTAAGCGAGTCTGGGATAAAAACATTTGCCTTTAGGCCGCAGTGACGAATTTGTTTACACATAATATTAAAAATAAAAAAACACGAGTTTAGAAAACCTAACTAAACTTACCAAATTCGTACTCTCCGTTGCAACTGATAGCTTAAAAAAGAAAAACAAATCCATTTAATAAATATTACCTACTACACATGATAAAGAAATTAAAAATGACTACTTTTGACTCACATTCTTGGTCACGGGCACACTTCTTTTTTTCTTCTATTGGAGAAAGTGGTGTAAATCAAAATCGCTTTTTTTCAAATAATTTTATTTTACACTTATTACCTGTATTAAGCATTCCAGAAGTATCCTTAACACATTGGATTTCGCTATCTACCGGCCATTTGATGCACGTCTTGCCATCTCTATAGTCTATCTGACATGACTGGGTTGGATGGCCAGTCCAACAAACTGCACCATGTCCATCCATCACCTTAAAGCAAGACATTTTTTCTGCGGTCTCTATAAATGCCACTGTAAAGTTGTTGCACATTCCTACAAAAAACAAAAGTAAAACACAATAAATCTTGGGATTTTGTTTTTTTTAGACATAAAAATGGATAAGTAACTAAATGTGTTACTAATGACAATTACATAGGCCAATATATTGAAAAAATGTGAAAGGAAATTACCATTTTGTAGTGCATTACAGCAAACAGGGGAAGATTTAGTGAATTTGGGACCTCAGGCAAGGAATGGGGCCCTATATTTGCACACATTTACTGTTAGTTGCTGCTGCACAATAGTGCCACATAGTTATGTCCTGTGTTTCTACATTTCCTATGCGCATATTATTATGGGATTCTTTTATTAACATTAACATTTATTCATTTAGCAGACACTTTTATTATTTCATGTTGTAGACCAGGAAATAGCACAGTTGAGACAACTTGATTTACAGTTGAGATGCAAAAGTAGTCAAAAGTATACATTATTATACAGTACTGTGCAAACGTCTTAGGCCACAAGGGGATTACAAGTTTTAGGTCGGTTATTTCTATCTTTTATGGAAAATCAGTTTACATTTCCAAACATGATTTTTTCATTAATTGTAATAATATCGCAGGCACAGGTGGCTGTCATGGTAATAAACACCGTAAATAGCAACCGTTCAAGTGTCCGCCCTTAATGCGCATCTCGTGTATGAAAAGCATTTTGGGGGCCCCTTGGCTTTTTTTTTTCCTACCTTTGCCAAAAGGGTAAGTCCACCCCTGACAGCAAAGATGAAAACAAAAAATCTGCATCTGTAAACATATACAAAACACTTTAAATGAATACACACAAAAACAAAATCTTCTCTGTACTTGCATTTCTTTTTTTTTGAGGTAAGAAAATAATACTTTAACAAAAATGCTTTTTATTGCTTAGAAGGGACCGCAATGACACTTAAAATATATTACAAAATATTTGGTAACTATACACACACACACACATACTGTGTATATATATATATTACATACAGTTTAGATTATCATACTATAAATATACATATAATTTGTATGTTTTATATGAATTATTATGAATAATATATTATAAATAATTAAACATTTAGCTTCCAGGTCTGAGAAAAAAGTCAAACATTTAAACATACTCAAAAATATAATAGACAAATAAAAAAGCTACTATATATAAGTGTAATAGTAAATTATTTGAAAGTTTGAGGTTAAAGAAGACAGAAAGATAGAGAGAGACCTTACAAGTCACTTTAATTACAAAAAAAATAAAAACCATCAAACATTAATTAACATAATGACTATTACAGATTTACTCAACTTAGATTACATTCTAAATGTAATAAAACATTCAACATCAGCAGTGAAAGAAACGTTCCCTACAAATTTCTGTGGGCTGTCTGCTGATAGTTGATGAGAAGAGGCTTAGCTTAGTAGATCAAAATTTTAGCATTCATTGATGCCACCACTTTTGGGGAGTGACTAATCATTTTTAATTGACACATATTTAATTGATTTCTTTTCCAAAATACTCTGACTGCTGTAAAATTTGAGACAATGATGTTACAGCATGCTTAAAAACACATGCTTCTTCAATATACAAGACATAGCATAACCAGCAACACTGCAAGTGATACTATTATATAATTTCAAGGGACTTGTATGACCAATATTCATACCAAGAAAACAAAATCTGATAAATCTGTATAAATATATCTGACTTGAAAAGATTCTGTTCCAAGATTCGACACACAGCACGTGTTTTCCCTTAGCCAAAATGAAAGCCAAAACTAAAAGTCATCTGAAATTCCTGAATTATGTAATATCTCAACATCAACTTACGTGTGCAAAGAGTCCATTAAACACAAAGCTATGATTACATCATTAGCTACATGATAAAGATGTAATTTATCTACATTCAAACTTACCTAAAAAACCTACATTAACATAAATACCAACCCCTTTGGGTGTTAAAAAATATCAAAGAAAGATAGGCAAACTCACCAATACAAAAGAATGCATGATGTGACAATAAAGACCAACGTGAGGCCAGCCTAACTCTTCATTACATGCACCTCCCTCCCCTTTTTTTGTAACGAAGACCATGTAGTAACCTCATTATCTTGATGCAGCAACGTAAATGTTTTTTCTTGTTGCACAATGCAACTTATGACTCATAAACCAAGTTAGCATGTTATAATTTCCATTTCCTCACTATCTATTCATGTACCAATTTCCCAGGAATGATTGTGCAATACTTGCGTTTTGTACACAGTAGTTTCCTTAAGTTGTTCCACAAAGCGGAATGTACACACAATTAGGTCGATAACCCATTATATGTCTTTCAGTCGAGCCTGCATGCTTTAGTATACTTTGCAAACAATTTCTGTGTATTTTCTGTTGCATATTTAGGGATATAACAATGTGCAAATAAATTCTAAAAAGCTTCATAGTCCTCTTTCGATGTTGGCTTATTTCCAGGTTATTGTAGGAGATGTTTCATGACAGATGGAGATAGAGAGGATTCAGGCAGTTTTTTTTTTCAGCAGGGTAGACTGTAGTTGGTAAACTAATTTGATTTGTTTGACCTTAATGGAAATACAAGGTGGAAAACTTTTTTTCCTACTTTTTTTTTAACTACATAAACAACTATAAAACAGCTTTAAATAAGTACACTACTGTTCGAAAAGTTTAGGCTTTAGTAAGATTTTCTCCCGTATCTAAGGCAACTTTTATTAAAAAAACAAAAACAAACAAAAAAAGTAAGTGTGTGTGTGTGTTGTGGGTGGCTGAAGGGGGTTTATGGATCCCATCTTCTATTTGGGTCTGTATTCTGCACTTTTTTCACACCTAACGTACTGTAACATCACAATGGTATTGTTTTACATTTACAGCAATACACATTTTTGTATAGTACAGTTAGTACAGTAATACTGTTATGATAAAGAATCGTATACAGTAGGTACAGTCTGGAGTAGAAACTTGAAGATATAGCTGTTCTCCAGTTAGAATGTGTGTATTGACTGAGGTTAGGATGGACTCTTTGCATGGACAAGCCATGATTTATCACATGGTCCATCAGAGTAGGACTGATGTCATCTGACACATGTCTCCACACTGGTACTCATCTTTGTCTTCATCCTCTTCCAAGTCTGAATTCTCTCTCTCTTTGTCCTGTTACTCAGACTCTCATTGCCTCCATGCTTGCAAAGTTCTCAGAATGTCTTTCCTGAGATCTATTTGTAGTGCCAAGGCTCCGACCGATTGGTGTTCTGTTTTTTTGTGCATGTAATTTTAGGAGTGTATGTAAGTGTCTATAATTGCCAGATGAGTTTCACATTTTGAAGTGTTTTCCCAATGATAACAGGTGTTTTTTTGAGCAAAGCATCTAATATAAGAAAATGTGTGTAGTGTTTTGCAATAAGTGTGTTACAGAATGGTAAAAGTTGAAAATGTGTTTAAGCTATGGTTACACTAAGTTTAAGATAAGATACAAAAAGTTTGGGTATTGAGGCTTTGGTGTAAGCATTCACTTTTAATGTGTAAGCAATAGGCAAAAATTGTATTATTCATATTAAAGCAGCAGAACTGAAATTCTACCAAGTTTATCAGCAGCACAACGCGAGGGTAAGAAAAACGCAATATCTACCTTTGATCTCGTAGGCATCTGTTCCACTTTTTAGAGGGCAGAACGGGCCTAGAGTCTGACCTTTCATATTGGTGATTGATGACAAATATCAGTGAGGCAGTGCAACAACTCAATACATGAACATAGAACGTGGTTAGAATGTCCCTAAAATCCCCTCAATTTCGCCAACGAGAAATTAAGACAAAGCAGAACTGTTCATCTCCGATAAACTCTCATAATAATGACTTAGTTTCTCATAATAATGACTTATCTTCTCATAATAATGACCACAATCCCTGCCAGACCTGGGCCTCGAACCCACGACCTTTGGGTTACAAGTGCAAGTCCTTGCATCTATCCACTAGGCCAAAACAGCCCTTCTCCCTTTAAATTAAAAAAAAAAAAAAAAAAAAAACGGAAGTCCGATTTTTTTTTTTG
>JAUYWG010000033.1:11479146-11509896 GCA_034779775.1 Enteromius afrohamiltoni | reverse complement strand
TCGGATCTATTATTTTTCACGGTATTTTGAAGTGCCCGCGATAACAATATCGTGCATATTCATTACCGCGATTTATCACATTACCGAATACCGGCACAAGCCTATTGGATAGCTAAACGATCACGAAAATGTCAGGTATAAATGCCCTCCAAAATGCATTCGAGACTAATTTAATTCCGATCGCTCAAGCCACTTCAAGAGGTGGTCTAGGCACTATTCCGGACTGCACAAGTGAACATGCATCTGGTTGCTGGAACCGCAAATGCATATTTTACTCCTCCCAAAATGTTAAAATAATGAACGCTAATGCAACACACATTGCAGCAGATGAGTAGAGCATCTATTCAGCAAGCCAGCGTGCAAATTACTGCAAATTAAAATGAAAGTAAGAAAGACACAGAAGCTCAACACGCAACCATCTTCACTGAAAGTAGTAAGACAAACTTATCTTTCCAGTGCTCCCATATTGTGGTCTTTGATCATGAAATGAACTGATAAATAAATCAAATGCAGAGCTTATCTTTTGATTCGGGGTGAACTCCATTCAATATAAATGTAGCCAGGGGATTTGAAAATCAGTTTTATATACATTTTGCAAAAACACATTCATGTGGCCAAGCGTAAACAGAAACGTTTAAACAAATCAGATCAGCAAAAACGCATGAAAATTCCGGGTGTAAAGTATATTTCATGGCATCAGTAACTGACTATGTTGGGGTAATCAACATTTTATGTCAATAATCAGTGTTATTGGTTTTAGATTATATACTACAATATAAAGATGTACTATGTACACCTAGTACACTATTCTTACAGGAAATATAAAGCTTAAATCAACACCACACTTTAACCACTGAAATGATGACTTAACGTAAAAGTACTGTACAATAGTCAACTCACTGTCACATTCTTCAGAGTCAGTCTCAGCTGTTTAATTCTGAAATTAATTTAACACAACAGACTCGCATCTGACTTCCAAAACCAGCTTCACAGGCCGCAAACATTGAGATGCGTGAATCACATGCTGGCATCTCCGTCTCCATGCCCGTCAGTCTATCACTCACACTCACAGCAGTGCGAGAAAAACTGCCAAGGCCTCCTCAGGTGAGTCACTGCCAACGGCAGCATTTCAGAAAAACCAGCAGAAAACTCTCCACGTGCTGAACGAAACTCAGTCTAAGCCACAAGACATGCGAGCAGATGATAAAGAACGCAAATTCCTTCATGGTTTCTGACAGTTGTGAGAAATGAATCTATATGGGAGGAACGCAACTAGATGTAACTTTAGCTGTATTTTAGATGCTTCTTAACTACCGTAACCAGGAAGATTTCCTCTGAATGCAATTTTTGTACTGTATGCTGTATTTTTTTGTATTTTATGACTGATCCACTACTTAAATCAGCAACAAACCAGCATAAACAAACTAAAGTGGCCTTCTCAGCAGAAGGTCCTTCATCATCGACATCTACATCTATAAATCTATAAAAAGTGTTCTTACCTGGGCGCGTCAAAGCTGTCGTAGGATCCAACGGTGTAGTGCCGGAAGAGTCGCTTGGCTCTCTCGCTGCGGCTCTCTGAAAGATGCATACACAACCGCATCCACATCATCATGAGGTTAGGTGTGAGGGTGCAGCTACAGCATGACAGGAATATACATGTCCGACTTGAAGTTGTGTCCAAACCACAGTGAGTTTAGCCAGCGTGCAATGGCACGATTGTTCTCTCTCACACTCCAGTAGTGCTGTGAACTATTAATAGTCATCATAGCTGCTCTGCCTCATCACAGAAGCTGTGGCAGTCCGACTGTCCTACACCTACATCTGGGACTTTCAAAATGACAGCTCCGAGTGTAGCGTGGATGTCTTTGATACACAAAACGTGTGTGCGTGTGCATGAGGAGTCACCTGAACGGGACTCCAGGCTGCGGAGAGCCACCTCCTCCACGCAGTCAGAGGGGAACCAGCCGGTGCGCCCGCGAACCGTTCCCTCCCAGTAGCCTCCTTCACCCACACTCAACACTGAGAGAATCAAGAGAGAGAAACAACAGTGTGTGTGTGTGTGTGTGCGAGTAGTAAACCTATATATAGTGTACAGTCACGAAACCACAAAAATATAAAGACGAGAAGCACCATGACCAGACACATTTTTTTATTCCAAGTGGATTTTGAATGACCATCTTTTATATTTAGGTTAAGCGATTATTATAGATAAATAAGTGTTTGTTTGAAATGCTGTGGCAGAAATCAGCCATTGTCTACATTTGTTCTGTTTAGTCGGCCTTCCACCACTCAAGAACTTTCACTAATTTGTATTACTGTATAACTTTTTACAGTTATCATAAATCCTTTTATTTCCAAAAATTGTCATTAAAAGTCTTAGCTTCCTTTTTGATGAATTAATTCCCATGACTTTTGTGTGATTGTTTCAAGATGACTGCTGGAATCTAAAACAGTGTATAATGTTTATAAATGTGATTTTGGATTTTTGTTTTTAATAAAAAAACTGAATTATCTGTTTTTATATTTTTTTATCTTCATATTTACTCTGTAATATGAACCATGCTTTTCTTATTTTTTGGCATCATATTATACCCTGAAACAGAAAGGATTTCCACTGGGACCCCATAAAAAACATAGGTGCATGACGCCCCTGATACACACTCACAAACAATTGTAATCACAAATCACATGAAAAATCACTATTACTTATGAATTCACTGATTCATTAAGAAACATGCATATATGCAAGCTATGGTGACAGATTCCAGAATTAAACACACGCATGCACGTGGACATTACTCGCAAACAGACATATACTGACATACCAAACACATATCACCAGAATACATACACAGACAACGTTTATCCACACCTGTGAAAAACATACAGAAACAAACAAACATTTAATGGCACTATTGCTGACACACACACACACACACTCTCACACAATGCACGTCCACACGGAGACACACACCCATTCACCTTTGACTTTGTCTCCCTTGTTGAAGCTGATCTCGCGGTCCCCCTGGGCTGAGTGTGAGCGGGTGGCCACAAACACACGACCAGGCACGGCACTGTAGAGACGCCGGCGCTGCCCGCTCGCTGTGCCCTGACTACTGATAGAGCCGGCCCTGTACAGAGGCACACGTATCAGACAACAGAGTTAACATTCATTTATGCACATGTATTACCAGCTCGACTCATTCAGGTGTCCGTCTTCACAGGAAGTGAATATTGATGATGATTTAGGCAAAGTTCACTGAATGACAAGCTATAACCTTGTCCTTTCTACTCTCTCCTTCTCACCCTTGTCTTCCCCGTGTTTGCCGGCTCCGATCGTCTCTGTCACCTGTTCGGCCACGGGATGGGGAACGGGTTCGTGCTCCACGGGGACTGCTGGAGCTACGCAAGGTGCCACCATGCTTTAGACCCTGAAAAGTAGAGATAAACACGATGAGTAACAATTGATGGTTGAACATAAATACGAGAAGTGACAAGTAGGGTTTCTGATAAGATCTGTGTATATACTTTGTCCAAACTAACAGGATAAAACTGTATTGTATACCCAGTGTCAAACCAAAGGGTCAAGGTTTGACTGGTCTGCATTGTCCAGTTAGCCCCTGAACTCCCAGCTTTTATCAATTTAAATTTCTGCATTCATTTGGTCAAATATACAATAAAAACTGTAATTATTATGAATATTACAATTGAAAAGTTTTCTACAAAGTTTCTACAATACAAAGTTTTCTATTTTGATATATTTTTAAATGTAATTTATTTCCCATGATGGCAAAGCTGAATTTTAGCAGCCATAACCATAGTCTTCAGTGTCACATGACCCTTCACAAAACTGATTTGGTGTTTAAGATACATTTCTTCTTCTTATTAAAGATGATTAATATTTACAATATTACAATATTTAGTTAACACAGGTGTTGAGCTAGAGTTGGTCACTCCACTCAAAACTTTTGCTTCTGTCACTTTTTTCTTGAGAAGAACTGAATAGTAAGAATAGAATATATTTTGAGGACTCAGACTCTTACAGTTTTATATATATTTTTATATACATCTAAAAAACAAAACTATAAATTACCTGCACAGAGACTAGGTTTGATCCAGCAGCATTGGGAAAAGCTATCCAGTCTGGCACGTTCATACTATTGTCACTGTTGGCCCGCAAAAAGGGATGAGGATGAGGCAATCCAAGAGTACGAGAACTCTCCCTCCTCTGGGGGGCATACTTTGGAGACTCCACAAAGGGAACTGACATCAAATCAGGAAAGAAACAGTCATATAGAGAGAGAACAGATGCCAGGAGAGGTATGCTCCAACTACCCAATAATGTCCTGCAAAAAACCTTCACAGGATATTCGGTGTACAATCATACACTGCATGGGCGGTCTGTACTCTGTGATGTTGCAAAGCATTACAAATGAAGTGAACTTCAACAGATCCCCTGCTGAGTGTGTAGGGAGCAGTGAACACTGCTTAGGTATTGTGTGAATCGAAGGCAGCTAAACAGAGACGAAAGTATCAAGCTCCAAATGTCACACCGTTTGATGAGCAAATAAATTATTTCACACAGAATAAAAATACCGGCACAACCAAAATAAATCTCCACTCCTTACCTATGTCTGATTCACGATGGTTTTTAATGATTTCTCCCAGCTCAAAATGGCCAGACATCACAGCCACCTAGAAAAGAAGTTCACACACGCTTAATATTTGCATCTGTGAATGACGCACGGTGACGGAAGGATGAGAATAACACAATATTAAATACACGCATTAACTTCCCTTCATATTAAAAACAAAAGCACGACCACAGTCACAGCTGGCTCTGTGGAGATGGCTGAGGTTAAGTAAAACTCTTTCGGCTCGTTGCAGCTTCACTCCACCTGGGTCTCGCAATGCATGCAAAAACGATAACACACTAAATGTGCCATTTCTGTGCCACTACCATCAACAGATGAAAGTGCAAATATTAAAAATAGTGCTTACAAGCACAACAAAACCCTAATAACAATCAAAAATGAAGTCGCTTTGGGAAAAAAAAATAATAATAAAAAAAAAAAAATAGAGTTTATATGCACTAAAGTCAGCAGAAACAAGATTTACATAAGACATTATTATTATAGAAAGTTATAATCATCTCTGGTTGACTAGGACGAAAGGAAGTGTTTTAATGTCCAAAAACATTATTTACCTAAAGGTTTATTATACCAACATACAGTGGGTACAGAAAGTATTCAGTCCCCCACTTTAATGTACACATATAACCCTGTATTGACAGAAAAACTAAAAATTGTTGACATTTTTGCAGATTTATTAAAAAAGGAAACTGAAATATCACATGGTTCTAAGTATTCAGACCCTTTGTCCAGTATTTAGTAGAAGCACTTTTTTGATCGAATACAGCCATGATTCTTTTTGGGAAAGATGCAACAAGTTTTTCACACCTGGATTTGGGGATCCTCTGCCATTCCTCCTTGTAGATCCTCTCCAGTTCTGTCAGGTTGGATGGTAAACGTTGGTGGACAGCCATTATTAGGTCTCTCCAGGGATGCTCAATTGGGTTTAAGTCATTGTCTTGTTGGAAGGTAAACCTTCGGTCCAGTCCTGAGCACTCTGGAGAAGGTTTTGGTCCAGGATATCCATAGCCGCATTTATCTTTCCCTTGAATGCAACCAGCTGCCACCACCATGCTTCAAACTGGACCGTATTGGACAGGTGCAGAGCAGTGCCTGGTTTTCTCTACACATACAGCTTAGAATTAAGGCCAAAAAGTTCTATCTTGCTCTCATCAGACCAGAGAATCTTATTTCTCACCATCTTGGAGTCCTTCAGGTGTTTTTTAAGCAAACTCCACGGGGGTTTTCATGCGTCTTGCACTGAGGAGAGACTTCTGACGGGCCACTATGTCATAATGCCATGACTGGTGAACGGCTGCAGTGATGGTTGACTTTCTACAACTTTCTCCCATCTCCTAACTGTATCTCTGGAGCTCAGCCACATCTTTGGGTTCTTCCTTACCTCTCTCACCAAGGCTCTTCTCCCCTGATCTCAGTTTGGCCGGACGGCCAGCTCTTGGAAGGGTCATCCCAAAGGTTGTCCCAAACATCTTCCATTTAAGGATTATGGAGGCCACTGTGCTCTTAGGAACCTTAAGTGCAGCAGAATGTTTTTTGTAACCTTGCCAGATCTGTGCCTTTCCACAATTCTGTCTCTGAGCTCTTCAGGCAGTTCCTTTGACCTCATGATTCTCATTTGTTCTGACAAGCATTGTGAGCTGTAAGGTCTTATATAGACAGTTGTGTGGTTTTCTTAATCAAGTCCAATCAGTATAATCAAACACAGCTGGACTCAAATGAAGGTGTAGAACCATCTCAAGGATAATCAGAATAAATGGACAGCACCTGAGTTAAATATAAGAGTGTCACAGCAAAGGGTCTGAATAATTATGACCATGTGATATTTCAGTTTTTCTTTTTTTAATAAATCTGCAAAATTGTCAACAATTCTGTGTTTTTCTGTCAATATGGGATGCTGCGTGTACATTAATGAGGGAAAAAATGTACTTTAATGGTTTTAGCAAATGGTTGAAATATAACAAAGAGTGAAAAATTTGGGGTCTGAATACTTTCCGTACCCACTGTACATAAGGTTGGAAGCAGGTTTGTAGAATTGAGCTATTTTAATTATTTGATTTTACCCTGTTAACGATATGCAGAGTGTTGAGTAACAAATAACAATCTCCAAGTGTCTCAAAATTACCTGGAAGGGGGTCTGCCCACTGTTATTCTTTGTGTCCTTATTGGCTCCTCGATACAGGAGAATGCGGGCACAGCTCTCCTAAATGGTGAAATTAGACAATAACGGCCTGAAGACATTGAAGTTATCTAATGCTGGCCATAAAATGTAACAAGCATCACACATCATACAATTTTATGCCCTCAGTACATACACCACTTGTACACAAAATAATTAAATCTTCACAGGGATCTTTAAAGCATCCATGGAAAGACGATTCTGGTGACTGGCTTTACCAGCTAATGAAGAGCACTGCTATGCTTGACCAGCACTAGTTAGCACAAACCAGTCTAAATACAGGAAATTTCATTTTATTATTTAGCTTTATTTTCGTGTAAGGACCAGCAGTTATACCTTGTTATATAAAGCACATATGTGCAGGGCAGTGTTTCCTGAGGCATTCTGGGATGAGGAGTCTGCGCCATAAAAAAGCAGGTGCTCTAAGTGTTGAGAGTTCCCATTTTGACAAGCCTAGAGAAAAAGAAAAAGGGAGAGAACAGGATAGACAAAGAATGAAAGGATAGGACGAAAGGGAAAAGAGAGAGTGGACAGGAAGAGCAGAAACAGTAATTTAACATATGAAAGGGAAAAGAGGGGAGAGTAGAACAGATTTTATACATTGTCAGAACAGACACCTTTGCTAATTAACACCACACTGAATGTGTGAGTGAGAGGAAGTGAATGAAAGAATCAAAATAGATATGAAAATGCTCACATGCACAGAGAGAGAAGGAAGGAGCAGTGATTCCCAACTGGTGGTACTTGGAAGAAACTTAGGATCGGATTCTTGAACTTGTAAGTCTCTATTGCCTTTATGTTTGTAATGTCTGTCTGCAACTAGCTTTGATGATTATTCACTATAAAAGACTGCAAATGACTTTATTCTTGTTAAACATTTCATCAGACTTTCTGAAAGCTCAAACCTTATCAAGGTCATTTATTAAACGGAGAAGAAACTCTGAAAGTGCGTTTTTCAAACACAATTTGACTGTTTTAAGTTTAAAAGTGAATCATTGTAATAATTCCAATAATATCCAGTATCCACGAATCCTTACTGATGGAGGTTCTGTGGAACCACTTAAAAAAGCTTGTACAGTATACAAAGGCACACATTATCTGTGTTTTGCAGTACAATATGACCACAATAAGTACATTGTACTTATTTTTTATGTAAGTACATAGTAGTTAAAACCACCTAATATAAAGTGTGACTAATAAACATACTGTAAACTTACCGTAACAGTACTGTATGTCACCAAAAAATAAAGCCATAATTATAATTGACTCCAATAAAACGACATTAATTAGAAAAGTACTGTTACACACACAAACACACATATAGATAGATAAATAAAATCAGATACAGCACTATCAGTTCTATAATTAATGTGTTTCCGGTAAATGTCACTAACTGTTTTTCTTAGCACTTTTTGTACCTGATGGGTTTCGTCCCAGCCATTCTCATCACGGAGCCCCAGCTTGGCTCTGTGATAGAGGAGGGTCTCGCAGCAGGATGTGTCGCCCCCTATCAGCACAGTGTGGTAAAGTGGAGTCAGCCCGCGGCGGTCCTTATAATCAGGAGATGCCCCCAAAGACAACAGCGTCTAAAAAAACAACAGAAAACAGACAATGAGATTTAAAGATTTTTTTATTACAAGCATAAATTCATCCTAATGATGATTCTGTGGTGCTGTATGTGTTACCAGTAGGGCAGTGTGTGAATGCGCTCTGACAGCCTTGTGGAGAGGAGTCAATCCATCCTTTGCCCTGAAGTCAATGTGAGCTCCCCCCATCACCAGCACCCTGATGATCTCCCCAACGCCCGGCTCCGTCTGTACAGCCAGAGTGAGTGGGGTCTCTGTCACACACATAACACACACAATCAGTCAGTAAGGCAAATGGAAAATTACAATCAATGTGATGTATTTATACAGTAGTCAACATTCGAGGTGAATCAAAACCTTTTATCAAAGTAGTCCTAAGACAAGAAAGGGTATTGTTTTTAGGACAACTTTAGTGAAATGTTTTGATCCACTTTGAATGTTGACTATATATACTCTACTGTATATATGTAATGTAATCAATCAATTGGAGAATTGTGGTGATATCTATTGGGTCATTTTATTTTATTTTTTTCCCTTAAAGGAGTTTGGAAAAAAAATTAACAAAAAAACGTAACTCTTGCCGCCCTAAAATATCCCTTTAATTGCATTTAATAAAGAGACATTTTCTCTCTAATCAGCCTCCTAGTGGTTGCAAATGGTGCAGCAGTTCTCACTCCTTGTTAGCAGGGTCTGCTCTGAGAAGTGACTGTCAGCCTGGCAAGCGTAAACATCAACTCTGTGACAACGTAGATGACACAAACTGTGAACAACACTCAAGGTAGCCGTCTTGCAAGTCAAACTCAGCCGCAAACGAATGCTAATATTACTCTGCATTGTCATCTGGTCCACAAAACAGCTTTCACAACATGTCTGGCCACGTCTTTAGCTCACCAAATGCTCGCCAAAGCGCTAAAAACTTGAGTTAACATGCCATAAAAAGATGCTGCCCCATTACAAATTTATCCTCTGTTGACACGCATTGAACTGAACCGCTGAGCTGCAGTAATTGTTTCATCTCATTAACCAGCCCAAGTGTAGTAATTGGGTTTTTGTTGAGACTAACATCAACGTTACGCATTTGTTGCATAATTTAAACTCAGGATGACTTTTGTTGGCGACTGCATGGATCGTTTGAGAAGATGCAAATGTCCATTCCTGTAAACACTCATTGAATATTCATTCAGCCCTATTTCCATCTGCATATAGAATGTGTGCGAGCCAGTTTATGCTCTGCTGGCAGTAATTTATTATCCAGCTCACTAATGGGAAGTTCATTAAGTCTCACAGGAAAGGAACAGTGCAGTGCCTGACACCTCACCTCCCGTATCAGGGTCATGGTAGTTGGGATCGAGGCCTTTGTCTACAAGTTTGGCTACCTTTTCCACAGCCCCGGCCTGGATGTAGTCCATGAACTTCTTTAAACTGGCCTGTAGGGGGAGAAACATATAGCCGTGCTGAAGATGAGCTACTTACTGTATGTATATCCCAGGTAACATAACACAGCTTGAATGTTCATTCCTAGTTTTATGTAAATGTGATGTTTTATGTGGTGACACTTACCTTTGTGTGCAGTTTGGCCAGCTGTTTTTCATCTAGATTTGTCTGTTTGTACACCCTGGTTTTGTAGCGGAACTGTGTGAAAGAAAATCAAATCAAATTGTAGAGGAAAAAAATGTTTACAGTAATGTAAAGAGGACTAAAGTAAGATCGGGATAGTTAAAAAACAGAAATGTTTGGTCTTTTCTTAAAACTCTTACAGGAAAGTTCTTGTGATTGGTAGTTCTCGGAGGCAGGACTACTTTTCTAGGCGGACTAACTTCTGCTTATGGCACAGTTCATAGCATTGTTGTGTTGATTAATGTTTACTTAAGCCAAAACTATTAAAATAGTTTAATAAATTGATTTAATTTGTTTTATTGTTTATTTAAAACCAATATATATATATATATATATATATATATATAATAAACTATAACAAAATAGTTCCCAGTAACTTAAAGTCAAAATAAAATATTAATATTATTTTTATATGAAACAATAAAAAAAATATTTATGTTATCATGGCAACTAACTGATACAAATATATTTAAGTATTAAAATAAAAATCTGAAAATATACAAATAAAATATTTAAATATAGATTTATTAAAATAATAAATACTAACAGTACATATACAGAAATAAGTGATATTGCCAACCTCCATTATCAACATCAGATATAAAGTTTTGTGAATTAAGCAGTCTTTGAGTTGACTATTGCATAATTAATTGCCTATAAATAATAATAATATAATAAACAACATTTTAATTTTGTACATTGTAAGACAAATCTCCAATAAACCATATCAGGGTTATTAGGATTCATAGTTACTAGAGAAGCCGCTTAAAGAATTATTATCACCAAGGCAACAAACAATTTGAAGCAGCAGTTTCCTAGCACCAACATTCACATTCAATTATAGAACAAGACGTGGAAAAAATGAAAGGACAGTAAACAAAAATTTCTAAAATGAAGAGGAGAATAATAGGAAGGGTACCTCCAGGTAGGGTACTCCTTTCTCAAAGGATTGTGGGTATTCGCGGAGCGGCCTCTCTTCCTCCAAGAACTTGGCATCGTGCCCGTCAGTAGCAGGTTGGAAAAGGCCATAGTTTAATACATCCCTTAGAGATTCAGTCAGACTACACAGCACCTGCTGCTTTGCCTTCCATACGGTTGCATCAGGGTTGAACCTCAGGCACTTCTACAAAAACACAGAGAAAAAACAGCTGTTAGACAAAACAAAACTATTATACATATATTATATAAAAATATTAAGTAACAGTATGGTATAAGGTATAGTAGAGAGAACAATTCTCACTATTAACTAGTGCTTATTAGCATGCCCATTATTAACATATTGGCTGTTTTTAGTACTTATAAAGCACATATTCTACATATGCTAAACGTAACAACTAATAAGCAGCAAATTATGATTTTATTGAGGCAAAATATAGTTAATTGTTTGTTAATAGTGACAAATGGATATTAAAATAATGTGTGACCAAATATTATGTTGTAATACATATAAGATAAGATATTTAGGCCTAATATTTATGTGTTTTGTGCGTGTGTGTGTGTGTGTGTGTGTGTGTGTGTGTTTTATTTATAGGCCTATTATATACACTAACATTCAAAGCTTTGGGATGGGTAAGATTCTTTAATGTTCTAGAAAGAAGTTTGAAAGAAGCGTTTTCTGCTTACCAAGCCTACATTTCTTTAATCATAAATACAGTAAAACTAGCAATACTGTGAAATATTATTACGAACGAAATAATCTCAAAGATAATGTTTCAGCATCATTACTCCAGTCTTCAGTGTCACATGAACCTTCAGAAATCACATAATTTGCTGATTTGCAGCTCAAGAAATGTAAAGTTTAAATATCAACAAACATTTTAACAGTATTTTGATTACATATATTCAAATTAACTTTCATACATTTTACATGATTTGTTTACATAAATTATATATTCTTAATTTAATTTAATTTATTAATAACTACCAAACGATTACTATTATTACTATTTTATCCCTATTAACCCTAAAGGGACAAAAAAAAAAGCCGTTCTGTCCATTGTGCACTAGAGGGAGACATTGTGATTCACTGAGGTAAAACATCACTGCTTGTCGGATTAGCAGACCCCTGACTGGCAACTGTCCATTAGCTTCATTAACATACAATTTAAGTCTTTAGTCGCCCTGGTAGTGCTAAATGGCAATGCTAACTGATTAATTAGCCTGCAGTAATAGCCTTAATCCACAACCTGCCCAGGTACCTCAAGAGAACCTTAGGGTTTGCGACGTGATTTGTGACACACCCCACTCTGGACACTAAGGACAGCTTGGTTTCTGCTACAACATCACTTAAACCCCCTTGCAGCCTACAAGCTTGAGCACAGGCTCCAGGCTAAGGGACATGGTCGCTTCAAGCTGGATTTTGGGACAGTAGTGCCGTTCCAGGAACTGTGAAAATGGGACAGCCCTGCAGCGGAGTGCTGGAAAGAAATTCCCTCCGCTGACCTTGAGGAGTTGCTGTGATTGGTTTGTGGCTGTGTTTGATGGGTTAAGTCTGAAACGGCCAGTCTCGTGTGTGTGTGTGTGTGTGTGTATACATGCAGTGGCACAGAGAAGTGTGAAATTTCTTCCTCCCTCTGTTATTCAGTCTCTCACTTTGCACACAGCCAATCCCCATCACCATGGCAACCAGTTCATTAGTGGAGCAAGCTGCAGGTTGCCATGGAAACATTTCAGCAATCCCTCTGTGCGCTATGGTATGGTGTATGTGTTTCACTGTGATCTTGAGGAGAACATGTGCTCTGGAGGGAGTTCTGCTCAAGAGAGGTCATAGGTGTAGTGGACAACTTCACAGACAATTTGGAATATCAAGACGCGTGGAGATCACTCACAGTTCAGAACGTACAAGTCAAACATCTTGCATATGCAAAGGATATGCAGAATAGTGCACCCAGAAATGAAAAATTATTCATCTTTTATACATGCCTCATGCCTCTCTGGCAGACAAAAGATGTTTATTGAAGAACATTCAAGCTGCTTTTTTATAGTTAAAGTGGATGGTGACCAAAGCTGTCAAGGCAAGAAATGTAGTAAATGGTTTCAGAAGATATTTTGTGTTTTAGCTCAAAACAATGGAAACAAGTCACAACACTACAAATTAGCACAACACAATGTTAAGTCGCAACTAAGGTTGCAAAATTCAAGACTGGAAATTTTCCATGGGAACTAACAGAAATAAATGGGAATTATATCTTGCAGTATAATCTTGGATTAATCAACACGATTTAATTAAAATGTAAGAATGTCTCAGAATAATTAACATGTGTTTATGATACAGGTTTATACATTTCCCCAAATGTACGATTAATTCCCATAAATACCTGTAAATTCCCATAAAAGTTTACAACTTGGAATATTTCCAAAATTCCCAAAATGAAGTTCCTACGCAAAGTTTCTAGAGATTTTCCACCCCTTTGCAACCCTAGTCACAACACAAAACAGTGCACAACAAAATTAGCACAACACAATAGAAACAAGAGCCCAACGAAATGAACAACACAATGGAAAAAGGCCACAGTAAAATGACCACAACACATTGAAAGTAGCCCTATGTGTTGTATTTTGGCAATTTTGTTGTGTATTGCAGTACTGGACAGCTGGTTCACATCTACTTCAGTGAACATTCTTCCAAACATCTCCTTGCTTGTTCCACTGAAGAATGAACATCATACAGGACTGACATGACTTCAGGTTAGTAAAAAAACAACAGAAATGCAATTTTTGAGGGAACTATCCTTTTACCACTACCTGTACAATGCTAATGATTAAAAAAAGTGCACAACGCAGATGGAGACGTGAGTTCATTTGCACCTATGTGATTACAATCATTTTGGTGGAATGATAATCAACCTGGAAAATGATTTATTATAATGATATCTAATTATAGTAATTTGGCAGTTAATCTAAGAGCTATTATTTTCAGGTCCAAACCACAGACTTCTTCACAATGCTATCCTTTCTTGTTTTCCTCTGACAATAAGCGTGACATCCTGTGGTGTTTTTAAAGCATTGAGGAACAATTTACAGATAAAAGTTCTAAACAGATTAGCTAATTAAACAAAATGTACCTTAATGTCTTAGCTTGTATCTCCTGGTCTAATTGCTTTATTGATAAAGAGCTACATCTCTCTCTCTCTCTACACTTTCATGCTTGTTTTTCTTTGTTCTTAAGCTAATATTCTGGTTTCAGCCCATTACTGTTATTCTTTCTCTCTATACTCTTTCTCATTAAGCTAGGTGTCAGGAGGTACAACATTCATTTAAAGTTAAAAGTTCAAAAATGGCAACTTTGGTCTAATAGTTTGGTTTAATGGTTGTGCTCTGGTGACTTTTTTGTTAGTCTAGCCCTCATATACATGTAATGTAAGTTAATTGGAAACCAAAGTTTCAGATTTCATGGCCAAGCTTGTTAACAATCATTTAACATTGCTGCACACATGCATCAGCATCTTTGTTACAACATCCGAAAACCCACAAAAAGGGGGGGGGGGGGGTATATATACGTATATATACATATATATACATATATATGTATATATAAGCCCACACATGTGAACAAATCTGATTTTGTCTGACCAACAAACACGTCTTAATCGTCTCAATCCAGCCGGAATAGTGTCACGTAAACATAGATTTGCTAACGTGACCACTTCAGAAATTCACACAATTGAGTTTAGTTGTCCCACATTACACAATGTCCTAGATTAGCCTGATTCAAACTACATTATTGATTTAGAGGGCTGGGATCCTTGCAGATTGCGTATAATACAGAACAGAAAAAGGTCACATCTTGCTGATATTTTACACAAGGACTGCTTGGCAAACCAATATTTTTACTTCATTAGGAATATGTTCTAACAATTACATACATCCAACATACAGCCGTAGGGAAAAAGTATGAAGTCAACAATGGACAAACATAGTTTGCTTGAAGACAAAATGTATGTGTTTTCATGTCTTTCTGCAAAATAGATTCACAACGCAGGTTGGAACAATTGGATTTGATAACTCTTTTGTCAGTAATAACCTCCACCAAATGTTTCCTGTAATTGTGAATCAGACCTGCAGGAGATCAGGAGGAATTCTGTAATATAATTCTTTACAAAACTGTTTCAGCTTTGCAATATGCTTGGAATGTCTGGAGTGAATCACACTCGTGAGGTCATGTTAAAGCATCTCAGTTGGGTTGAGGTCAGGACCGGGCAGTGTGTATTCTCTGTCAAAGTCATTCCATTGCTAATATACTCCTATGTTTTAGTTTACTGTCTTGCCACATCACCCAGCTTCTGAAACTCAACATTTTATATTGTTTTCATGGTTGGGCAGCTCTGACCAACAATAAGGACATGGAAAGGTATCATTTTTTTTACTTTATACATGCATTATTTTATTTTTGTGACTTTATTCTGTGATATTTTAAATAACAGAAAGAAACAAACTGAGCTAATAATGGAAAGAGCGTTATTCCAATAAATTAGAATGAAAATAAGATTTAAAAAAATATATATATAATTGCACCCAGTGATAAAGAAGTAAATCACTGATGTAATAATCTGAAATGGTCTAATATATGCAAGCATACCTGATACTGTAGTCTTACTAAAGTGTTTACTCATGTTTGACTGGTACAATGTTTCATGTAACCCTCCATGTGTCTCTCTCTCTCATTCTAGCAGCTCCCTTGAGTCTGTTTCTGCAGGGCAAGAGCAGGGGGGGATTAGTAGACTTTAATGAGATCTATAGGGAAATAACCTTCACTCTATCTCTCTCTCTTTCTATCGCTGCCATCTTCATGACCACTCCCGGTTATCTAGTCTCCACAATTACACATACTTCTCATTTTCAACCATCTTCCTCTTTTACTGGAAAAAAAAATTCTAACACAAATTGGCAAATAGTTTTTTATAAAGCATAAAACGAATCTAGATTTTTGCATTTACAAAAGATTTCCATTTCCCATAAACGCTGTTCTTGTGAACTCCATTTATCAAGATTCTGAAAAAAAATATTATGCTGTTTTTAACACTGATAATGTAAATCAGAAATATTAGAAAGAGTCATGTGACACTACAGATTTGGAGTAATGATGATGAAAATTCAGCCATTATATCACATGAATAAATTACATTTTGGAATGTAAGGGGAAAAAAAGTTATTTGACATTGCAGTACTAATTTTGCATTATTTTAGGGGTTTTTTTGTATTTTTGCCCATACAAATGATGCACTGATGAACAAAAGACACCTCTAAAAAAAAAAGGGGGACCGTGAACTGCATTTTTATTATATTGTACTGTTCTTTTCACCCTCTCATCTGAAAGCTCTGTTTGTGAAGATGTGGCAGATTGTAGACTCAGTAGCTATGATTGGCTAACAGTTGTGTATGTTTGACAGCGTACATTCCTCAAAGATGGTCACTGCTGTGACTCAAGTCAAAAACGCATAAATAATACATATCACAGATCTGTAATAATAGAATTCGATCAAATTCGGTCGGCACAGCATTGTCCTTTAGTTCTGGCTATTGTAATTTTAGACTAATGAGTAAGTTCTGATATATATATCAGAATATATTTTGATTTCTCAGTAAATGATCCCCTTACCATAAACAGGTAAAAGACTTTTTTTCTTTAGCAGTACTTTCCCACCCTGACTTGTCCAATCCTCTTTGCATGCCTCTATTTCTCCCTCTATCCTTACTTCACTTCACTGTTGCCCCCAGCTCTCTCAGCGATCTCTGGTTCAAAGAGCTGTAGGCAGACTCTGTAGTTAATGAGTGTGAGATGCGGGGTCGCTCTGATAATGCCCTGATGCCCCTCAGGTTTCAGCGCCCTGCACTGCAAACACATCTGTTTTACTATTTCTATCAGTATTTAGCATACAATATATGCTGTTTGTGGTAAAAAAAAAGAATTAATTTCAATGTTTAATCTTAAGTATTTTGCACGATAAACAATTCTAGTTCTGTTTTGGGTCACTGCTTGATGTGTTATGGCAAATCTGTGTCCTAAAGCGTTTAGTGCATTATGGGGTGAGTGGGCATTCCCGCGGCCCTACATTTGCTCGGTTGTGTTTGCGCACCTCCTGTCTCTCCCCAAACTCATTAAATCACAATTAACGAGCAATTGCAGTTTATTGAGGGTGAATTAGCTGGTATGTAGAGCAGGCCTAATGTACTGGGATTATGTGGACGCATTATTTCACATGGTTTGAGGCAAAAGAAAAATCAGGAAGACACTGGAGAGAAATACATGAAAGAGAATTTCAAAGTCAGATGAACCTTATTATATATATATATATATATATATATATATACACACACACACACAGTAAATAAAATAACATTGACAGCTTTGCACACCTGACTGCCGTCTTTAATGTACAGTAGTAATGACTAATTAGTCGCAATGTAATTGAAGTAACAACAGATCTTTATTTTGATGTATGTTCACGTGAAACTAATTATTTGTTTTATACGGTAGTTTCTTGATTGGATGGAGGTGTCAACTGTAGACTAAATGATTGGAAAATACTGCCATACGTCATCAGAGAGAAGTTCAAAACCAATACAAAAAATGAAACACTGGATAAATCATTCATAACATAAAAAACATAGATATGGTGTTAAGGCCCATTTTATAAGCCAATACATCATGAATGCATTTGAGTCATGTATCATTTTTTCACAGGCAGGTGTTGCAGATTGGCTAAAAATAAGAAAAAAAAACCGTCTGGCAGAGTGTTTCGATGCAGCTCAGATCACCTCCAGGTGTTTCACTGCCATCCTGTTTCATCTATCAACTAATCTTACACTAATTACAATTTGCTAGTGGCTTGTCGGACTAAATAGGCAGCTTCGAATAACTGGAACAAAGAAAATAGGGCTCATTGTCTCTCTTTCACTTGCACACAAACATACACAAACTTCCCCCTCGCAAACACACACACGCTAATGCACATATGCACACCTACAGTAATTATACAATCCCACACTGGAAGAGTAAAAAAACAAACAATACAAAAACATGAGCAGATACGGTTTGGTTTTTACAAAAAGAGAAAAATTTGCAGAAGACCTTGATTTGCTCCCTCATCTGGCATGACCAAATCCACTGTTTAAGTAACATCTATTCTACTAAAGTGCATCCATCTGGTCAGTATTTGAATGCAGATAACCCACAATCCCATGCGTGTGGTTTGGCATTTGGTTGCTAGAGTAAAAATGCTTTCCAACTGAGTGATTGAAACAAATAAATTTGACAAGGTGACAAGATAGTTTTGCCCCCTATAAAAATGATTAATTAAATTATAAACCGCTCACAATAATTATTTATATGATGTAGATTAGCGTTGATCTTGTTAACAAAAATAATGTTTCCTGAAATAAGCTTAAGAACTAAAATGGCGAAACTGAAAATAAAAAGAAAAAAAGAAAAAATAAGAATATTAAAAATAAAACTATAACAATACTAAAATAACACTGGTATAAATTATATTACTGCCTTCAGTTTGACTTCCACTATAAGAACACTCTTTTCCCAGGTCTACCCATTTTAATTCAATTATCAAGCATAATCATATTATTCATGAATCATTTAATCTCTTGCCACTGCCCACAGCTATAGGATGGTCCAGTAATGGGATGATGGGAAACCTCAGTACTGTCATTCAAAGGAATGAAGCACAGCTATAAACATACTGTAGAGTATGCTGTCGTGTGTCTGGGAGGAAGCAGCGCCGACGTTTGCATCCCTTTCGGCAAACATGTCCACAGTGACTTTAATTAAAAGTGCCTGCTTTAATTTGTGGTGTACAATAAACGGATTACAGCAGTGGTGATTTCATTCCTCAAACCACTGAACCTCTTAATCTGTCTTGTGAAAAAAAGCTTCACTTGAACACGCTTATCACACGCTTTTTTCTGGGCTACTTTAAACCCACATCTTTTTTCCCCTCGTTTTTGCTCCATCTAAAACCGTTGAGGTCACCTTGAGTCCGTTTTCTATTTGAAAGTCACACAGCTGGTTTTATTTTAAAGGATTCTTGTCATGTAGATGTTTAACTAGAGTCTCTGTACTAACTTTCTTTGTTTTGTTTTTTCTTTGCTCTCTCTCTCTTTTGCTCTTTCTTTTTGCTTTATCTGGGAAAAAAATGCCAACGTTTGCACATCTGTATGGAGGAGAAGTTTGGATAAAATCTACTAACACACACACACACATGCGCGCACACACTTGTGTAAGCGCACACAGACCGTATGAGTGTACGCTGGAGGGCAATTTCAGCAGATCCAGCCAGCGTCAGCCCATATTTAAATATAGATTCCTGAGCAATCAGAATCCAGCAAAACCATATTCATCAAGAGAAGTCTGAAATATTGTATAGTTTAAAAGTTAAAAGTAATTGGACATGTCAGTGATGTATTTGAACACTTTCTTATTTGAATTAACAAATCTTGAACCAGTAAAGTCATTAGAGACGTGTTTCCCAAAAGCATTGTTCCTCTGTGTCTCCACCATACTTGAGAAGCGACAACAGAACTCATAATAACTAAGAGAGACCCTGTATACGTCCTAAATCAGAGAACCATTACCACCAATGGGCTCTACAATCAACTAATCTCACCAAACGTGATGCTTCTTATCAAATTTTCATCGGTTAATCAGTGAATTCAGTTTTGATTTAACCAATCTAAATATCTAATTGAACTAAGAATTAACATTATTTAGCTGTATTTTTAATATAGTCTATACTCTTGTGATGGAAAAGCTCGATCTTCAGCATCTTTACTCTTCAGCGTCACATAATCTTTCAGAAATCATTCTGATGATTTGCTATTATTAATTATTATCAATGTTTAAATAAATGTTTAATCCTGAAAAATGTATCATGGTTTCCACTAAATGTTTTGATGAATAGAAAGAGTATTCATTTCTTCTGATTCCAACCTTTAAGTATTCATACACAGTAATAATCAAGCTAAAGGCTTAAATTAATTTCTAAAACTTCTGAACAGATTATTAAAACACTAGGCATCATACATTTAGGCTGATGATACTTTTTAAGCAATATTGCTGTCCAACTTTGGGAAAAATTGCAGTCTTACCAGGTAAGACACAAAGCCCATGACTGATCTAAAATGTCCCAATCAGAAACATTCCAACATTGCTTGGGGAAAAAAAAGTTGCACGACAACATTGCTCAAAAAGTTGCCCTGTGTATCATCAGTGTCTGAAGATAAAAACAAATCTGTAACCATTCATACACTACGCAATTTCCTATTGAATCTTGTCAACTCGCATCTGCTCTGACTTTCGTTTACATGTTCAGATGGTAAATCTGAGAAAAACTTGGGCAAAAGTCAGTAAGGAATAAAAGACAATGGGCTGTTGAATTTTTAGAAAATAACACACACACGAAGTAGTGAAGCAGAGTAGCTGTTACACCTCGAGTGTGTATTATTTTATTATAATACACAGTTATACAATTATTCTGCTTATAGTACGGTTGCCACAAGACATTGATCAGACAATATATTTCTAGTCATATTTTTTACTTAAATAGCTATTGTTTGATTCTGCATCTCCTCCAACGACTCTGTTGCTAATTATAAAACAGCATTTTAGACCTAGTAGCGGAGTACAGTGTTGCCAGATTGTGGGGTTTTCAATTTATTTGTGCTTGCGGGTGTTTAGCACGATAACGTATATGGAACTTTATAGTGATCATGGCTAAATAAGTACGGTATAGAGGAGATTTTTTTTTTTTACTTTCAAAACGTGAACTTCACCTGTTGAGGGAGAGATGACTTGAAGATTCTTCTCACTGCAACTTTAAAATCAGAGAACAGTTAAAGAGTTTTCTCTTTCATACGGTTCAGATTAGTATTGAAATCTGCTGGACTTGTTACTTTCTACTGTGCAAAGTTTTGAATAATGTTCAATATAAACTTCAAAGACTTTCTAGTTCTGTGTGAAATTATAGAGTGAAAGGTAAGAACATTAAATTGTTATTTTTTCATTTATTATTATCATGCAGTATGCATCAATGAATTGTAGTTTAGAATGTCATGGCATGTGCATGATCTCTATATTGGACACTTTTTTGCATTTAAATTCTGAATGTTGATATTGAAAATTATGCTGTTTTTTTTCAGGGCACCGTTGTTGTTGGTTTTTTTTGACAGTGTCTGCTGCTTACATATTTTTCATATTTGGTAGGCTATTTCTTTTTTAATCTATTTTCTCAGATGTATCTAGCGTTATGTTTATATTATTTCGTTATCATTATTTTGTTTTATGGAGTTAAAAATGCCTCTTATGAAGGTATTACAGAGCTTTGGGGTTGGAAATCATCCGTCCAAAAAAAAATCTGAGAGAAATTATCTCTGTGAGTCTTGTTACTTCGCTTGTGAGAAGCCATGTAGTTAAGTTAATTAACTATGTTACTCTGATAAAATCGGTAGAGTAGTGCTAACAACTTTAGCATGTTACTGTGTGTGCGTCTCTGAGGGAGCGAGAGCGGGAGAGAAAGAACATGACTCAAATCATTTGGCAAAGTGACATGGACATGTAATGCAGTCAAGACCTGCATGGAACCACTTACACTGTGCATTTCCCTGAAAATAATTGCACACCTTAGAACAGGGCTGTGCAAACTCGGTCCTGGAGGGCCGGCGTCCAGCAGAGTTTAGCTCCAACTTGCCCCAACACAGCTACATGGAAGTTTCTGCCATGCTATGAGCATGATTAGCTGCTTCAGGTGTGTTTTATTAGAGCTGTTATACTGGCTGTTACTTAATTCCAAGAAGAGAAAGGAACTTGTGTTCGTGCCAAGCCTTCTCTGAAGAATGCGAGAACACAGCACATTCTTGTGAGAATTGAGATGCACTGCATTCTTGCTTTAACTGACCACATAGTCTCAGCATAAGCAGTGGACAATGAGCAATAAACATATCATGACATTACAAAGAGATAACTTATTTAAACGTGATAAGATAGCCTATCATTTTCAAATACTTTATTTTCATATAAAGAGTTGTAAAGTATTTGCGAGAGTGAGTTTAGAGCTTCCAGGTTTCCGTACACCGGCCGCCTGCAGCGTCTTCCGGGATTTTTTATAGTTTGATTCTGTCTGCACTCGATGCATCCTGGACATCAAGAACACGTCCGGGCACTTGCATGCCCCTCTGTACCTGCGTTCTCAAGGATTGGAATTGATGGTTAATGATAACGTAAAACTAGAACACAAGGACGCAAGATTGCTGAAGAACACATATTGAGAAACATCCTCTGCTGGACCGAGTTTGAACAGCCCTGCCTAAGAACATTCGTAGGCCAATCAGATTCAAGCATTCAACTGCCCGTAGTATAATGTAGTGTATTCCAGCCTTAAGACCAACTAAAACCCAACTTGCAGGTAAACAATCTTCCTGAAAGTCCTAATAACATTTCTGCTTCAAAGTGGCAGTTCCACTGCACTAAATGTGTGTTATTCCAGTGTTTGGCCCACCTACTGGTAACTTGCTGCACTCTGGGATCTATTTCAAGTTTTTTTCACATTTTATTTATCTATAAGGTACTGCTAGGGAAGAAAGTGTAAGTATAGCATGTCTTTTGTGCAGTAGAGGTCATAAGTATTGACCAAGAGGTGTCTTGGAGAGCAAGTTCTGATCTGCCATAGCAGAGCACATGATCCAGACAGTTTGAGATGGTATTGAATGCTTCCAAGTCTGTGTAATTCATTTGTGCCTTGTTTTTCAGATTGGTATACTTGTCATAAACTTGTATCACTCCCAGTATTCGCCTAATTGATTCTTTGAACAGTGTTTGGCGGCGCTCTGACTGCCTAGTTAATATGTGTGCTGTGGGCTTAACCAGGAATGGATGTTGCATAGCGTATGAGTGGGTAATAGGAAAACAGGTGTGGGTTTTTGTGTGTGTGTTTGTGACTAACCGTCTGTTTGATATCAGGAATGCCAATCCGAAAGACCATCATAGCTATGTGTGTGTCATCAGGTGCGTTGCTTGAGCTTCGCTCTCGTAGCTTCCGCTGCTGTTGTGGCTGCTGTTGCTGATTAGCCGGCGCTTGGTGGGTGGGTCCAGGGTTGGACGAATATGGGTTGGCCGTGTGGCCCGGGTTGCCGGGTCGTAGCGGTCTGTCTCCTGGAAGTCGTCCAGCCATTGTGCCTTTTTGCCTGTGCCCCTCTTCCCTGCCTCCTCTCAAACGCCCTGGTCCTCGCCTGATGTCATCTTCGTTGTCCACGTCCTCTTCGTCATCCAACTCCAGCTCTCCGTTCTCCTCCTCACCTTCCTCGTCCATGCCGTCATCATCCATTTCCTCTTCCTCCTCCTCCTCCTCTTCTTCTTCCTCTTCCGCCCCTGGATAAAGGTGTTGACTGTTTCCCAGCATCCTTTGCTGCTCCTCGTCGCTGGAGAGGGGGCTGAGCGGCATCGTCATGGCGACAGGGAGAGTGGCACCAGCGGCAACGGCATCATCCCCAGAGACACACTGTGAAAAGAGAAGAGGAGTGTAAGCATGAGAAATAGCGAGAGGTGGATGATGAGAGGAGGAGAGAGCAGACTGAGAGAACAGAAGTAGGAGTTCGAGAGAATATAAAAGAACAAACAATCCCACAACGCTCCATCACTCAGCAGCTCGCACCAAGTCGCAGCAGGCTGTTCATGCAAGACGTGTTCATGCATTTGTGCCGTTTTTAAATGCACACTAGACGGATGTCTTGACAGTCGCGACGTGTCTCGCTGGTTTTCTAGTATCTCGTGCCAGAAGCATTATGTTTGAGAATCAGTGGAATGGAAATGAACTTTTCTTAACTTGACAGTGTCTTGATAACATGGCACTCATAGCACTGAACATCAATGAGACATATCGCGGTGGTTAAATATGTCCAATAAGTGCATGTTTACAAAAAAAACAAAAAACAAATTCTAGGTGAAGTCACTTAAAGGACATGTTCTTCCATAAATTATATCAAAAATAATGCTACAATTTTATTTTTCTGATTTAGGCTAATGGCTTAAATGTAGTAAATCCTTTTTTACAATTACTTTCAGATTAGTTTTGTTTCAAATCTTGAACTTATGTAAAGTCTATATATATATATAGTATATATAGAAGTGCCTTTCGAAAGTATTCATACCCCTTAATCTTTTTGGACATTTTGTTATGTTGCTGCCTTAAGTTAAACTGCTTTAAATGAAATGAAAATTCCCACAATAATCTACACTTTATACATAAAGGCAAAGCAACTTTCTTGTTTGTTTTTTAGCAATCTAATAAAAATATATTAAATTTATTAAAACTATATTAAAATACATAAAATACAAAAAGGAATATTCATATTGCTTGTACATGTCATAACATAAATTAAAATAGAGCTCAGAAGCCACACATCAAGGTAGAGTTCAGAAAAATACTGAAGAAGAATGTAGTCTCTATTTTACTTAATTTAAGCCATTTGAAACAACCAGGACTCTTCCTAGACCTGGCCTCAAACTAAGTAATTTATGGAGAAGAGCTTTGGTTAGAGTGGTGACCAAGAATCTGATGACACTTTTTTCAATTAGTTGTATTTTTTAATGCTGCCAAATGATTAATAGCATCCAAAAAAGTTCTCTTTAAATAATATATGTGTTTATGTTGTTTATTTATTATGTTCATATTAAAAACACACGTACAGTATATATATTTTTAAAAGTATTTACATGTAAATGGATTTATATATTTATTTTCTTATATTTAATATTATATCTAAATATATTTCATTTATAAACATAACATATTTCCATTAAATATACAGTAGTCAATATTTGAAGTGGATCAAAAAGTTAATTAAAGTCATCCTAAGACAAGAAAGGGTATTGTTTTGGTTTTAGGACAACTTTAAAGAAAGGTTTTGATCAACTTCAAATGTTAACTACTGTATACATACAGTATAGGGCTTCAATATTGTTTTTCACCAAGACAGGAGAAAATATTGAAAATATTAAATTCACCAAACCGGATGTTTATTAAATGATCTTATTTTGTGTTCAGATGAAAAAGAGTTATACTATTCCTTCAAGAACAAATCAAATTGCCATCACCATTATGTTCCCATTCCACTGCACACCGTCTAGCTAGTTATGAACGCAAGACGAGTCTCTATGGGAACGGCCCCTCGGCAAGAAGCCAATTCTCATTCACAGATTACCACCTACCCCTCATGTCCCACTTGCCCTTATGCAAAATAAACACGCCTTGCTAGGACGAGAGTGAACTGTCAGGGTGCACTGCGTGTATTACACAGAAAGAAGACGGCTCTGTCTCTACAAATACAAACTCGTGCAGCTCTAGTATTACAGCACAGACGGGACTCTTGCCACTGTCCCAATTCGCACACATGCCGCAAACAGCACTCAGTGTTGTAACTTCTCATATGTCCCAGATCAGTAACAAAACCACTGTAGCCCAGCACTCTAAGGCACTGAGTGTCTCTCCTTCAAATATACCTCTTCAAAACAGGATTACTGTGTTTAGCAGAGGGAACAAAGTACTTCTCTGTAGTGCCACTCACACCCAGCTGCTTTGTGGTTCAGATGCTGCACCCACACTTTAGATTTGGAGGATATCTTATGACAATGTGTCTTGTTCTGGTGCCAATCAGCTGTCGTATCCGAAAGCGTTCACTTATTACTCATAAAATAAAATGTCTCGCTCCATACAAAAGAACCCTAAAGCAGGGGTTTTCTAACTTTTTGATGCCAAAAACACTTATCCTTCATGTGATTTGATATGAAGTATTTTTGAAGCATGTTTTTACCCTTTTGCTTTTCAAAAACAAAATGTAAAAAAAAAAAAACATTTTATAGGCAGCTATATATTTTCATATATTAAGCACATTCATACTATATGAGAAAAATGTAAACTATCATATTATTTTAAAAATGTATATATTTTCCATTAAATATTTGGCTTTACTGGCATTATGTTAATCGTTACAGTAAAGTTATTATAAAGTTTAGGCCAAGTTTATTATAATTATTATATGCATTTTTTAATGATAAATCATATTATAGGACACTATACAGTTTAATGTTGTAAACACCCATTTATTATAATAAAGTATTTTAATAAAGACAATAAAATGAAAAAAAAGAATTTTCAAACCTAAATGATTGGTTTTTATATTAACATTGTACTGAATGAATTGTTAAAATATTGTCTAGAAAATACTGACTTTATTTTTTATTCACTTTCTCCAATTAATACTTTAACTTAAATCTTTGAAAAAAACACAGGTTTACTTTTTTTTACGTAAATGAACAAAATAATTGCAATGTAGTGATCAAATACACTAAATTCAAAATTATTGCATTTAACACATTTCATTCAAATAAATTGCACATGTTAACTTTTCATTCTACTCATTTTTTCTCTATGAAATTTTTCATGAACCCCCAGGACGCCCTCGTGGCACCCTGGGGTCCGCAGACCCAGCCTGAAAACCTCTGCCTTTAAAACAGACTCTAATACCTGAGATCACTAGTGACAATTCTTCTAGATTGCATCTTTCTACTATATAATTACCAGCAATTATTTACTATTTTCTTTTTAATTTTTCATTCATGCCATTGTACGACAGATTCTTAATTGCCCCTGTCTGCCATCACCTTAACAGAGTTTTCATTAGAAACATTGTGTTTTACCTTGGCGAGATAGAAAGCAATTGAAGCACTGAACAAGACATCATTGCTTGCCCACCACCAGGGTTATTGACTCTGTACTGGAGGGCAGCTGGTGTTAATGTCTTTGCAGACACTTAATTCAGAAGCAGTTCCTGAAGGTACTGCAACATAATTCCTTTGTTTCACATGCCCATATCCTCAGCACAGAAGCAAACTATACAAAACAATAGCCCTAAAACATTTATGCTGCATGAAGAATTCCAGTCATTCAATTAAAAAAGTACGGTGTAAAATACACAGAGATGCGGCGCTATCAAAGTTGACATTGTGCCAAATACAATTACACCCAATTTGCATCTTTAGCAAAGCACACAAATCATAATAGCTGTGAGCCTGTGGATTTGTTGTGAAGTGCCCCACAGAGAGTCAGGGAGACAGCTAGGCTTCCTGAAAGAGTATCTTAGAACTGGCTCAAGGACTTCCCTTTAAGTTCAGTTCAATATTCTGACCCTCAGGTTGTTGATCATCAGTCATTTAAAGCTTAAATGTGTTTATGAGCAGAGAGAAGTCGTGTGTGTGCGCTGCAATTACAACACAGATTGCCTTTTATTTTCTCAGAGGTTCATGTGTGCTTATGCATGAGCATGATTCAATTTACTGAGGCTGAATGAGTTTTATGCTATTTGTGTAGTCTGAAAAGGCACTTGCAATGCAAAGTGGCAGAGGAACAGTATCTGAAGCAGTGTATATACTCTTTAGCCGACAGTGTATATACTTTTTATTTTTATACTTTTTCAACGCAAGTACGTTATGCTGTTGTGTGTGTGTGTGTGTGGAGTGTGTGCGTGTGCGTGTGTGTGTGTGTGTGCAAGACTTCCGGTTCATTAGCCACTGTAGGGAAATTGGATGAATAACAGCATGCAGTAAATGGTAAAAGTGTGTACTTCAATACAGTTTGTTCATAACCACAGCGTTACATTAAAAAATAATATGGTAAGACACAATAGTTTGCAAAATCAAGCCACAGCTAAAAACAGCTGGAGGCAAATGGCACTAAAAGCCAGACCTTAAGTTAACATTTACAAACAGCTGTAAAAATGTAAAAAATAATAATGTTGAGTGACTTACATTTAGATATAGAATTGCCAATAGTCCATTTCTGCAACGCCAACTAAAATATTTCCAATGTTAAGCCAGATCTGAACAAACATTGTGTCCAGGCAACACGTACACTAGTTGTGTTGGATTTTCAAATTAATCGTTTCTTAATGAATCATCTGATTGAAAGAATCGCCATAACGCTCTTAAGAAACATTACTTTACGTCACCTACTGGCGCGGCGATGCAACATGATTTTTGGAGTAAACGTTACATAAATATGTTTAAAAAGAAAAAAAAAATATTGTTATAATATTAAAAATAAATAAAATGCTGTAACACATTCACTTTAATGAGGTTAATAAGATTTTATGTAATTTGATGCAAATGTAATACAGAAGGTACCTACTTTTTGTAATAAAATATGAAAAAATCTGGAGGATTAACGATGCCAATGACCACGAAAACTCATCACAGTCTTGTGTAAATTGATTCATTTACTCTGTTGATTTATTTCATAACAATGATTCATATATTGAGCTAATATCCTGGTGCTATTCTCAAACATGTTTGCATAAACCTTAAAGCAAAAAATAGTGTTAAAGCTTAATTCGCATACAATTTTGCGTCAAAACTCCTCTTCATAGCAGCCTTGTAAAGATGCGTGTTTAAAGTGATCAGCGACAGCTTAAAACACAGAATACAAGAGAAGACCTATCAAACAGGGTTTGATGCATAATGGCCAGCCTGACCATATCTGACACTGAGTGAGGGACAGAAAGAGGAGGAACAGCGATATAAGTAATGGGGAACACCAGAGGGATGAAAAAGGGTAAAAAACTGACAGAAAATATGTGATGGGAACATTAAAGGGCTGTAAAAGAAATAATATGACTGTCAGAGAAAATAAATGACAATGGCTGAGAGAAGTGGAGTGGGAAGAGAGGGTAATACGAAAGAAATACAATAAATGAAGCACAAAGCCCTCTTATTTACAACCGAAGATCAAACTAACACCCCTTTGGCAAGCTCTGTGAAATTGTGCTGTTGTACAAACCTCCTTTATCATTACAGACACCCTAAAACCATGAAACAGAGCCACATATGGTGTGCAATTTAGGCAGAAACACTGACCATATTCATGGTACTGGTCACCCAAAAAATCTCTGTTCAACAGAGCAATAAAACTGACAAAAACAACATGATTTAGGCAGTATTGACAGTGCAGAGAATAACTAACAGAGAGGGATGGAAAGAGAAAAAGGAGAAACAAACAGCAACGTTCAGTAAAGAGCAGCTGGCAGAAACTGAAAAGCATATGGAAAAAATGAAAGAGTAAAAAAAAAAAAAAAACACTGGCTGAAGAACAAAGTATTTTTTCCTGCTGACTAATCACAGATGAGGGGGAATGGAGAGGAGGGGAAGCATGAGGGAGCTGAGATAGAGGGCAAAAGGAGAAGGGTGGAGAGAGCTGGGGTGAGAGGCTGAATGAAAGACAGACCGAGAGGAAGGCCAGGGCGGTGATAGAGAGGGATTAGTCTCGGCAGGTTCTGGATCCAGGGAAGAGGAACTCTGGCACAGCGGGTGAAGAGAAATGTGAATTGAATGGATAGATTAAAAAACAGAACACTGAAGAGCTGAACTCACATGTGGGGAGAGGGAAAATGTGTGAGACAGTTAAAATAGAGAGAATTAGGAGCAAAACATTTTTAAAGAAGAATGCTGTTGTCATTTACTCAACCTCATGTGGCTTTAAACCTGTGTGACTTTCTTTCTTTTAAAATGGGATGATTTGAAATCTGTTCAGGCTGCTCTTTTAATGAAAAAGCTCCAAAACTGACCAAAATGCTTTACAAATGATAAAGTCAGACAGATTCTGTGCTATTTCTAGCTATATACTGTATATGATATATTTGCTCGTTGAGCAGACCGGAATTAAATCTTTATTTATTAATACATTTCACATTTCATTCATTCAAACATCATATAATATAAATACTATAATATCTATTTTTGCCTTTGCCATTGCTTTCATTTAATACCAACTTACATGCTGCATGAGTTTGGAGTGACATAGAAGTGAACAAGCAGATTTGGATTTTTTGAGTGCATTTTTCCCTTAAGGTCATAGTTAGATAAGGACATGAAGGATGTCAGAGCACACAATGAACTGAGCATATCTCAATTAATCATCAGCAAAGGGGGAGAGATGAATCAAGACAAATGAAGTGATTGATGCCCTCTGTAGGGCAAGAAAGAAACATGGAGAGATAACAAGTGCAAGATAGCAGTATCTCTCCCCATCTCCTTCTCTTTCGTTATCCTCCCATGGGTCTCTTCTCTCATTTATTCTGTCCAAGCAAACTTGCACTTTCGTATTTCTACTAAATTTTAATGAGCTTTAAGGTTGCCCGTTGAGCGATTACTCAGTATCAAGGTTTTTGAAGTTTGACGTGACACCTCAGGTTGCATCACATGGTGTAGCGTTAAGTCGTTTTTACAGACCAGTCTTGCCTTGTCCTGCTGTTTTGAGTTTTTTTGACTTTAGCTTTGATCACTGAATGTGACCCTATCGGGGTAGTCTGAATTTTTTCCATAAGCTTTGATAAAAAAAAACAAAAAAACAATTACATTTTATCAGCAGGATTTTCAAACCACAGATCCTATGAAAATATCAAATACTTTACATCTACATAAAACACATGTTAGATCAACAATATCACAGTGTTGCCCTACTTGTCTAACAGAGTTGTCTGGACAAATAATTTCATATTTAACATGCTGCTGATTTGATAAGGATTTGTGAGCTCCCAGGATGCATTGTAGCATGAATAAATTTTCCGGTTACATTTATTGAATTAATGTGTTGCTGATTTACTTTGTTGTTCTTGCCATAATGTGATGTTCAGGGCTTGGCTTTTTACACAATGTTTTTTTTTTTTT
>JAUYWG010000033.1:11433760-11452928 GCA_034779775.1 Enteromius afrohamiltoni | reverse complement strand
AATGAAGGTGTAGAACCATCTCAAGGATGATCAGAGAAAATGGACAGCACCTGAGTTAAATATATGAGTGTCTCAGCTCTGAATACTTCTTTTTTAATAAATCAACAATTCTGTGTTTTTCTGTCAACATGGGGTGCTGCGTGTACATTAATGAGGAAAAAACAAATGATTTTAGCAAATGGTTGCAATATAACAAAGAGTGAAAAATTTAAGGGCCGTGAATATTTTTCATACCCACTGTAAATATGTATATATAAAATGCCATAGCAGAACCATTTTTGCTTTCCCAAAGAATCTTTCAGTGACCAGTTCTCAAAAGAAGCATTTGTTTCTGTGGCACACATCTTAATATCTAAAGAGAATCTTTTCTGGAATAGAAAGCTTTCATGAATGTTAAATGCTCTTCATGGAACAACAGAATCCAAAAACTATTTTTTTTTTTTTAGTGTAGACTGTGAGCTGCAGTATATAGCTAAATTGAACTCAGTTCACAGATGTTGTTCACAGATGTTGTTTTAAGGAAAACTGCTGTCTCCACTCAATCATCTGGCTATTATTTCCTTCTTTTCTGATACGGTACGTTTGCTGGAGAACCCCAGGATTTTATAAAAAAAAACAAAAATTCAGAAAATGTCTTTTGTTTTTAATAGAAAGGATATTTGTAATTTCTTGCAGACAGTTTGTTCATATTATGACTCATGAGTCTTGATCTGGAATCCCAAACACTGCCAGTGTCCATCTGTGCACATTTATTTGTCACTGACCCAGGAGGTGAGATTCTAAAAGAGAAGGCATTTAAGCCCCTGTTGACTGCAGAGCTTCAAAAGACAAAAAGAGCTTAACCTCAGCTAGGCATATATGACCTTTTCTGCTTTTCTCTCTAGTTTATGTGCTCTGCTAATTATTAGTGACCCCACAAAAACCTCTATCTTTATCCACACAACTGCTTGCAAGGCCCCCATAATCCCCCTCTCCAAAACTTTTCAATACATTAGCTGATCTGTATTTTTAAGTATGTTGAATTGGAAGGACAGGAAGTAATTTGTATTACACTTCCAAATGAATTCAACACTGTCACAAAATAGTACGTTTAATAATAATAATAAATAATAGTAATCGGTCATGTTTCTGTGTTTCCAATTTTTTTCATGCAGATATAGATATCTTTGACCATTGCACTTGTCTCATGCATGGCAAACTGTTTTAAAAATGTGGTAATGAAATGAATAGTTCAACTTTTAAACATTGGGAAATTAAGTTCATGGACCATAAAAGATAATTTATTAAATAACCTCTGCTTTAATTGCTTTTCTGGATGGGAATTTCGTAATAAAGCCTCTTTTTAAATATGTCAAGAGGAATATTCAATTTGCAGATTCATAAACAAGGTAGTTTTGATGATTATCTGCCTGACCCATGTGCACAGTGGGGTTAAGCTGTTCCCCTGTTGCTGAAGAAAGTAATTAATCGACTCTCTTGTAAACCTCAGAGTAATTATCTCCCTCTTAAAGCCTGCAGAGAGAACATTTTTAGACAAACGAGCCTGAATCTTTTTTGTGTGATTTAATTTGTGTATTGCCTGGGTCATCACTGCAACTGCAGACTGGTTTAAACAAATATTTTAAATGGATAACAGAGGAAAAGGTCACTTTTGTTACAGATGTCATAGCATAAAAATAAAAAGCACACTAAAACAAAGGGAGAAGTCCAGTAATAAACACCACTTTAATGCATTATGGAACAACCAAAATACACTGTCATCACTCAATACATGTCTCTGATTGATTCACACATTACAATCTCTGTAAAAGAGACCTTTAAAGGGATTCTGGTGATCAGAGATTTCTTGTCACACTTAATAAACCATTCCATGAACAGCATCAGTAGAACTCTCAGAAGTTTCTGAGCAGACAGGGAGACTAAACATTTTTTGTTTAGAATATGATGAAGACAGTTAAATTGACAGTCACCCATGAAACCAAAATCTTTCTGTCAGTGAAGTTTTTTATTTCTCATGATTCATCTATACTCTATTTCATCTATATTGCAACATGCTTTGTTCAATTCTTCACACAAGTTATAAATATATACAGATATGTTTTATAGATAATTATATAGCTATTATTATATGCTTTTTAAAATCTGAATAAATAAATAAATACATATCTTCACTGGCACAGCTCCATTATTGTATTATATGTATTATTATTACCACTCTAATCATTTTTAATCATCTACACTAACATTGGCATTGGTAGACACATACAGCTGGACTGACCACAGAAGAAAGATTAAGATGACAGATACAGTAATGTTTCTGATTGCACTTCGATTCTATGTTAAGTACATACTTTTTTCACCCCAAAGGTATCCTAATTATGCTTACATACTTCATAGACTGACTGACTGAGAATGATTTGAGACAAAATACAGCTCTGAGATTATGATAATACAGTACATTAACTGAACTTGGCAAAAGCGTGGCGTGAAGGCAACAGTGCAAAGAGAAATGCGTGTATCTGCACCTTCTTGGCATGGCATTATATTGCTCAAGCTGTGAAAGCTCACACGTGCAGACAATAACACTTAGCCATTTACAAGGTGCTACAAACCTCCACAGAAGCCTTAAGAAGCCACATGTTATCATAGCATTTTCTTTTTCTCAAAAAATAACTGGTTTACTGTTAAACAGTAAAAACATACAGTAAAAACAGTAATATTACAGTATTACAGTACACTGAATAGGTCAAAAATATTGATCTTTATTCCAAAAAGAATGAAGATATTTTGTAAATGTCCTACTGTAACTATATCAAAACTTAATTTTTGATTAGTAATATGCATTGCTAAGGATTTTATTTGGACAACTTTGCTCCCTCAGATTCCAGATTTTCAAATAGTTGTATCTCAGCCAAAAATTGTCACATGATCCTTCAGAAAGCATTGTAATATGCTGCTTGTTTTATTTTGTATAATTCGTGGTGCACTTTTTTTTAGATTTACAAACTTTAAAAGAACAGGATTTTTTGAAATAGATTTTTGTGATTAACTAAATGCATCCTTACTGAATAAACACACTCATTTCTTTTAAAACAAATCTTTCTTACCGCACACATTTGTGATGATTGAGAGATGACAGACAAAATGAAACAAAAACAAAACAAAAAAACTTAAACATAAAATAATGCATGGCCTCTTAGGGTTTCTGTAGACTTCAGCTGCCTGTTCAAACATTTACCAAACGCACACTCACAAACACTGAAACACAATCAAAGATCAATATGTGCATGAAGAACAGTGATAGGGGTCACAAAACACAATCAAACCAGGCTTTGGCGTAAAATTGTACTCAAAAAATTCAAACCAGGCAATAAAAAATGACCAACTGTGCTGCCACAGATTTTAAAACTACTTTAAGAACTGCAATCATATTGTAATCTGAAAAAAGAAACAATATGATTATTAAAACACTGCAGACATAGTTAGGTATGGTCTCAACTGCCCGAGCCTCACAGCGGCTGAACGCAGCCGAGGATCAGATGATGATGAGGTTATTGAGCTCCCATCTAAGATAGTATCAATGTGATAAAAAGAAAACGTGGACAGCAGGCTTCTGCTTGTCATCATAAACAGAGCTTTTTTGTAAGGAAGAGTGAGCACAATAACATCAAGACAGAGCCCACTATTCTATTAGTAAATGTTTTAATACCAATTAAATTCTACACAGAAACTCCGGGACACTCCCAGATGTTTGTGTTTGAAGTTTCAGGTTGAAGTTCTTTACCATAGATAGTATATCCCAGCTGCAGTGCCTGTGCCGTGTTAGTATTATGTGACCTCGAGCGAAGCCGGAGAGACGCGGTCACACTCAGCACGGGAGCGCAGGCTGTGCCACTGCTCCACCGGCGTGCGCTGAGAGCCCAGGAGCCGGCGCCAATGTGTGCTTTCCTGTGGCCCGGTGGAGAACTGGCCAATCACAATGCGCCCAACAAAATCGTTGCTACTCTTCACGTTATGCCCGTAAACTACGAAGAAAAAAACATGCATATCAATGTTATCAATGTTCAATGATTTCTCCAGAGATTATTTATAGATTAATAAAAAGGCATTCCATAAATGATGAACTTTACACAGTTATTGAACCAAACTGAATCAACAATAAACTAAGTAATAACTGTTGCATTATTAAAGCATGATTCTACTGTTTATTACTGCAAAGCTGCTTTACAATCGTGGGGGGGGGTCTCTCCTCAACCACCACCAGTGTGATGACTTGGATGATGCGACGGCAGCCACAGGACAACGGTGCCAGTGTGCTCACCACACACCAGCTACAGGTGGAGAGGAGAAGAGAGAGATACAGCCAGTCAATGGATGGAGATTATTGGGAGGCCATGATAGACAAGGGCCAGTGGGAATTTGGCCAGGACACCGGGGGTTACACCCCTACTCTTTACGATGAGTGTCATGGGATTTTTAATGACCACAGAGAGTCAGGACCTCAGTTTAACATCTCATCCGAAAGACGGTGCTCTTTTGACAGTATAGTGTCCCCGTCACTATACTGGGGCATTAGGACCCACACAGACTACAAGGTGAGCACCCCCTACTGGCCTCACTAACACCTCTACCACCTCCCATCCAGGTACTGACAAGGCTCAACCCTGCTTAGCTTCAGTGGGCAACCAGGCTTGGGCTGCAGGGTGATATGGCTGTGGGTTGAATAAAATTAAGATATTTGAGCAACTTTTACAAAAATGCCTCATAAGAAAATATTACAGGTGTGCATCTTAACACAAAACAATGACACTGACATGTTTTAAGATATGTCAGAGCAAGATATTTTTTTCTGAGACAGCTCAAACATGCAATTTATTCTGGGACTAGCTTAAGCCTTGTCTGTGAAACAGGGGGTAAGAGTTTTAATTAAAAAACTAGTTTCTGTATTGTGAACTGTAAATTAATTAATTTTCCCCCTCTCTATTCACTATTTTAAGACTCTATTTAACACATGAATTCTAAAATTCATTAAAAAAAAAAAATTAACTGAAATATGATATGTGAAATATTACAAAGATATGTTAAAATAACTCAAACTAAACCTAAAAACTAAAACTATGTAAAAAATAAATGATATATATACCTAATATAAAATACAAAACAATTCTTAATACTTTAACTATATAAATATACAAAAATAACATTCAATTAAAAAGATTACTAATAACTATAAGAGTATATCAATCATACTACAGTAATAGTAACACAACTGTGTCTTCTCTTCTCTTTGTCTTATTATTCATGTCAATCTGTTTTTCTCTGCCTCAAATCCAATTTTCTTAATGGAGTCGGGTCAGAGTACAAGGCCCTGTTAATTTCATCATTGCTCATAAACAAGATTGAAGACTTCTCTTCTCTGTGATTTTCCTCTCTTTCCTGTAACTGGAAGTGGAGTGCTGGGAAAACAGCAGCAAGCGCAAAACAATATTGTCACAAAGCCCAGAGGTGGGGTAGTCAATGATGCAGCCGCACTCCAGACAAGGATCTCGCAGCATCAAGACTTCAGCTGTGGACCAGAGCTGGTGATACGCCGTCACCAAGCAACATCAGCTCTCCAGAAGCACTTTATCCTACCGCATGCCGATGACTCCTTCACCTCACTGTGGCTGAACTTTACAGCTAAAGCTGGTAATGAAAGCGTGTTCATCTTAGTTAGTCCTTTTCCTCATCACTGATGAAGGAATTTAAGGTGTGCATTAAACCACATAAAAAGGATACTTTTAGTGGAGAGCTGCTTTGAGAGCCTTCAGACTGAATATCACACATGACTCTTGTGCTGTAAACAAGTGTGTGTCAAGTCAGCCCTGGGCCCATAATTTATGGCCTCCCAAATGGTCTTGGTTAAATGGCGTCCAATTACATTAATTTACTTAATTTATTGTTGTCTTTTCTGAAATAAATATAACATTCTGTGAAATTTCACAATATGTTTTACTGAAGGTACAGTACAGTGCAAAAGTCTTAGGCCACTAGTATTTTCACCAACAAAAAATGGTTTTAAGTCATTATTTCTATCTTTTTTTCTTCTTCATCTTGGAGACTCATTTAAATTAAACTTAATCTCTTGGTGGGCCCCCAACACTTGCTACTTTTAGTTCAAGTTATAGTAATTTTGTTGCAAGTTTTTATACAGTTTACTTTTAGCTAAAGTCCATATAGCTTTTAATGTTTTTTCAGTTTTAGTTGTTTTAGCACATTTGAGTAATCAAACTAAAATTTTCAAACTAATTTCGGGTGGAAGAGCTGACCATTAGTTACAGCTGGCACCGTAATCAATCCCGCTTCCTTCGTAAGCCAATCCAATCCTCACCTCGTCACTATAAATAGTCTAGTTTCCTTCCCTTCCTTATCTCGTTTTGCATTCCCACCACCTTCCCCTTCTCCTCCGTTCGCTCCTTCCCCGGGGGGCACGCAGGGTTCGAGCCAGACTCTGAGCCATGCCCTCCTTAGGGCTCTCGCTACTAGGGCTCGGGGTTCACTGAACTCCCGGCTCGCCCCTGACAGCACGCCAAACATGCTATTTTATTACGACTAATGAGGAAGCGCGAACACGTGAAATAGATAAATACGTTTATATGTATATATGATTTATTTCAGTTAACATCTATTTTTATTTTGAATAATTTTTTGATATGCACCTGGCTTTTGCATCCTTTTTTAAGTTTAAAAGCTCAGTCCCCTTTGGATGTAACTGCACGGAAATGAGAAATCAGTATGTCATCCAAAATTTATTTATTTTTTAAGTCTTTTTTTTTCATTTTTGACATGTTCTCTGGACTATTTCTGTCCAGTAGGAATAACTGAAATAATCCAACCTGTCAATATTGAACTTTCTTCCTTGTATAATCCAATAATTCAAATAAACGAGTTTTTTGAACCACATTCTTCTGTTTTCATGGTTTGCAAACCACACGCCAGCTAGAAAACACAGTCTGAGCTGTCTGGATGGCTGACATCATGATCTGGAAGCACAGGAACAGGCGTGGTGTGTGTTAGGACAGCACTGGCTATGTTGAGAGGATCACATCACCAGCTATGTCACATTTAATGGTCCTGAGGGAACTCTGCTGCTCGGGCTCGTTCATATTTGATAAAACCACAACTGTGATGAGGTACAGATCATTACTGCTTCTTTAGAATGGGAAATACTTAGGTTTAGGAAACAAAGGCATCAAGAGTTATCTTATAATGCATGAATGTCTCCTACTCCAAATGAACAATGGAAGGGGAAGTATTTAAAAAGTAAAGTTAAGGGAAATCTCTAGCTCTAAACATAACCTAACATAAACATAAAATCAGATTACTTTATTCTGAAACACTGGATGTTAGTATTATATTAAAATATTTACTTAAATATTGATTAAAAGTAAATAAACAATACATTAATAAAATAATAATAATAATATACAAATAATAACTGTAGTGTTCCTATTATAGTTGTTGCTATTGATACTATTCTAATTTTATTTTTATTATTAGAATGTTAACTAAAATAATATCTGATTACTTGATTTAAAAATCTGTTTTATTTTTTTATTTATAAAAATTTGTATCATATTTTAATAAAAATGTTTTACTTGTAATAATAATAATAATAATAAAGAATACATTAATTATTTTAGAGAACAATTAGCATTATTCAAATACAATTGCAGTTTAAAAAAAATAATGTAATCCGATATTACTTTAGTTAATTACTTAATAATACAACTACATTGTTAAATATAAAATTATTTTATTAAACATTAGTGCTGTCAACCAATTAATCACATTAAAAATAAAAGCTTGTGTATTGTGTTTATTTATCATGTATATATAAATACACACATACAGCATATATTTTGAAAAATATATACATGCATTTGTTTTATATATACATAATAAATAAACTATTTTAGATGCATATACTTGTGACTGCATATTAAAAATATATCTAATAACAATAAAATTAATTGTAATACTAATAATACTACTACTAAAAACAAAAAGTTATTTTAAAAATTTAAATTAATTATATATATTTTTTTTAAGTATTAAGTGATTACATAAAAAAATATATATTTGTGTTATATTTTAATAATATTACTAATAACAATAAAACAATTATAATGCATTATTAATTTATTTTCTATTATTATAAAGGTAACTAAACTCAAATCTAATTACCTTAGTCTACAACACTATGGGGCAGTTTCCCGAACAGGGTTTAAGACTAGTCCTAGATTAAAGTAAATGTTAAGAGCTGTCTAAACTGGAAAAGGCTTGCACTGAGATATCTTAAAATACATCATTGTCATTGTTTGGTCTTAAAATGCTCACAGATAATGCATTTGTGTAAGACATGTTTCTAAAATTTTTTAAATGCCTTAAATTAGCAAAGGTCTAGTCCTGGCTTAATCTGATCCCTATCCGGGAAACCGGCACTAAATGTTTTTACTACATGTATAGTACAGTCATGGAAATTATGCTTTATGAAAACTTATGTGTAAATATATTATGACATTTACAGAACAGTTTAAAAAGGTGTGATCACTAGTTAATGCACTCCACCTATGCCGATATATGTATATACTCCTTTCAATGTGCATAGTTGCCTGATGGGATTTACATCTGTTTCCCCTCACTGCTTATTGATAGCATATGGACATAACACCACCAATAAATTCCCATTACCTGCTCTGTCAGCGGGATCCTTCAGTTAAAGTCATACTTGTGAAAAATGACTCTAGGAATTGCAAAGAAATACAAGTTAAAGAACTGCTAATAAAGAATGAGCTAAAGAAGGGATACGAGAGAGAGTCTCCTCAAACAGACCAGGAGTGAGAGACAGAGGCCCAGCAGGAGTGAGATTGCAGGCAGTGTTTGATTGCAGGGCTTTGTAGTCTGAAACATCAGAGAGAAGCGGTAGGCAGACAGCCCTGGATGGTATGATTGGGAGAGACACATGCTGACCAGCCTAGACGGGGTACAGGAGGCTGCACTCACACTTTAGCGTGAGATATATCTGTCTGTAAACATCACTGTTGACTTAGCTCTGAGTAAACCAGCATAAACTACACGTTGGACTGGGCTTACTGCTCTGTACTGTCTCAAATGGCAGGTTATGATCGCAGGCCACCATCAGCCCTGTGCATGGCTGCACCTGGGTGACGAGAGCAAATATTAAATGTCAGTGTGTACCGGTGCATAAAATCTCTGCATGAGCAACTGTCCAGGTCAGCCTCTGACTGGCAGCAACTGTAATTGAATAAATCCTATTGGAATTTAAATGAACCCTAATGAGGTGCCCCACAGCAGCCCTGGGTCACAAGTTACATTACACTAATTGTGTTAAAAATGTTATTTATTCTTGTGATGCAAAGCTGAATTTTTAGGAGCCATTACTCCAGTCTTCAGTGTCACATACATTCTTATATAATGATTTGCTGCTCAAAACATTTCTTATTATTACCAGTAATAATTCAGTATTGTTCAGTATTAATAATTTCAAAGCAGTACCTGTGAATACAAGGCTGACTTCACACAGCTCCTCTTGAGGTACACGGAAGCTAAAGGACTCGTTGTAGCAGGGGTCAATGGTGCCCCTCATACAGGACGTTTTCTTACTCTTCATCAGCTTAAGGCCTGTCACCAACTGCACCTTAACAAAAGGGTCTGGGTACAGAGACGAAACAACTGGGTTAAAGTTAACATGAATTGCTTTCTGAGACAAACTGAGTTTTTGTAATGTAGCATATTTCTCAGTGAAACGGGATACTCGGTGGGGGAAAATTTGGGCAGGACTTGATTTTATCCATCAGGAACTGATTAGATCGTGAATGTGTGCATTACGTACCAAAATGGAGCAAGACCAATGGGGAATTTGCTAAAACAAATATTAAATAGCTATTTGACTATTGGTTAACTTGATCGCATGGCACGTGTGGCCTAAGTGATGTCAGCATAAAAGGAAAGTTGTTTCAGAGACAAAACAAATCGCTGAAGAGCTGCTATAAGTCCTCTGACGCTGTAGAGAGCGGAAAGAGGAACACATTGAAATACATTTACCTGAGCCTTGGCACATGTCCGTCTGAAGCAGCTGCTTTGCTCGGATGATGTCCACATTTAACCTGCCAGCACTGGGCAGGTAGTTTAAGGACAGAAGAAGCTCACCAAGCTCAACCTCGTTCTGAAAAACATCACATCAAGAAATCAATGTCTTGATAATGATGTCAGCTGATTAACACTTGTGCATCTTTTTAGGTGTAAAAGACCGCAATTAAAGCTCAACAATATAAACATTTCCACATGTAAAAGTATACAGTTAAAAATAGACAGAGACAGAGACAAATACACTATCATTTAAAGATTTTGAGTCTGTTTATTTATTTATTTTGAATTGAGTGCTTTTATTTAGCAATGATGCACAGAATCAAAAGTTTCAGTAAAAACCTTTTACAACGTTACAGAACATTTAAATTTCTAATTAATGCTTTTGAACTTTCCAATCCTAAAAAAAAACATAAAAGTTAATGCAAAAATATGAAGTTATAATAATAATAAAAGAATAAATAAAAATTTTTAAGCAGCAAAACATCATATTAGAATGATTTCTGAAGGATTGTGTTGACACATTGCAGATTGGAGTAATAATGCTGACAATTCAGCTTTGTTTCACAGGAATAAATGTGACCCTGGACAACAAAGTTATAAGGGTCATGTTTTAAAATTGAGATATATACATAATTTGAAATCTAAATAAATAAACTTCCCGTTGATATATGGTTTGTCAGGATAGGACAATATTTAGCCGAAGTACAACTATTTGAAAATATCTGATCTGAGGGTGCAAAAAATCAAGTTTTTATATATTTAGCGTAGGAAATTAATAAAATATCATTATTTAAAATTATCTTTACTTAATGTCTTAATGAGTTTTGACAAAAAAACAACAAAAACAACATAATTTTGACAACATAATGTATTGTTGGCTGTTGCTACCTATGACTGGTTTTGTGGTCCAGGGTCACAAATTACATTTAAAAAAATATAAAAACAGAAATAGTTTTAAATTTAAAAAAAAGAAAAAAACATTCTCTCACACAATTGGAACAATAGTGTAGCTTAATATGTGGCTAGGCATGACTGTACATATAGCACATCCTGAACAGAGATATTTAGGAGTACTATGCTGTGCACTCTTATAAACTGAACATTCTGAAGTATGGCTACAATGATTTCACATTTTACTAAATAACTTAATTTAATTCTAGGTGACCTAACTTCTCAGTTATTGTACAAGCGCCACACCTAAAATCTCTGAAAATGACACAAGGCAAGTGGTATTACCTGAGAGCTGGGCACCAGGGCCTTCCACCAGTGTCCTCCCTTCACGAGATCAACCTCGTTAAGAGGAAGAGACACTTTCCCAATGACGCAGTGCCGTGAAAACTTGTCAAAGTCGACCACGGAGAGCAGCAGGGTGCGTCTCTGGGCCTCCAGGAAGGGGACCTCAAAAGTGAAGCGCTCTTCAAATACCGGGTTCTGGGTCTTGCGTTTAACACCGGTCTGCCTGGAGTTCTTGTGGTCGGGCAGCAGGCTCATCTTCACATAGGGGTTTGAGTGGGCCATGTCTTGTCGCGTACCATCGCATGTTACGGGAGGGGGCAGGTCCCGGGCCTCAATGACTCGCACGATGAGGTGAGCGTTAATAAGATCGTACTGTGTGCTAAAGTGCAACATGCCCAGTTGGTAGCGGCCCAGGATCTCCTCATCCGTCAGAGAGTCAACATCATCGCTGCAGGAGTCCAGAGAATAAAGATGTGGCTCCAGTTTGCGGAAGTAGTCATCTGGTGGTGTCGGGGGCTTACGCAGGGGCTGCACCACTTCCTTCCGGGGGCCCATGGCCCAAAATTCAATCGGCTTTACATCCACCACAGGGGAACTTGGCCGTCGGGCGTTCAGACCTTCAAAAAGGGAGAGCCATTAGGCGACATTCAAGTCATCATTCTATTCTGTATAAAGAGAGACTTGAGTGTGGACTCACTGGAGAGCTGGCCTGCCAGGGTGAAGGTGGACCGGGAGGTTTCTGAGGGGGGTGGCCTGCAGTTTGTAGTGGTGTCAGTTTGAGTAGGTGAAGCATGGTTCTCGACCACCATGTGAGAATTTGTGCCTTTCTCGTCATTGCATTCATTGACACACTTCCTGTTGAAAATTCCAACATGTTAACATTTCTTTTATTTATTCAAACATTTTTGGTGTTAATGTTTTATAAGTGTTCGTCAAAGTTGCATTTATTTGACCAGAAAAACAGTATAAAACATGTTGTGAAATATTACTACAATTTACAATTTTTATTAATTTTATTAATTTTACTTATTCATTCCTCTGAACTGTTGAATTGTCATTATATCAGTGTTTGTTGTGATCCTTCAGAAATCATTCAAATATGATGATTTGATGATCAAGAAACATCTTCTTTTTTTAATCAATGCTGAAAACAGTTGTTCTGCATATTTTTTTTTTCCTGGAATCTATTACATTTTTTTCAGGATTTTTGATTCACAGGACAGTGTTGAGCTCCAAACTTTGACTCAAATCCATCTCAAGTCGAGGCCAAGGCCATATTTTTTATGATTAGCCAGCACTGGCTCATTTGAGTCAGACTCCAGAGTACAAACGCTTCAAAAAATAGGGTTTTGAACTCAAATGTCAGTCTACGAAACAGGAATAAAAAATTACAGAATTTATCTGATATAGAAATATTTAGTAAGTTTTTACTGTAATCTTTTTACTGACCAATTCAGTGCATCCTCGCTGAATACAATTTTCTTCATAAAATAAATAAATAAATAAAACAAAAATCTTTTAAAAAGGTAGTGCATTTTATCCAGTTGTATCCAAAACAGCTTCTCCAGGTGCTGTTTTCAGTTTTTTTCAATTAATAAACCCCTTTGAAATCGAACCCATAACCTTGTCTTTGCTAGTACAACGTTATACAGTTTGAGCTACAGGCTGGCATCTACACGAACAAAACTTTCTAGGTCAACCAGCTGCAACTGAAGGACTAGGGTTATATAAACCGTGTGAGGTTTATGAAACATTACATATTTGTATGAGTGCTTTATATGTATAAAGATAACAGATACTGTCTTTATGTTACATTTTACAAACAAAATCATGAAAATCTATTTAACCAAGTGCCAATTCATGCAAATATACCACATTTGGAAGAGAGAACTACTGATGGGATATTAATTTATTCACTGCTTAAATATGACGAGAAGCAGGGTTCAATAAACAATGTGGCCTAAAAATAAATAAAAGCAGACAAATAAATCTTGGCAAAAAATAATACAGGCTAAAAAGAATAGAACCGCTCAGCATGTACAGTAAAAAAAAGATCTTACAATCCAGCACTCATATTCGTTGTGCATATCTGACACTGTGACTCAATCCATGTCTTAATGAATGTGCAATCGCATTATTGCCCAGTATTGTGTAATATCTGTTGCAACATCCTGCTCTAATCTGGTGGATCTGGTTGTTTCCCAAACTACAGAGGTAAATATTCTGCACAGGATATCTTTGTACAGGCCTGATTCCGAATCATCCCTTGGGGATCATCAAGGACCCTTTGTGTCCATGACTACAGCTCAGAGGGAGATAGTTGTCATAGCAACGGGCAATTCTAAAACAAACGGCCTTAGGAGCGATCTGAGGTAATGAGAGTGGCTGGACTTATAGGGTGAGGTATATGTCATGACTGTATTATCACAGTCTGGAAGAACAGTTCTGTTAACGATGTACCGGCCATTGTATCTCCAATATGTTATGAGTTGAGCATCATGATTACATTGTTCCTGGAAGCTCATAATCAAAAATCTTGCAACTAATCCAGCCATTTGGTCCCTGTTTTCAGTTTTAAACAAGCTTTCAACTCCCACCCAGCATGATCTCAGTCAAACCAGCACAAGTCAGTAGTCTCTGGTGACCACATCGACTCCGTTCTTTAAACAAGTCTGAATGACATTTCACAACAGGAAATTGGTGATAATGCATATTGCAAAATGGAAAAACAGTCATCTATGGCCAACTTTGTTTTGTCCTGGTTAAAGTCACTGAATGATGTCATTAAAAGGATGCTTAAAAAAAGCTTGACAGCCTGTGCTGACTGCTTGCATTCAAACAACAAATTATCCCTGCTAATATATGAATCACGTCTCCATTTAAATCATATTACCCTTGCTGCATGGGAACACAAATAGCTCCACACCCCAGTCATTAGGAGCTTGAGTAACGGAGAACAGAAAGCACTTTCCTAGAACGTCTCAGGAAAGCCATCTGTTGCATCAATGCCACTTCCATTACCCCGGAAAACCAATGATTAAAACTAAAGATACATGGTTTACCACTTTGTTAACAGTAGTTAAAATTAAGCAGGTTAATTGAAATTTTAAGCAGTCAAAGAACCTTACACTAATTAGGTGTACAGTATATATTACACATACATACATATATAGTATGCTTTTTTTTATCAAAGGCTCCTGACAATAATGTATTGTTTTTCAGCAATCACGTGACACTGATGATTTGCCAGAATAGGTTACAATCTTGATTGAAAATGTACTGCATTTTCAATCAAGATGTTTAAAATATTACCAACCCTAACCTGTGTATAGTATGTTGTATAGTATAGCATAGTAATAAAAATAGTAGGTAGCTATGCAATTTAACTGTGAATTATTCAATAGGCAGGAGGCTAGTATTCCATTTCAAACACACAATCCATCATCAACAAGCTTTTGACAAATGGTACCTTTGAGATTTGTCCAGTAACAGTGTGTATTCAATCTCAGTCTGTTTTAATTTGAGCCTGACAGTTATGAAGAGAGAGTAGACAGATGAGATGAATGATGAATTGTTCTGGGTTATTTGTGAAGTGTGAGCACTGTATGAGGGTTGTATGGGTGTGTACTCACAGCCACGATGGAGTCTGAGCTGGGAAAGGCCCCAGAATCTCCACCTCTTCATCAGTGGACTGACAGCAGCTGCACTCCCAGCACCACTGCCAACAGGAGCGGCACGACCAGCGACACAACAGGAAGTCAGACAGTCTGGACAGAATACCCTGAGAACAAAATCACAAACAGCGACTGACTGACCTGCAATGGATGTAGACTATCCATACATGGCATATTATGAAAATAAAATGGTGATGAATGATCTGTGTTTTTTTTTTGGTAATTCTCTAGTTAACTGCAGCTTGAAGCCACAACATCTAAATGTAGCACGAGCCCCAGAGAGATTCTTACATCTTTATAATAGAAAGTTTCTATTTTAGGCCGGCTTTGTAGCAAACTGAACAAATCAGAGATAATCCACCAAAAATGGAGTGATTTAATTAGATACTTGCATCATTAAATACATTTTTAAATGAAAAGAATACTTATATTCTACATTGATGCATTAAATTGATCAAAAGTCAAACCTATAATGTCAGAAAAGATTCAGATTTTAAAAAATAATGCGTTCTTTTGAACGTGCTGAGAATATAGGAAAAAAAGCATCACAGTTTTAACAAAAATATTAAGAAGGTTTCCAGCACTGATAATTATGACAAATGTCGAGTAAAGGTATTAGAATGATTTCTGAAAGATTAATGATTCTGAAAACTGATCACAGAATATAGTAATATTTCATAATTATTATCAAAAATGCAGCTTTTGTGAGGGTAAGTGACTTCTCTCAAAAACATAAAAAATAAATAAAATAAAATTTGAACAGCATTGTAATCACAATTTGTACCCCATGGTAATGTGCTTTCCAATAAAACAGGAAGTTGAGCGGGACAAACTCCCCTTAGTCACTCAGTGTGACCGGTATTAAGTAGACCAGAACTAAGGCCAGATGTTTGGATAGAGGTTCTTCATGAAAGACGTATTAGTCTATGTCCAACACAACTTGCTTCACAGAGGCAGAACAAAACAAAATCATGAAGATTACTCGCTCCAAAAAGCCAGGTCTCTCTCACTTCCGCTGAGGCTGAATGTGTGCATAGTTGCTTAAATAATGATAATGAATAATGAATTTCTTTACATACCTCATTGATGGGATCCAACTGCCCTTTTTCAAAGGTGGAGTGCAGCAGAGGGTTGAGGTCATGTACAGGAATGAAAACAAAAAAGGTTAAGTGATAACAGAAGATTGTAATAAAAACTATTTTAGTTACTAACATGCTCATGTGAACATACAACATAGTTTAAATGCATTAAATTGTCAAACCTAAATTAAAGTAAAGACTATTAATCAGTATTGCTTTGTCATCACAGTAATAAAATACATTTGAACATTTATGCAATTCTAAAAGTTAATTGATTGTACTGAAGTAATCACAGCCTTGGTGCATTTTAATGACCTCTACCCCTTAAACAGTAATATTTGTTGCAAAGTCATATTTGAACGGATCTGTATAAACAATTATTGATCAGACTATAAGGGAACGGTTCCAAAACACTGAAATGTATAAGATCAACACATCTGCTTATCTACTCTTTCCCTCCGGTCCGGTTATTTACCCCTTCCGCTCAGCACTTGGGAATATCTACAGGTTTATTTCTCTCCAGTTCCCCACCCCCTGTTCCTGCTCTCAACCTCAGTCCAGCTCTCTTGCTCCTCATCAGCGGCCCAATGTTGTCTAAGCAATTAGCTGTGGCTGTAACCATGGCAACAGAGGTACGAGCTCCTGTCGCTCCCAGCCCGCACCTTGCTGCCGCAGGCACAGATGGCGCATTAGGGTCACTGACATGAAGGGGCGACTGTCCCTAGTTCCCACCGGTCCACACGGCCAGTTCCAGCAACTGCTATTCCCAAACCATGAATCTCAACACAGCACACAGACCACGGAGCTTAAACTGCATTCACACTTAAACCACAAAAAAATAAATGCCACTGAGTCTGTCTGTATGTCTGCTAAGATCAAAAATATAAGTAATGGTTTTACTAATGGTTTTACTCGTTAGCCCTAAGTGAGTTTCGTTACTTAAAGAGATTACCTTTTCTAAAGGTACATGTTTGTACCAAAAAGGGGACATTTTGGTACCCTAAAGGTACTTAAAGTATACAGATTTGAACCTAATAGGTACATATGTGTACCTTTTGAAAAGGTACCGCCCCAGTGACAGCACCTTTGTACCTTCATTGTGTGTAAATCTACACAATATCCAGAGAACCGCAGAAATCATTGGTCATTTAGTTTTTAACGCTCTTAAAAAGATGTAGTTTGAATGTGAATTCATCCAATCGTTCTGTTTCATAACTAATAAGACATTAAAGTGAATAGATACACACAAATAATACAGAAACAACAGAAACAGATTAAGGCCTTGACCAAAAACAATCATGCTGAAAGATTCAGAAAGAATCCACATATGAAGACGAAAAGTGTAATCCAGAAAGAGTGTGATGGGACTCACCTGTGTGTACGCCATCCTCCTCTTACTCTCGCCCCACTGTCTCACTTCCCATCCAGAGCAACATGCCACTCTCTAGATCCAGGCGCACTCAACAAAAACAGAGAGAAAGAGTGAAAGAGAGAGAGAGAGAATCTGAAGATGAGACTCGATTAATGAATTCAGGTCCCTGTGGACTTGGTTCCTCCATCCATCCTTACTTCAAGAGTGATGATGAGCCAAATACAAAACAACGAACAAACCCCCTCTCTCCCTCTCTATCAGTCTATCTCTCTCTCTCTATCCCCTCTTCCTCCCCATCATCTTCAATCCCACCCACCCAGACACTCCTAATCTCCCTCTTTCCTGCCTAGTCCTCACGAATGACACGCAAGACAGCCAGCTCTCCTCTCTCCTCCCTGGAGAGGGCAGAGCCCTCCTCCCCTCGTTCCCCCTCCTGCACTGTGTTTCTTTCAGAGACCAGTGACTCATCCAGGTTTGCAGAAGCACTGATGGATATCAAATCTGTTATGTGCATCCCTCCCCGCCTCCTCCAGCCTGTTTTTACAACACCTTGCTGGCTGCAACTACTTGTTGTTCCCTTCACCGCGGACCAAGTGGAGAGGCCGAGGAGAGACAGGCAGGTGAAAGCAGCTCGTTACATGGGGGTTTATGAAAGCCGGGGTCTGTGTGGCCACCTGCTGCTGCTCTGACACTAAGGTACGATGACGTGTGTTATCTGTATATGACAGGATGGTCATTTGTGGTGCAGCATTGTAATCTGAGTGGGTAGATCACAAGGAACTTTATGTTTCCTTGGAAACGGCAGGGGCACATGACCTGTTGCTGAAAGGCCTCGCTCGCCAGATGAAACTATGGAGCACATCAGGTTATGGAGTCTAAAATGTCACAGAGAGTGTTGGACTGAGCTGGAGCAGCTGAAAACATACACAGTTCAAATGAAAGAAATAAATAGCTTTAAACAGTAATTTTTAGTTTACAAATAGATGCTATTTTGAGCTTTTGAGCAAAGAATATAAAAGAAAAAAAATAAGATTGTGTTAAAGAAATGTTTGAGCAGCAAATTAAGCTTTGCATTACAGAAATAAATGAACATTTAAAAATAAAATAAAATAAAATAGCCAAGAAACTGTACTAATATTTCATAATACCACTGGTTTTACTCATTTATTAATATCAAGTCTTTGTGTGCATAAGAGACGTCTTTTAAAAATGCTCATACAATTTTGCACAAAAATAAATGCATTGAATAAATTATTGTTTTACAACCTAACTAGAGAAGAAAAAATAACAGGGGTCAAGGGAATAAGTAAGATGTTTAAATAGAAGAGGAAGGAGCACTGGGTGTAAATAATCCCTAGTGAAAAATTATTTTAATAAGTATTTAAAATACATTTACTTCATGCTGAGATTACTACAAATACATTTACATATTTATGTACTGAATAAAAATACCCCATAATTGTACTTTTGCTAAACTTGAACAAATAGCTTTGAGCTCAATAAACTTTAATTGTGCAGAAGTAACGCTGAAGGGCACCTTAAGATTTAATTAAGGATATCAGATTGTACTAAAAAGGAACTATTGCAAGTTTATGTCAGGTACACTTCAAATATCTTGCATTTAAAGACCGGTATTATTAAGATCAATATATATA
>JAUYWG010000033.1:11393894-11409282 GCA_034779775.1 Enteromius afrohamiltoni | reverse complement strand
TAATTGCTGCTGTTTTCCCCACCTGTAAGTCGCTTTGGATAAAAGCGTCTGCTAAATGAATAAATGTAAATGTAAATATATATAGATTTTTAAAGATTTCAAGTTAAAGTCAAATCATTCTTGTTCTTTTTTTTGTTGCGTGCGTGGCCTCTTTAGATACCTTCTACATCTGAAGCCTGCATGAGCATCAGTAAGCGATGACAGAATTGTCAGAGAAGATGAAAAATGGAACCATAATGAGAAAAGAAAAAAGTGCTGAGTGAAAGGAGACAGAAAGGAACGCGAAGAGAGGAAGATAAATCAATATTTTCTTGTCTTGCACTCCAGTCAGCGAGCATACATGAGAAATTTCCTCACATTATATGTTCTCTCATGCCTCTCTGCTCCTTCATCCCTCATTCATTCTCTCGCTTTTCCTCCATACAGACATATCCTCTCATCCCTCCTTTATAAGAAATATAATCCCATTGATCAGAAAACCAATGGGATGCCTTTCTCTGTAAACACACAGCCGTTCAATAGGAGGCCAGGGACTCTATTGGGAATTCATGACAGGTGTGTTTGTGTGTGGTGATTACTGTAAGATGTGTGTGCATGTTTTGTATATTTGACTTCTGAGATCTTGAGTGGCTTAGAATCAAGTATAAGTCTTATTGCCTTTCTGTCTTGTCACCCCTCATCTCCAGCATGCTCACGCTTCAACCCGGTGCCGACCGAGAGCATGGACGCCCATGTGTGTGTACGTGCACATTTGTTCGATTCCTCCGACTCCCACCAGTGCAATTAAGCGTTGTGCTCAGTGGACGAGGGGATCAAAGGTGTGACCGTTGTCTTTTGACTGCAGATGAATGCGGAGCGACGGCACGAACGGACCAGAGTCTGGTTATGGATTTTTGCCCCTTGTTCCAACTCTCTCTCTCTCTCGCCTGTCGCTCTCCTCACAGCAAGTCTTTAAGAGTACGCACACATCTCTGTGGAGTGTGAGAGTGTGTGTCTCAACAGAGTGAGAGTGTGTGGTGTGACAGGCCGTGGCCTTAAAGTGAGCAGAGTCCTTTCCTTTCCTCAGACTGATCCTAAATCATCAGCTGACACTTTAAAAGGCCACCACACAGCTTTTTACTCTGTCTCTGTCACTGTACATGAGTCCTGTGTGTGTGTGTGTCTGTGTGTGTGTGAGAGAAGAGGGACACATGAGACTGCCCATCTTTGTGTTCCATTACATTATTCATTTTCATACCCTGTTTACATATCCAAAATCAACAAAAGCAAAAAAAATGTTGTCAAATGTGTTATCCATTCCTGCGATGGCAAAGCGGAATTTACAGTAGGACTACAGCAATGCTTTTGTAATAGAATTCAGTAGAGTATACAGTTCAGTTTTTCTACTTTAAATTTTGTTTTAAATCAACATGTTTACATTTCTTTGTAAGTAATTGTGAAATGTAATAGTAATTACGGATTGACCATTTTTAGTGTGTATGTATTAAACATTAAATTCTATAAATGACTATTTTTGTGTTTTTCCATATTGTTTCTTATTTCTGCACTATACAGTTTTATTATAGATTTGTGCATCTAAGATTTTTAGGCCCGGTTTTACAAACGAGGCTTAGCTTAAGCCAGGACTAGGCATTAGTTTAATTAAGATATTTAAGCAACTTTTACAAAAATGCCTTATAAGAAAATATTACAGGTGTGCATCTTAACCCAGAACAAAGACACTGACATGTTTTAAGATATGTCAGAGCAAGATATTTTCATTTTGAGACAGTTCAAACATGCAATTTAGTCTGGGACTAGCTTAAGCCTTGTCTGTGAAACTGGGGGTTAATGTATTTATATTAGATGCAATTATGAATTATGTAATACAAAAAAAGAGCAGGAAAAAAAACTTAAAATATAAAAAAAAGGTAATATTATTATTCTCTTTGGTGTCAAAGTGTGTGAGTGACAGTGCTGATGCTTTAGATGCTCAGTGGCTTTTGACGCATTAAGCTTTCCAGTTTAAGCCTGACACTGATATTGCAGCTAGTATGAAAGAAGCTCACATTTTCTTTCACATGTTATTATTGTGTCTTATGCACATGTGTTGTTATGTGCTGCTTTTGCAGGGTTTTTTTACAGATCTCTAAAGGTCAAGTGACCAATGAGGGTCCTAGCCCAACATGATTTATCTTCAGTACAGGAATATTAAAGGATATTAATCAAAATATGAAATGATGTGGCTCACACTGGTCACAAGGTAACACTCAAAGAGATGCCAGTTTTCTCAGTGCTGATAGAACAGAGAGAACCTTGGCCTATACACGATGAAATTAAAATGTAACAGTTTTGTTAGATCTGTGGTGTAGTAGATCAATACGTGGTGGTGCATAATTGGAAGACAGAGATTTGATTCTGGCCTGCATTGTCAGCTGTCCTCTTCCCCCTCCCTCAATTATTACATACTTTTATGTCTACTGTCATTACAATAAAAAGTGCCAAAAGGCCATAAAATGAAAAAGAAAGTGTCACTTCTATCCAGTCTCCTTGAAAATTCCTTTTTCACATCATGTCTCAGACTTTTCTCTCAGATTAGTGACATCAGTTCAGCAAGTCCTAAAACTCCTCTGACAATGTGCAGAAAAGACTTTACACTCTGCAGCACAATGAGCTGACACACACTTCCCAGGAGAAGTTCATCCATTTCCACAGTTCATCCACTGTCATTCTTTCTTCACACACTCGAACGAGCAAACATCTGCTCAGACGCAAATGTGTAATGTCAGTATTGATGACATTGAAAATAAATGTAAAGAATTTTAAGCTTTCTTAAGAGAACATTTCAGTGATGCGTGCCTTTATCTAAAGTCATTGCCACAACACTGTACCCTTAGCTTGTGGTGTTTGACTGTTGACACAGTTCTTCTGGATTGAGTCTGTCTCAGTCTGTTCTGTTACTTCATGTGATTCCAGACAGACTGGATGATGATCAGATCATATCTCTGTGTGGAGCACTGGCTGTTGTCAGACAATAATCTCACTGTATTATTACAATTAATGACAAAAATAATGTTTGGAAATGTAAACTGATTTTTCCAACTGACACGCTACCGCAAAAGATAGAAATAACCCACTTCAAAACCAGGTTTTGTTGGTGAAAATACTTTTGCACAGTACTGTATATATTATACACAAATCCACACACACAGATAGTACATTTAGCGAATTGTCACTATATTGTTATTTTATTTTCTACACAAATCCTTCTAAAAGTGCCCTCTGGAGGGGCTTGAAGGCACTCCAACGAGAAATCATGACAGAAGAACAGTAATTTCTGCTGTTTCAGAGATGAAATGAACCTACAGGATAACAGTTACGAAATACTCAGTGAACTTAAATCCACCTCAGCACCCTCCTGAGTAAACCCCAGGGAGCGAATGCTGGAGTTGTGTAATGCTGTTTGTGAGTGCTGTATGGATCATTGCCAGGCCCCACAAAAGGAAAACAGTGAGGCAATGACTCATTGTGAGAGAAATGTAGAGATACATCTCCCTGGTATTTAAGTTCTCCTTAAGCTAGTCACTTACTTGTAACAACATAAGTGGAACTGACCATCAGTTTGCCTTAATGGGTCAATAAAACTTAAAGTGTACATACTCCCGCGATGCACATCTCGATGTAATAAGAAGACTGCAGATAACAGGATGGTTATGGGAGAGCTCCTCAAATCAAGAGTTCATTTTATTTTTAGTCTTTTTTCACAATAACTAATGCTTTAGTGTTTTAACTTTATGACTAGTTGTGCACTGCACTGCACTGCAGGACATGCTAACAAGCTCACTCTTAAAATATAGGTATATTCACCTAAATATGTACAGATTTTTCCTTTGTGGCTGAACTATCCCTTTATATTTTAATGAAGTAAGTTTAGGTACTTTAAAGCAATGTCACTCCTGTTTATAACCAAACCAAGTGTGAACCTAAATGTACTTAGTGCTCTAAAACATGACAACTGTATTCTGCCGCAGTGTGAACATAAACTTGGAAATCTGTAAACCGGGCCCCAAGCAACAGAAAACATGAGAGAATTGAAATTTTGACACACGTCTGAAATATGAAATCCTGATCTGTATTAAGCGGTGTGGATATTGTTGAACACAGAGACAAATTGTGCTCATCTCCAATGACCCCGGCGAGGAAAATGAAAGTCCACACCCTATCAGTAAATAAATCAATCAAAATTTAATTCAGACTTGCACACGGTGACCTTCACTTCAGCGTTCTTATAAAAACGGCCATCATGCCACGTGAATTTCATTTACGGCCTCCAACTCTCTGTCCTCTAAAAGCAATAAGGAGTAATTGGGGATGGCACTCACTCATACCAAATGATCTTTTTCAGTCCTCCACACCGAGCTGTCACCGAAACACAATCCCTCTCTCACTCCCTCACGTCCATTGTCTTCTGTCTCCTCAATGCGCATTTATCCCATTACTCTCACAGTGGAGACTAATTAACTCTGCATAAGTGAAAATGAGAATTGGTTTCTAGTGGGTGTTGGACACATGACAGAGCCTCTCAATCCTCACGTACGTGGCTTACACACCTTTGGCTTCCACTTTGATTGTTAATCTGTATGTCCCCAATTAAAGCCCACTGGGGGTGTCATCACGATGTCATCAGGTGTGTGCTCATTAACACTCAAGGGTTCGCTCGGCCCACTCAAGACCTGGCACAGCCTCATTTGTTTCTGTGTAATGAAGGAGAGTGGAAATGAGCGTAATATGTTTGCTTCAATTAAGAGACACCACAAGAGCAACTCTGTTGCACTTAATGACTGTAATTTTTTTGTTAGCGTAAGGTCACGTGTAATCACTACCAGGGCCCCGTTGGGCAGTGCAACTGGTGCTGCCGCTCTGGGCCCTGTGCTTGAGGGGGCCTCACAATGAATGGACAAAGGGGAATCTATTCCTTACCTCACACTTGGTCTTGAGTCAGCCCTGATATTTAATACAGGCACCAGGAGTGTGTGGACACATACAGCCACTTTAGAAATGCATTGACCAGGCTGACTCTTTGAAACCCAGGATGCATAGTTTAGCTCTGATTTAAGGTTTTTTGACTGAATTTGTGACACTGTAAATTAAGACTTGTTTTTTTAGACCTTTTTAAAACATGCAGAACCCTGGCTGATGCAGGTTGGAAATATTTTTTTTTCAAACAGTGGGTCTCCAGGGTTAAAGACCAATTAGACCAACTAGATTAAAGAATCAGAATCAGCAAATGCACATTATGTTGTCTTCGTTGAAGGGTGTCTATAGTGTAAAGAAATGTCATAGCAAACACAGTTTGATCATAATATCGCAAATCATGTTTCATATGCATATCAAATAATAGCCTATTTTTATATTTACAAGAATATCACATATAGGTTAATGGCATTAAAATCTATCACTCCTTTCAGGAAGATTTGTTACTATATTAGAGTCTTTCACACTGCAGGAAACTTTTCATAGTACCTGTACTAATTGTGGATCTACCCACTCTTGGTCTTGTTCACACTGCAGGAACTAGGAACTTTTAGTTCCAGGTACTCCATTTGGAGGAACTTCAGAGTAGGTTCTAAAACCTCAGTGATGTAAGTGTACACTGACTGGCCAAATGCATGCAATCCCACCATTTCTAAAACATATTTAGGGTAGACTGAGTACAGTATAGACCATTTTTGCTTTTTTCATCACAAAAACTAGATACTCAAATTTAGTGATTTTTCATTACACTTATATTTATTTTACTTGTGTACATATCATGCATTGATAATAGCCATAAGTAGTTTATATTTTTCACAATTAGCTCATAAACAAAAGGTGCACAGTTGAGACAGTACCATGGTACAGTCTCATGGTACCATGGTCATGGTTCCACAATCGAAGAGAATGCTAGTATGCATATACAGTGCAAAAATCACAGTGGGAGGTTATTGTGCATGGAAGTTATTTAAGGTGTTTCAACTGCACACATGTCTCAAATGTACTCAGTCTGCCCTACTCCATGAACACGAGCTTTGATGATATGTAACGCTGCAAGTTGTCTTAAAAAAATTTGTTTCTTAAGCCAACGTTTTACTCTTGCAATTGTGTAAATTGTGCTCGTACATTGTATACCCTGCTGGCTAGTTCCATAGCTACGTACCTAGAACTAATTCAACACTATTGTCAACACAAACACAAGTCAAGTAAACATGAAAAGAAAAGAAAAGTGAAGAAGAGTTATATTCTTAAAAATGTTTCTGGCCCCTTATTCGGAAAGAATGCTGGTTGGGTGCTTCGACCAATAGCATGGAAACACGATTCACAAGAATAATCAAGAACCACAGTGTTCATGAATTAACAGCTTTTATTGGAACAGCGTGACTGAATTTCCTTCTGTGCGAAGGCTGGTGATCACGGGCACTGATCAAAAGGCTTGAATGAATAGTATGGACTGAAGTAAACACTAGCAGAACTCCGTTGCCTGTTTGTTATTAGAGGATTATGTTAGTATCATGGCAGGAGCCAGCGCTCCCTGAAAACAATAATGCAAAGGGAACAGATGTGGCCCACTGTGCCTGGCAACACATGAAATGTCAAGTGCACTTGAAAGAATCACTGTGTGCAGAATCAGAATAACACAGACACACACACACACCGATGAAACCGAGCCCTTCTTAAAGGCTTTAAAGGCTTTTTTCCACTTTTTTTTATTCTTCCACTTCAGTGTACCGAGCCTGCATGTATGCTATGATCTCTCCATATTTTTTATTTTATTTTATGCTGTTATTTCCTATTTAATCCTAATCGATTTGAATATGCAGTGTTCTGTGTAATAGACCATTGCTGTAAAGCCTTAGCTGAAGTCACTATCGATTCAGACTTCTTTCAGTTAAACTAAATCAGATGTGAAAATGTGAGGCTGCTCTAGGAATTGCATTAGCATCATCTTTTTTTAAAGGTTAAATTTATATATTTTCTGTTTAAATACTGGCATGTACATGGTTATACAATGTTTAAATAAGGCATTGTTCAGTTTTGTTAAGAATCCTAACTAGCCTGACATAGCAACACTGACTCAACCAATGCCGTGATTTTGGGGGAGGGGTCATCTCTATTCCTGACCAATGGCAGGCAGGGGAAAACAAGTTTGAAAACAATCATTATTTTTCAGTTGATGGCATTAGTGGTGTAAGTTGCATGCTACACTTTTAAAGTTATAGTTAACCCAAAAAAACAACACTAAATCAAATATGACATACAAAACAGTAAGTGATAATAGAACATTCTTTTTTTTCTCTCCTTTTTTTGTGATCTGTCCCTTTAATTGTCGTGTGCCATCAGTGTGACATTAAATGAACATGTCTCATAGCCCTATTCTCTGTGGACAGATTATATGTAAAAAAGCATCCATCAGAGGATAAGCCTCGGAGTGAGAGTCATTGATCTCCTGTGGGTTCCGATCAGCAATAATCACCCCCTTCTCAGTCCTGGTAATGCTAACCTATTGATCTGTTCCATGCCTGCTCTCTGTGCACAAATATATTTTCATTAATGTTGTTATACACTGGATGCTTTAGACATCACAGACACACACACAATTCAATAGGGCACACTGGCCAGGGGTCTCTGACCACTTGGGGGCCCCAAACTGTTGCAGATATATTATGCATGTAGTATAGAAACAAAAACATTTTTGTTTCACTTGAGTAACTGGCTGATCAGTGTCAATTTCTGCTATACTAAAGATTGTGCTTGATATAGAGCAGCTATTAATAACCTAATTTGCACTGGAACAGGGGTCTCTTCAGAGAAGTTTTTTGTCGTTTGAAGACTGAACAGGAAGTTGACTTGTAATGTCAGGAAGTGGGATTTAAAAAATAAAAAGTATGTTAATTGAATTTTTATTATTTATTCATTTTTCCATCAAACTGATTTTTTGACAAAGTCTTGACAATTTTCCTTATAAAATGTACTTTTACATTCACAATTCGCATTCACATTGAATTCCAGTTCCTCGTTTGTTAGCTGTCAATTCATATTAAAGAATTGAATCAGATTTGCAGTGTAGTTTTGAATGGCCCACAACCCTGGTATGTAAATGTGGAAGGGGTGACATGGAGGGTCTGATTGAATTTGTTCTCTGCGGTCCAGGATCTTATATTACAACCACGCTAAGTAGGAAACATTAGAGAAAGGGATGCCTAATATTAAAAAAGCAGCAAGGGAGTTATTTTTAACTGCTCTCAAACAATATATATGTTAAAAACCTATTAGGTTTTCCTCTTAGTACAGTCGTCCTTACTGGCTTTTTAAATGGACTATAAGTAATGGGCATTAAGGAAAAGGACTGCAGTATAGTTCGTAAGAGATAGTTTATTAGAGGGAGTGGGGAGAGAGAGAAAATGAAAGACAGAGAGTCCTGTTTTAATTAGTGTGGTCATCTGAGGTATAAGAGTTGGCTCACCTCATATTAATGAGAGATGACCTAACCAAAGTCACACTGACTTCAGCTAATAGTTAACGGCTAGCGTTTTCTCCCTCAGAGCAGAGCAGCAGCAGCGCACACTCCCTCGGCTCACAAAACGCCCGCTGTACATAATCAACGCTTGGTCTGAGCACCAAGGCAAATCAATACATCATAAATATATGCTGTAATATTTATTCATGGATGATCTGTGAGCCGCAGAGGCCACAAATCTAATTCATTCAACACTGTCGTGTACAAGCAGGAAACAACAGCAGCCATTAAATACAGCTCCGATCGACCGGGCTGAGATTCCAGCAGTGCCTCGCGGCCACACTGGAGCACAGGATCTATCCAATCACGGCACTGAGACAAAAATCTACTGATGCTGCAATGCCTTCTGGGAGTGTGCCTGCTGTCAAGCTGCAAGTTTTGGGGAGGGTGTTTTGTTTATCAATTCATTTATCTCACAAAAAAAGAGAAGGATGAGCACTTATTAACTTCCCTCTTGCCCCACTCCTCCTCCCAGAGGTATTCCTCCATAAATAAAAGGATCTTTGCATAATTGTTTGTTTCTCTTTAAAAAAAAAGTAATTAAGAGTGTGGGATTGAAGGGCAGCAAGCCAGAAGAGGAGTCGGGGGAATAATTAAGGATTGATCAACAAGAGAGACATCTACAGGAACTTCAGTCTGTGTTGGCACGATCGCAGATGGCACTCTCAAAATATCTTTGTTGAGTGTGTGTGTCTGTATTTGTGTACGGTTGAGTGTGTGTGTGTGTTTGTGTGTATGCAGGTCATTTAAAAGGACCTTACCTTACGTTGAACTTAAATGTAATGTTTTCACTTGTACAAAAGGCACAAAAGGTCAAAGGCACAAGAAAAAAATAATAGAAAAAAGCTGGGTAACATCTAAATGAACTGGTTATATTCTAGTCCAAAATATAATTTCATATAACTATATATTCATATTTTATTATATTTTACCACTTTTTCAGTAGAAGTTTGGCAGAAAAAGGTGTAACTTATTTAACATTTCTATTAATTTAGAGCTGAAATACACATATATATCATCATATTCACACTGCAGAGGCAGCACAGAAGCTACACCTGAGTTCTGCTAAGGTTTTATTTGAAACTACATTCCTCGCAGAAATAGACAAATAAGTATCTTTTTTTATTAATCTTGTAATTTTGCATATATTGTTACAATATAAAAACAAGATCTCACACAATTACTTTCAGCAATCTTTTTTGGGCATTTGTAATAATTTTGATGAAATTTTTGACACAACAATTCTGACTGGCACTGCAGAATTCATTAAAATAAAATTAGAAATGTGTTATTGATTACATTTAAATCAGTATGTATGCTTAAGAAATAAATATAATACATATAATAAATCAGACAATGCACTGGCAATTTAGTGACATCCTTACCGCTGTGGTCCTGTCTGGTCTTGACCAAAAAGAGACCCGAAGACTCAGACCTTAAAAAAGGTCTTCTCAAGACCAAAACCGATCCTGTAACATTAACTACTAAGTAAGAATGGTAGTAATAAGCAGAATCATGTGACCAAAATAACTAAAGCAAAATAACATGGAAATATAAAAATAAATGCGTAATAATTACAAAATATGAATACGATCTCTGAAAGTATACTAAACTAATACTATTAGATACATGCAGGAATTATGAGAGATGATGTTGCCCTCCACTTTCTGATATAATGAGAAATCACACACCCAGAACATCCCATCCAGTAACAAGCTGGACACTGACACACTGATAGACAGCAGCAGAGGTGGACATGCAAAATGTAACCTGTCCACAAAATACAGCAAAATACAATGTGGTGTACAAGTGTAACTGGAAAGCATAAGGATTTGATGATGCCATGAGACTGTGTGACATCGCCTCAAGCTCTTTTCAGTATGTGTAAGACATAGTGTCGATAATAACAAATATTGATGAAACAAATTAGTTTGCCAGCTTTGAAATGTCAAGTCCCACTGTGTTTGAATGGTCTATGAAGGTTATAGATTTAAATTAAATTGAGTCTAGTATAGTAAGTTTAGTGGGCTTTCCTACTAACTCTCCCAGCACAATATAAGGCCTGTGCTCACAAACTTCTGTATTTTTCACCGGAAATACGCAAATTCGCTGTGTAAAGCTATTTCCACCCTGGTATGCCGGTAACCAGGTAAACAACAAAGATGGCGTAAGCATCTATGGAGTTGTTTTAGCGTACCGGGCTGTTCTTGCAATGCCCAAAAGCAGACTTATTTATCTTTCCACTCCTTCCCTGCAAACGAAGGTGGAAGACGAGAATGTGTTCAAGCTATTCGGCGAGATGAAGCACCAACCAACTTTTTCAATTAAAAGAAGGAGTACTCATGTCTGCAGCAGATATTTCACACCAGAGGACTACGTCTTGGGGATCACTGTTCGCTGCTTGAAACCAGAGTCTTACACCTGAAACGATTACACCTGTAAAGTAAAAAGGGAGTCAGTGTATGATTGGTGCCAAAAACGAAAGCTGTTAATGTCGGTAGGTGATGGGAGGAAAGACGTCGTAAAGAAGGCTTTCAAACTGGACCATGATTATTATATAAGAAATTCCACCTCCTTAAACATTAACTTTAGTCACTTTTCCACTATTGTGCAAACGGTTCATAGAATGGTCTGGTAAGGTTCTGATTGACAAACCTGCCAAACCGTGCTGATAGAATGTGTGTGCTAAGCGAAAGAGCACTATATGATCAAACAACCAAATAAACAGCTGTTGTGCGTGTTCATAGCTCATGCATTAATACTGACAATAAAAGAAATGTTAGAAAGTTTTAGAAAGTTTACCTTCTGTGTGCGTCTCCATTGGCATGCATATCCCCTCAGCATTTGTTGGTAACGTTATACCTGTTGTCGCCTTCTATAAATCTTATATAAATATTGTACAATGTTGTTGCCTTCTGTTTATTTTACTTGAAAATTATGGATAAAAAAAATTGATGGCTGGTTAAAATAAATTTTTTATATTGTATTATATTATTAAATAATAATTAATAAATTATATTTTACAATAATATTAAGAAGCAGCCGGGCTGCCGATAAGCCTGTCAGGCTTTATTCTGCGATAACAACCTGCTAGCTGTACATTATCCCTTTTAAACCGTCGTACATTTAAATATTTTAAATGTGCATGTATTTATATATATATATATATATATATATATAGTTGCCCGTGGCGCTAGAGCACACGACAAGACAAGAGAGTGCAGTGAAGAACAAACCCCGGAGGGTGGATTTATTGACAATGCAGGTGAGCGGCAATGTAAACAGTCCGTGAAAAGTGCAGTGCTTGGTCTCCTAATCCCATGTCCTTTTCTTTTAATCCCTCTAGGTGCTAGTGATCGGTGCTCCGGTGCAAGTGAGTGCGAACTCTGGCTTCCTCGGTCATGGCAACTCTCTGGAGGTAAAGAGAGAGTGGGTAAGTACAAGCGGATGTCTTCATTGGAGTCATGGCTCATCTTAGCGTTGCTTTAAGCCGAGTTCAGACTGCACGATTTTCAAAGCAGTCATGGATGTTTTCACACTTCGTGACTATCTGGGGTAGCATTCAGTCGCTGCAGTGTTCACACTGCATGATAGATCGATGACAGGGGGTTTAACAATGCATGACTTTACAACAGGAAGAATCGCCTACAACTTCACACGCGAGAAGTGACATAGAAACAACGAGAGATCACGTATGCAAGACGGAGTTCTCACGTAAGACTGGGATTATTCTTAAAAATAATAGCAGGCAAAATAAGCTTGTCATACAAATTGTATGTACGCTCATTTGCAACGAAAAGAAGATTATGGACAAGGATAATTACCTTCTATACCTTTGTAACTCCTTGTAACTCCATTTAGCATGCCAAATATCTCACGCCGATTCTCTCAGATCACGTCATTGATAGTTCACACTGTGTGATTGTCACTTACTTGAACGAGCACCAATTTGCATGTGCTTTTAGGAGTTTGTCTGCGATTTCTCAAAACCTGTCGGCGAGTCAAAATCGGGGCTAAAATCATGCAGTCTGAACTCGGCTTTAGTTCGTCTTTTATACTCCATTGGCCGTGACTGATTGGCCCGAGATGATCCATTCCAGGTGTGTGTAGTTTGTTTCCAGGACGACACTGATCTTTTCCCATATATATACGGTGCAGGCCAAAAGTTTGAACACACCTTCCCATTCAATGTGTTTTCTTTATTTTAATGACCATTTACATTCAAGAGGTTCAAGAGGTAGTCACCTGAAATGGTCATGAAGGAGTTCCCAGCACTTGTGTTTAGCACTTGTTGGCCCCTTTGCATTCACTCTGCGGTCCAGCTCACCACAAACCATCTCGATTGGGTTCAGGTCCAGTGACTGTGGAGGCCAGGTCATCTACCGCAGGACTCCATCACTCTCCTTCTTGGTCAAATAGCCCTTAAATAGCATAGCATGATAGGGATAGCATGTCGCTGCAGGATGCTTTGGTAGCCATGCTGGTTTAGTGTGCCTTCAATTTTGAATGAATTCCCAACAGTGTCACCAGCAAAACACCCCCACACCAACACACCTCCTCCTCCATGCTTCACAGTGGGAACCAGGCATGTGGAATCCCTCCGTTCACCTTTTCTGCGTCTCACAAAGACATGGCGGTTGGAACCAAAGATCTCAAATTTGGACTTATCAGACCAAAGCACAGATTTCCAGATGGTCTAATGTCCATTCCTTGTGTTTCTTGGCCCAAACAAATCTCTTCTGCTTGTTGCCTCTCCTTAGCAGTGGTTTCCTGGCAGCTATTTGACCATGAAGGCCTGACAGTTGTTCTAGAGATGGGTCTGCTGCTAGAACGCTATGTGGCATTTATCTGGTGTCTGATCTGAGCTGCTGTTAACTTGTGATTTCTGATTTTTTTGAGTCAGATGAACTTGTCTTCAGAAGCAGAGGTTACTCTTGGTCTTTCTTTCCTGGGTCGGTCCTCATGTGTGCCAGTTTTGTTGTAGCGCTTGATGGTTTTTTTGACTCCACTTGGGGGACACAATTAAAGTTTTTGCAATTTTCCAAACTGACTGACCTTAATTTCTTAAAGTAATGATTGCCACTGGTTTTTCTTTAGTTAGCTGATTGGTTCTTGCCATAATATGAATTTTAAGTTGTCCAATAGGGCTGTTGGCTGTGTAGCATAACCTGACTTCTGCACAACATAACTGATGGTCCCAACCCCATTGATAAAGCAAGAATTTCCAATAATTAACCCTGATAAGGCACACCTGTGAAGTGAAAACCATTCCAGGTGACTACCTCTTGAAGCTCATTGAGAAAATGCCAAGAGTGTGCAAAGCAGTAATCTAGAATAGAACTAGAATATAAAAGATGTTTTCAGTTATTTCACCTTTTTTTGTTAAGTACATAACTCCACATGTATTCATTCATAGTTTTGATGCCTTCAGTGAGAATCTACCAATTTAAATGGACATGAAAATAAAGAAAACACATTGAATGAGAAGGTGTCTCCAAACTTTTGGTCTGTACTTTATATAAATCTGTGTGTGTAGTGTCCAAATACTTTTTGGGGTCATAGTACTAATTCTAGAAATCAAGTCTATAAATGAAGTTTTATTAAAAAATGGATTCTACTGATGTGCGTTTATGAGTCTGTTAGTTTTTTTTGTGCCAATAGACTTCAAACTGACGCTCTCTCTCCAGCCATCAGGCCCCAGACAGCTTACCTTGCTGGCCTCTTTCTCCTCCATTCAGCTCTAATAGCCAATCCATCCATTCACAGAACCCACAACCGTCATGATGGGCAGCTAATTAATCACGATTGTGTGTGAACTGGCCTCTTTCCTTTTTTCAAATTCAGTGAAGGTCTGATTCCTCAACTTTGCCCCAACATGAGAAATACATCAGAAAAGAAAGAAATAATGCTTGCACTTAGCTGACACACACACACACACACACACACACACACACACAGCATGCCTCTGTAAAGAGAATGATGTTTTGGTCATGGATGCACTGTCACTCAGGTGCTATTTTTTGAAAAATGCCCCGACCACAAATCAATAACCCGCCATTTGTGATTATGAGAAAGCGACAGGAGATGGGTAAAGATGGTGAGGAAGAGAGTTAGAAAGAAGAGAGAGAGATAGCAAACTATAAAAAATGACAGCAAAGGGAAGAAATGTGGATAGAACTTTGGATAAAACCTTGAATTTCTAGAGAATGAGTCACAATGGTGTTAAATACATATCTTTTTTGTTGCCAAGAGAATGCAGTTAAATGTGGCGGACAATCACTACATATATTTATCACACAAAGCTGCTCTTATTGCCAAAACCCTCCTATGACTCTATGTCAGAATCTATGATTCATTTCCTGTGTGAAGGAATTCCGGCAGAGGAAATTAATAGAGTCCATATATTCAGACAGACAGCACAGAGGGAAAAGCATCCAGCCTCTGAGTTCTAGCTCATTCACTTCATGTGACATTCACTAAACCTGCTGTTCTGAGGGGTTAATATTCTCACAGAGGGAATACATGCATTCCAGCTCCTCCCGTGAGCATCTGCTCCAAATATAGAGTGGCTGAGAGGATTAAAACTAAAGGGGACTGCCCGTTTGAGAATATGAAGGGTACAAGGCAAAGGCATATTTCATTTGTTGAAAACCAACTATATGTGTGTTTGTGTTTGGAGGGGAGAGAAAGCAAGAGAAAGTATATTCTTATTGTACAGGTCCTTCTCAAAAAATAGCATATTGTGATAAAGTTCATTATGTTCTGTAATGTACTGATAAACATTAGACTTCCATATATTTTAGATTCATTACACACAACTGAAGTAGTTCAAGCCTTTTATTGTTTTAATATTGA
>JAUYWG010000033.1:11372945-11393794 GCA_034779775.1 Enteromius afrohamiltoni | reverse complement strand
TTCAGTTGTGTGTAATGAATCTAAAATATATGAAAGTCTAATGTTTATCAGTACATTACAGAAAATAATGAACTTTTATCACAATATGCAAATTTTTTGAGAAGGACCTGTATACACTGCTCAGAAAAATAAAGGGAACACTGAAATAACACATTCTAGATCTGAATGAATGAAATATTTTTATGAAATGCTTTGTTCTCCAAATATTTGTATGTGCTGTCAACAAAATCACACAAAAATTATCAATGGAAATCAAATTTATTAACCCACGGAGGTCCGGATTTGGAGTCACACTCGAAATTAAAGTGGAAAAACACACTACAGGTTGATCCAACTTTGATGTAATGTCCTTAAAACTCAGTAGTGTGTGTGGCCTCCACATGACCTCCGTGCAATGCCTGGGCATGCTCCTGATGAGGTGGCGGATGGTCTCCTGAGGGATCTCCTCCCAGACCTGAATTAAAGCATCCACCAACTCCTGGACAGTCTACGGTCTAACGGGCGGGCCAGTCCATAGCATCAATGCCTTCGTCTTGCAGGAAACTTGCATTAGGAGGAACCCAAGGCCAACCGCACCGGCATGTGGTCTCACAAGGGGTCTGAGGATCTCATCTTAGTACCTAATGGTAGGCTACCTCTGGAGAGCACATTAAGGGATGTGTGTCCCTCCAAAGAAATGGCATCCCACACCATTCCTGACCCACTGCCAAACCGGTCATGCTGGAGGATGTTGCAGGCAGCAGAACGTTCTCCACAGCGTCTCCAGACTCACATGTGCTCAGTGTGAACCTGCTTTCATCTGTGAAGAGCACAGGGCGCCAGTAGCGAATTTGCCAATCTTGGTGTTCTTTCGCAAATGCCAAATATCCTGCATGGTGTTGGGCTGGGAGCACAAACCCCACCTGTGGACATCGGGCCCTCATACTACCTTCACCGTTTGTGCAGACACATTGTGGCCTGCTCTGGCAGTGCTCCTCCTGTTCCTCCTTGCACAAAGTCAGAGTTAGCGGTCCTGCTGCTGGGTTGTTGCCCTCCTACGGCCTCCTCCACGTCTCTTGATGTACTGGCCTGTCTTCTGGTAGCACCTTCATGCTCTGGACATTACGCTGACAAACACAGCAAATCTTGCCACAGCTTGCATTGATGTGCCACCCTGGATGAGTTGCAATACCTGAGCCACTTGTGTGGGTTGTAGACTCCATCTCATGCTACCACTAGAGTGAAAGCACCGCTAGCATTCAAAAGTGACCAAAACCTCAGCCAGAAAGCTGACCACTGAGAAGTGGTCTGTAATCACCACCTGCAGAACCACTCCTTTATTTGGGGGTGTCTTGCTAATTGCCTATAATTTCCACCTGTTGTCTATTCCATTTGCACAACAGCATGTGAAATTGATTGTCAATCAGTGCTGCTTCCTAAGCGGGCAGTGTGATTTCACAGAGGTGTGATTCACTTGGAGTTGCATTAACTCCATAGTGTTGTTTAAGCGTTAGTGGTGGGCCGTTATCGGCATTAACATGCTGCATTAACGTGAGACGCTTATCGTGCAATAAAAAAATATTGCCGTTAATCTATTCACAAAGTTGGGTTGGGAGTTAAGAGTCAGAAAGTTGGGTTCCCTGTCTTGTCAGTCACTACGAGTTATGTTATGATGACAGAGTTCATATTTGGGAGCCCTGATTTGCTATGATAAGAGAAAACGCCAATGAGATAAGGCTAGTGAAATTTGCATTCTGAGCCACTCCACATTTGGTATTGCATTTCTGCGTCAATGTTCTGAACGGCAGCCTGTGCAAGGTACGATTCAGAACTCGCAGGTCCAAGATAGGTTGGAGGCCACCTCCCTTCTTTGCCTCAATGAAGTAAGGGCTGTAAAACCCTGCCTTCATCTCGGCTGGAGGGACAGAGATTGGTTTGCAGCCCCAAAATTGGTTTGCACCGGTCGACCTGAAGGACGCTTACTTCCATGTCTCAATTCTTCCTCGACACAGAACGTTCCTCTGGTTTGCGTTCGAAGGTTGAGCATGGCAGAACCAAGTCCTCCCCTTCGGGATCAAGTCTTCATGAAGGGTGTGGAGTACGCCCCTGCCCCGTTAAGGGAAGTGGGCTTCCGGATCCTCAACTACCTCGATGACTGGCTCATCATGGCCCATTCTCGAGAAGAGTTGTGCGATCACAGAGAGCTGGTGCTCCAACACCTCGGCCAGTTGGGACTTCGGTCAACCGGGAAAAGAACAAACTCTGTCCAGTGCAGAGAATCTCTTTTCTCAGTGTGGAGTTAGACTAGGTGAGTATGACGGCGCGCATCACAGAGGAACGCGCCCAGTCAGTGCTGGCCTGCCTGCGTTCCCTCGAAGGCAGGAGAGTGGTGGCACTGAAACACTTTCAGAGACGCCTGGGGAATATGGCATCCGCAGGCGCTGTAACACCGCTGGGATTACTTCATATGAGACCACTACAGCACTGGCTGCACTCCTGGGTCCCGAGATGGGCATGGCGCCGCAGCACATTCCAAGTGATAATTTCCCCGGCATGTTGCCGCACTTTCAGTCCCTGGATAGACCCTGTATTCTTGCGGGCTGGAGTGCCCCTGGGCCAGGCGTCTCGGCACACTGTCGTCATGACAGATGCCTTCAGTGTGGGCTGGGGTGCTGTATGCAATGGGCATGCAGCCTCGGGGCTCTGGGCAGGGCCCCAGCTTCTTTGGCATATCAATTGCCTGAAGCTGGTAGCAGTGCATTTGGCCCTGCAGCGGTTCCGGCTGCTGCTGCAGGACAAGCACGTGATTGTGCGGAAGATCCCCGATCATGCATGATTGGAGTAGTGTTTTCCTTTCTGTCGCCCTCCACTTTGAAAGTGTACGTGGCTGCTATCGCTGCCCATCATGATGCAGTGAATGGCCTGTCCCTAGGAAAGCATGATCTCGTTGTGAGGTTCCTGAGTGGCACCAGGAGGTTAAACCATCCTAGGTTGCCCCTGATACCTTCCTGGGACCTCTCTGTTGTGCTAGCAGGCCTTCAGAGGGGTCAATTCGAGCTGCTGGATTCAGTTGAGCTTAAATATCTGTCTCTTAAGACAGCGCTCCTGACCGCGCTCACTTCCACCAAGAGGGTCAGGGACCTCCAGGCATTTTCGGTAAGCGAAGAGTGCTTTGTGTTTGGGCCAGCCTACTCTCACGTTGTCTTGAGACCCCGGCCTGGATACGTGCCCACGGTTCCCACCACGCCATTCAGGGACCAGGTGGTGAACCTGCAAGCCCTGCCCTCGGAAGAGTCAGATCCAACCTTGGCGTTGCTGTGTCCCGTCAGAGCATTGCGCTTGTACATGGACCGCACCCAGAGCCTCAGAAGCTCTGAGCAGCTCTATGTCTGTTACGGAGGTCAGCAGAAGGAGAAGGCTGTCTCCAAGCAGAGGTTGGCCACTGGATAGTGGATGCCATCGTCTTGGCGTACCAGGCTCAAGACGAGCCTTGTCCCCTGGGCGTGAGAGCTCACTCCACTAGGAGTGTACCGTCCTCCCATGTGTTGGCACGCGGAGCCTCTCTGGCAGACATTTGTTGAGCTGCGGGCGAAACACCGAATACCTTTGCATGGTATTACAACCTCCGGGTTGTGCCAGTCTCTTCTTCTCTGTTGCAAAACAGTTAGGTGATACTAGCCGGTGTCCTGCTTGCTGCGCCATTCCCCCTCACACGGGGATGCGAGCGCTTGTATTCTCCCAGCAGTGTCTCCTTTTTGCGGAATAAATAAATAAATACAAATAAATAGCCAGATACATTAAAGTAACCACACATTAACATGGTTTTGGCATTTGGCTTCACCATGGTATTTGTGATTATAAATTTTCACCTGATAGCATTATAGGGCATGTCCACAAATGCAAACCTATGAAGGTTATCAAAGGAGAGATGTTTACCTACTACAGAGAGAGGCTGACTCATGGGCCCCCACAGGCTCTCTCTCTCTCTGTCCCGGGGGCTGGAGCTCAGCAGGAGACTTGAAGTCTCCAAAGCAAACAGCTGTAGGGGTGCAAATCTCGATTGTGAGTAAATTATGACATTAAATACCCCCTCTTAGAAGATCATCCTGGTCTGCCTCTAGCATAACCGGGACCAGCGGATAACACTGTCTCTTTAATATGTTTTAAATTTGGGAATTATGCAGGTTACTTTTTGATGAGCCTAGGGAAATGAATTGTGTAAATGGATGTTGTTGTTGCTGGAACAAAAGCTATTGAGCAACATCTTTTACATGGTTGCACATACAGTATATTGAGTGATTTTATTGCTTGAACAGTCATTTGTAACCTTTTGTTCCAACCATATCCCCCGAGGTTGACCAGTTTTACTAGTTATGGAGTTCGGACTGTATAAAGCGTAATGCATTAATGAAACGTTTAAAGCTTTTTATGGCTTCTTGTACTGATGCACATGAATGGTTCAAAATCTCTCTGAGATTTTAGTAGCATCAATTTTTGATTTTCAGGTGTCTCCATACCGAAGCTGTGACCTGTACCAGGGTATATTCTGAGGCCTTTTATTTTGTCAAGTACGTATTTTAAGGCTTTTTGGTCATTTCTAAAGATTTTAAAAAAGCTCCACAATCCTAGTTCTCTGACAGCTCTTTAACTGAAAAGACGGCGGGGAGACTGTATATGACACTGTGCTCTGCTGACTGCACTTTCACCCTCTTTCCCATGTGATGAGTCCTCCAACCTGACCTAGTCCAAAACCCAGCATGGGCACCTGCCGAGAATCACAGCCGGAAACCTTGCTGGGCTTTACCGAAGAAAACGATCCCTTATTAAGCAGACTCTGACTACAAATCTGTGGACTAAAAATAAGAGGAAATAAATAGAAGTGGGTTAGTTGCCAATTTTGTCAACAATCTTGCCCTAACTGTGTGGTTCACTTGGTTTACTAATTTAATTTACAGTGATGTTTATACATAACTCATTAAATATGATTTTACTTGAAATAAATATATATTTTTTAATAATTCTAGTACACCTTAACATGTTTTGTGTTGCTTTTCATGTTATTTAGCAAATATTTTTCACACTTCATCCTGTGGCTTTGTTAATAAATTGAAAAGGATTTGTTCACAGAGTACAGTATAAGGTCATCCATGTTTTATCATACAGGACAAAAGGCTTTAGTTTTGCCCTCTGCATGTTTTTCTCACTTCTTTATTTTCATTTTGTACACATAAGAAACTGTTGTGTCTGCTATATAAAGGCATTAGTTTCTATAGCATGTCACCCTCTAGCATTAAATGTGTATAATTCCCGTGTTTTTTCAGAGCTCAGTGCTAGCAACCGAAGTGAACTCTCTTTTGCAAATAAGCCTCCCACATTCATTAAACCATTCACAATACCGCTCTGTTTTGGTTCAGACAAAGAAGTGTCTGCGAGAGGTTTGGCAGAGAGAGGTGGCAGAGCGAGAGACAGTAAAAGAGAAAACATGGAGAAAGGGACAACATAAACAGCATAAGTGTGGTCTTTTTTAAATCCAACTCTTTGCCACACACATAATCCCGCTATAATTTAAATCACACTCCAGGACAAAACCACCGCAGTTTCAAAGAAAAACAGCTTTTAAATGTTTGTGGATAGTGACAAGAAGGGAAAAGAAGTGGATGGAGAACAAAAGCAGAAGAGGGAATGAGTTCACATGAGTATTGAGACATTGGATCAGTTGTTGTAGAAGCCCGGCGGGGAAAGAGGGAAGGTTTTTTTCTGTGGCGGGACTGGACTGTAGACAATGGGGCGGATAGATAGAAGTTCTAGAGGGAGGAGGTGAGGGAAATAGAGGCAGGAGGGAAGACAAAGCTGGATGTAATGATGTAGCTTTCAATTACCCACCTATTTCACCTGACTGCCTCACAGGGCAACCACTACACAACCAGCACACACACACTTCCAATTTCCACTGCTCTACGTCCTTAAAACAGCCCACAGGAAATGTTATTGCTTAAAGGTTGCTGTTTTATAGCTCAGGCGACATAATGGCATCAGTTAAGTGTCTTTTGAATATTTCATATTTCCCACAAGTCCTTTTAGGAGAAATAAAAACAGAAGCAAATGAAAAAATTGTTGACCTAGAGCTGCTATTGTTAGTTGGCTAACAATTTATTTTGATGGTCTAAACTACACTACAGATGTGATTCCAAAATTAATTAATTAACAAGTTAATTGCAGTACAACAGCTGATTCTGTAAATAATATCCGTGCACTTCTGCTCTCTTGTAATTTAAATACTTCTGCCTAGTAGTGTTTGCACTTAGCTAACACTTAAGTTCCAGTCTAACAGACCTCGTTATTGTAATGCACATCTACGTGAAATCTTTGAGAAAAAAAAAATTGAATCTTTGATTGGATGGAAGCAGATCATGTCACCAGAGATTAATCTGTCATTTTAATCAGAAAATCGAGTTATGATATTTTGATTAAAAATTAAGAGTTTGAAAACTATTTGTAAAAGTGAAGCATAGGCATAAATGAATCCTTCACAATAAGATTAATCAAGATAAGGTCAAGATACATCTAGAAAATAATTAGGGTAAATTTCATCTTCATACTGACTTTAAAGGCAGTTTATACTTTTAACTCCTCTCCTCATGTTGTTTGAGACCTTTATGATTTTATGTGTTTTATGATACACAAATATCAGATATTTTAAATACAATAAAAATCAGAGGAGTCCAATATTGCTTTGGTGACATTTTCAGAATTTATTTTTTATTTTTTGGATCCTGAAGAATGAAATGACATGATGTACACTGAAAGATTTTTTGTTGAACTGTACCTTTTTAAAGGGGTCATATAATACAATTTTGATTTTACTTTTTCTTTGGAGTGTCACAAGCTGTTAGTGGATAGATAAATTGCGAAAATTAAAGTTTCACAACCAAACATTTCAGTTTAGTAGTAGGCTCCAGCTTCTTCTACCTCAGGTGCCTTTCCGAAGATTCTGTAGAGACTGCCACCCATGCCTTTATTACATCACAGCTGGACTACTGTAATTCTCTGTATTATTATGGTTTCTCGAAAAACCCCCACCTAATTTCTTGTTTACAAGTGGTACAAAATCCAGCAGCTAGATTTCTGAAGCGATGCAGAGCATTTGATCACGTTACATCTTTTCTGAGATCCCTGCCTGTTCAGTACAAAACTGAGCAGAGAGAGTTAAAATTCTTTACAAAACTTAAAATTCTTCTAAAACCATTGAACAACTTAGCTCCGCCATATCTTATGCATAGGAAACAGAGCATTCAAAGTGGCCGTTCCCACTCTCTGGAATAATTTACAACCTCGTATTACAATGGCCTCCACTTTATCAGAGTTTAAATCCTGTTTAAAAACTTAAACTTAAAAACGTAATAAACTTAAAACTTAAAAACTGCTTAAAAAATTTGAAATGATCTTTTTCATATTTTTGCTGTTGATATTGTACAGCACTTTGACTGTTTTTAAACGTGCTTTAGAAATAAACATGAAAATTATATTGAAATTGGTTAGTTACGTAATTCTGATGAGCTTTTAGTGTGAAAACATACAATATATTAATGATTTATTGATCATATCATTTCACCATAGTGAAACATAGTGTCCCAGCTTGTGTCTTTGTATGTGTGCTATGTGAGAGAGGAAATGCTTTCCAGTGGGTCTTTCCTCTGCCAGGTCCCGCTGTTTGCGAATGGGTCTGACATCAGATTAGAAGCCTTTTGCTCAGTGATGCTGAATTAAGCATGGCATATACGCCAGCACCACTGTGCACATTTCTCCTAACATTCCATGAGTGTTTAATTAGTCATGCTGTGTGAGGGACTCGTTTACATATCACACACATACCCACATAAGCTGAGATGCATAGAACAAACTGGATTAACACATGCACAGAGCGGGCTGAACGAGTCTGCATCACGCGCACCTACAGCAGCTGGCCAGGCAAACATCATTGTGTTCCTCCCTCACTTCCTGTGCTTCCATTCACACGCCAGTCAAACTGCAGTGCACAGCTTTCAACAAATGATTTGGCTCATATTTCTAATTTCCTGTAGCTTCTGAGATCCTGGCTATTCTGTTAAGTGCTTGGAGACCAAAGGCCCCTCTTATTACAAGTGAAATTGAGGCAGATTGCATCAACATCACAAGTACCACATGTCTAATGTTAAGAAGGCAGTGCATGAAGCAGATCATTTCCTTTTGATGTAATATCTTATGAAATGCTAATGAACCAGTCTGAGGTCTAGGGAGGATCCTCCAGGTTTGTGCGTTGTGATTATTCCCTTACAAAACTCTCTCAATTGTTATGTATTGCTAAGGACCAAACATGTAGGATTTTAAGACAGAAGTTTAGTGATTTTCGACAGCATCATGAAGGTAATAAAAATAAATAAATAAATACTCAAAAAGTTAAAATGATTCTGGTTGCTTAATGGATCCATTAATGATTCTTTAAAGGAAAAATATATTTGAAAATATTTGAAAGATGAAAAAAGGAAAGCCGTTTGCAACTTATTTCAGTCATTTAAGGCAATTAGAAATCGTTAAGAAGATCGCTAAGATTAAAAACTATTGGTTGCTGTATCTGAAACAGCAACAGAAACCTATTCAATAATTGTTGCTATTTCGTTCATACATTTTTTATATGGTATTTAATGTTAAGAAGTGACGAGAACACTTTTGTGCTTTTTGAAAGTCTGTACTTCACTGATTTATTACACTTTAATGAAACAGACTACGCCGGTTGCGCTGTGCGTTCTTGATTCACTCAAAAGTACCTGCTTATTAGAGTCAGTCATCAAAGAATAAGACTCTAAAGTATGTAATTTAGTACAGTGTTCAGTATGCATTAGCAGAAGAATGCATGTGCAACAGTTACCGGAACCATTATGTTCTGGTATTATTTTTTATCCTATGACTGTTGCTTCCCTGTGCAGATCCCATGGCATTATATGGGGCTAAAGCTACCAGTCCAGTGAACTTGTCTAACCTCTGCCACCCCCTCCCCCAACTCCAGCCATATGGTCCAGTAGCGGCTGGGCGGAGGTGTCTGAGTGCCATGCAGACTCTCTGCGACGATTCCTCGTTACGGTGGTAAAAATAGACAACAGACACCTCGTTGTGTCACCTCACTCTGACATCAGTGTGAGACAGATGGTGCAAATTAATGACGGTGAAACAGAAAGAAAAAAAATCACTCCTCCTAAAACAACAACCATGGCAAATAAACAAATTAAAGGAGTGGCAGAGATGTCCATCGGTAATTAGTGCTGGGACTGGTCTGCAACTCTGCTTTTGACAGAACCCTGGGTGAACTTGTTTATAATGTTCAAATATGCCACTGTTTGAAGTTATAAGATCCTGCTTGGCTAGCGGTTGCTGGTCTGTCACCTTTTTTATTTCCATTGACTTCTTTTATTTTAGATAAAGTAGTTTAGCCAGGTCCAAAATGCATCAATGGCCGAGGAAATGAGAACATTCACTGTCTATAAATAAGTCTTACTGGCCACAATTTGGGTTATTATTGCGTATTATTTTGGTGAATTAATGCCAGATATATATCTCACATACTTTATACTGTATGTCACCAAAACTTGAATGATCCACTGAAGGAAAAGAGTTGTAACTAATGTTTTCTTTAACAGTTTCAGTCATGTTTTGCATCAGCAATGTTTAGATTATCATTATTATAATTCAGTTTAAACCATGTAAAGTTGCAATTCCGGTACATTTTCCATCCAACATCCAACAAGTTTTATGAGTGTTTATTTTGGACTCTGTCATTGTCGACTCTGCCATTGTTGATTCGGTTAAGACTTGCTAGGTGAATTGCAGGGTCATGTGGTGTCAGACTTTGTGCGTGAGACTGGTGGCTTTCTGAGATAGAAGGAATGAGGCAGAGGAAAGATGAATGTAAATATAGCTCTGCTGGAAAGCTCCCTACTGAATGACCTCTGACAGCCGTTTGCGTTAAATAGCGTTGTAGTTCAGAGATTCAAGCTTTATTGCACAGGTGCTCAGGGAACAAGAGAGGCCTGGGAGGATCTAAAGCATTATTAAAACTCAGAGAATGTGTGTATATGAAAGAGAGAGAGAGAAGTAGAGGGTTAAAGAGAGAGATCGGGAAGTTATGAAAAGTAAAGGTAACAATTACACAAGAAAGTACCAGAATTTATATGAAGGACTAACCATAAAGGTTACGACATACAGACCAGGTCATCATGTTTCATCTTCTGAAGAGAAAGTTGGGTGTTGGGTTTTATAAAATGCAAATGTAATAATAGTTAACTAATATATATATATATATATATTAGTTAACAACTATTATCTTTTATCTCTTCTCATTTCTGTATCAGAGGAAAATTAGATAGACTTGTTTTTTATTTAAAAATCTACAATAACGTTTAATAATTGTTTTACGTGCTGTACAATAATCAGTTAATTAAACAGTTTTTGTTTTTTTTTGGATTCATAATCCTCTTATCTAATTTTCTTCTGATACAGAAATGAGAAGAGATAAAGGATAAAAGAAAGTAAGAGACAGGAACCGGAACTGAGAAAATGACTATTTCATGTTCTGCGAGATTGTTCTCTGTGCACTCCAGAGCTATATTTAATAATTGTTCATGACGACGACAGATTATTGTGTGGGAAAATCACGTGTCTTGTTTAAATGTAAAAGTTAAATTGGTTAAATGACAGGCAGATTGCATAGTGGGAGGTTTGTATCCAGATTGCAGGGAAGGCTCAGTAGCTGAACTGTTGATTCTTGTTCACTCCTGTCTCTTGCCAAATAAGCATGACAAACAGTCTGCGGGTGAGTTTACACAAGAAACTTTCTGGTAAATCTGTTTTGTTTTAAGGTGCCACTGCATGTTCATTTTTATTCAGTTTCCTTTCATCTTCCTAAGATACATTCACACCATGTATTTAACAGCTATTCAACTTCCTTTTTTGTAGAACATGACATTGTGTGCATACATTATCATAAAGGCAATTTCCCACATACCCTCGATTATATAGTTATCGTACATAGACACTTCCACATATGGAACCAGAAATTACATTCCAGCTATGATAACCAAGGTCCCATTTGCACAAAAGAATTGACCTCAATAATACACCATGCTCTTTAATAAATGTAATTGCTCTGGCGCCCCATTGGCTTCATGTAGCTGCTAGCAGTCCCCTCCTTTCCATCTTGATCACACCTGCGCAACAACTTAGAGAGCATGAGTTTGTGGTCCAGTCTTTCATTAAACTCTTGTTCCATTTCAAACCTTTAGGGTGGGGGGGATTCGTTTTTTTTTTTGGGAGGGGGACACCAGATGGCCACCCCTCTCCAGAGGTCCGGTGGAGAGTGGCTAAGTCATCCACTCCGACAGACTGGCTCTTCCCCAGCTGAGGGACCGTGTGCCAGCCTGAGCCCATATGGCCTCCCTGGCGCCGGAGCCAGGCTCTGGGTGGGCACACCGTGGGTGGCCTGAGCAGCGCTCACCCACCCTGAGGCTCTGCCCACAGGCATGAGGCTGGTTGTGGAGAAGATGAGGAGGAGTGGACTTGACAATTTTGGGTGATCTGTGGTATCGTTTAACAATTATCGCTACCACAGTTGTTGACGCCCGTTACACCGTAAATAATAAATCTGGCAAAAAACTGGCAGCTGTGTTTGCCAGAATTTTACTGTAAAAAAGACACTGAATGTTTAGCAGCTGCTCACTGGCTACCAATACAAAAGAGAACCAATCAGTGCCATGTTATAATGAAGTCAATATGTCAGATTGAGTTTGACCAATACTCTGCTATCTAGAGTTTTATGCTAGAACTTTGAATCTATACTGTAAATACATGATTAGTTAGTTATAATAACAGTAACTGGAAACAGACTTATGACGGGGAAAACAACAGAAACCAGGCAAAATTACAAACTAAATGTCCACATACAAAATAAGGGCACTACAGTGCAGGATGAACATGACAAACTCTACTCCATTTGCTATCTATATAAAATACCGATAACCACTGTAATAATATGGCCAGTAAAAAAGAGCCACACTGAATCAGTGTTTATCACAAGTTGCCACAGGATGATGTATATACTAATATATGGAAGGTGCACACAGTGTCAGGCACATCATGGTAACATACAACACTAAAATAATGCAGTAAACAACATATGATGTAAAACAAAACCCAGATGTGCATGAGTGCTAACAAGAAACAGAATTGTTTAAATAAAATACCATACCATACGGGAATGTGGTAATGTGAGTTTACAGTTTTTCACTTTAAATTATAAGATGACTCTTGGTTTTTACTTACAAAGTCTGTACATTTAACGTGTGTTACTGTAAAATGACCTATTACCAAAACTATTTCTCTTTTTCTCAGTAAGAGAAACTTTAATCAATTAGCATGTTTTACTGTTATATTTTTATAATCGTTTACCATTAATATTCTGAAAAATAGCAGTAGAGTGTAACACTATATATTTTGAGTATTTTATACGGTAAAAATCAAGCTATTTCAGTTGATGGTTATTAAAAAAATTTGTGATGGTTGACCTAATAAAAAAGTAATTTTTAAAATAGAGCTGTGCTGGCACCAGTATAGTACTGGCTGAATGACATTTAGTGCTAGTTTGAGTGTCTGTCAGACCTGATCGCACTGTTTATTTTGCCATGACGATGGGTTCCAAAAACGGCTAGTGCACAGAAACTTGAAGTGTCATGTTGCTAGGAAACATTTCAGTGGGCTCTCTCTGTCAAAGAAACTTATGTGAATGATTCAGAAAAATTCTGTCTGGAGACAAAATGCAGATAGATGACACATGTCTGGTTGCATGCACACCTTCTTGTGCAATGCTGGACTAAACACTCTTATCCAGGCTCACCATAATACCCATTCCCTGTGCAAAGCATTTAAATAAAATTGACCAAGTTTGATTTTGTGCCCAACATTTGAAAAGTGTAAAATGAGCGTGAAAAAACAGAGAAATAGGAATATAAACACGTCTTTCATTCCCTGGTGTTAAACAGTGTGTAATCTGGTTAACTCGCTCTGTCCGATCCCTGAATGAGAGGTCTATTAGGCAGTCTGTCATTAGAGGGATTACATGTGCTATTTTCAGTCACAGTCTGGATACTCATACTGAACAGACCGGATTGATTCAATCACACACATTAATAGAGTGGATGGAGCGAGGGCTACAGAACAGAATTTCAGACATTAATGGATATGGATATAATGCTGATGCTCTTTGCTCTATTTATTAGTTACATGCTCACAGTGATTGTGATGAAGCCCAGCATAAAGAGCAGAGATGTACACAAAGCTGAGAGTATGAGACACAAATGTGTTTGAGCATAAAGGACACTCACACGTAGCCCTAAATGTTATGACATTTGCCTTTCAGTGCTTTCCTGATCCAGATAACTGACCTTTCCCTTCTGCCGTCCCTGTCGATGAGCCAACAGAGGAGACTGCCATCTGAATGCATGGTCAAAGTGAGCCTCTGTTACACTTATTTATTGATGTCAATCTTAGCACATGTCTCATGTTAAGCATTAGCACCTACACTGATGTTGATAAACAGAAAAATATCAGAAAACAATTAGTTCATAAAATATGCTTTTTGAATAAATAAAAAAGAGGCAGAGTTTCGTCTTGAATTTAATTTATATAATAAAAAAGTCAGCTGTCAAAACAGAATTTTGGTAACAGTATGTTACTAAAGTAAGTTTCTGTCTATTAAGTCTATTTAATTTATTCTTATTCACATTTCAATGCATTTTTTTACAAAAATATAAATTATTATATATATTATAGAAAGTTATACTTCAATTGCATGAATTTCCCCTATTTTTTTCTCTTTTTGACATGAAATGCTACACCAAATGAGAGGTCATTACAGACCACTTTGTTCCGTTGGGCCCTGGTTCACTGTACATGGGAAAGGAAACTTACAGTTAACAAGTTTTTACATCTTTACATAGTATATGCAGCATGAACAGTGTAGTATAAACCGACATTAAATTAGAAACCTGCACAGTGCAGTTATTCCGGTCGCATGTACAGCATATTGAAAAGAAGAAAGGCATAAACAAAGGAAGCAAACTGTGTTTTTGTGAAACTCACTGTACTTGCTAATGTGTAACAAACAAGAGTGTCAAGGGTGATGAAGATAATGATGATGACAGCGGAGACCCCTGAGGGGAAACATCACCATGCTCTGACTCAAGGCTCAGACAGAACGGGTCAGGCCCTGCTGATCAGCACATCACAGCTAACCAGCCTCAGGTTCCAACTGTCAGTCTCAGCGATCAGGAATAGACTGATTTCACTTCACTGTGCTGCTAACACTAGTGTATAAACCCTCTTGCTATTTATACTTCTTTGAAAACAGATACAGTACGAACAATAACTCACTTTCATAATTATGTTGGTCTTGCGCTGATGTCTTGTCAGTCTCTCCACTTCTTTCACCTTTCTATTGACTTTCCACAGACTTCTTTTTTATACTGAGTGAATGATTCGTTTTCAATAAATATCTATTTTAGTCTTATGATCAGGGTTAGGTGCTTCTACACCCTTGTTAATCAGCTATATTTTCCCTCTGATTTTAGGCATACATTTTGGATAGGGGTAGGTTTAGGGGTAAGGATAGGGATAAGTTTATATTTTTGGCCAGTAATGTTGATCCAGGATCATGTCTTACTTGACAAAATCACGGGAACCAGACAGACGCCCTAGAGCTGTACATCATCTTACATTGCATGTAGTTAACTGTTAACAAACATAAATACAATATGCCCTAAAATTCAAGATCTGGTGCAAAAAAGTAAGTTTTTGTATAATATTCCTAAAATACAATGCATGAGTGCTGATTTTGAACCGGATATCACAAGTTTAAATGTGACTTTATACAACAGTTTCTAAATGAATCTGTGTTTTGAACAAATTGATTGAATAAATGACTCAAATGTCCGTTCATAAAGACATTTACTTAATTCCTGAATAAGTCAGCCGTTTGAATGAATGAACGAATGACTATGAAGACATTTCCCGCTAACTTCTGTATTTGTCATCAAGACATTATTCGCAAAAACAGTGAACAGTGAATAAACCTCAAGCAACAGCAATGGTTGGGTCAACAAGAATGAATTATGTTCAGGGAACGTTCACAGAACATGTCAAATGAAATTGGTGTGATCTGACTATATTAGCATGAATTTTAGTCATCAGTACAATTAACTTACTTTGAGCAGTTCTAAATCCTGGTCCTCGCACCCCACCGCTCTGCATATTTTGTCTCTCTTTGCTAACGCACTTTATTCTCATAATCAGCTCATTAGAAAAGGGCTCTGTACATTAACAGTGTTCATTGCTCCCTTCTCTCTGAGCAGGGGAAATCCGTTACAGTTTACTTCACTTCAGAACATTCATTCACGGATTTGCGCTGTACTTGAATCTGTGAATACGATTTAAATTACGTCTTACACACTTAAATGCACTTTAAATGGAACGCATAAGTTAGCTTCAAACTGGAATCTTGGTGGAGTATCCGGTTATGTCCACTTTGCAGGGCACATACATTTGAATAGAGCAACTGTCTGAAGTGACAAGAGAAACACACAAAATGTGTAGAGCGGTGGGGAGCAAGGACCCGGATTAAGAATCGCTGCCTTAAGTTCAAATAAATCAGTTCAATTGAATGGAAATAGGTGTTATAATTTTATTAAGTTAGATCAACAAGCTAATTTTTTTGATATCCTCCGACTGGATAGAATCAGTCTGAAGCTAAAAAATCTGTAACCATCATACACTACCCGGTTTTCTGTGGAATCTGTCAGTTTCATCTGTAGCCTGATTTGAGAAAGAGGATTTTAAAGTAGGAAAAAAAAAAAAAAAAAAACACTGGGTGGATTTTTATAATTATAGGATGGATGTGTACATTGTGTTGTCATGTTTTTATTGTGTTTTATTGTTTAAGTTTGCTGTATTTTTAAAGTTATTGCTATTTAATGAAAACGGCTCAACTGCAGTTTCATTGATATCAGTTGAAATGCAGAATAAAAACCTTTTTTTTACTTTTTTTCTGTTTTTCCAAATAAACTCTTAATAATATAATGTGTGTGTGTGTGTGTTCCAAATAAGGACGTCCCCAAAGGGAGGTTATGTATATTTAGTTCACTTCTGCGGACTAATTTATACCCACAGTATACCTAAGTAAGCCCACCTACACTATAGAAGTGGTCCACTGATGACACATATGGCCAATTAGAGGTGGATGAGGTGATGATTATCTAAGCTGAAAGCTTGTTCACACATGGCAGGTGACTAGGCTGCCAGGAGGGAGATACCGACCAAGAAACTCATCAGGAGGCTTCACTTTTTCCTCTTTACTTTATTTGTTCTCACTTCTCCCTCCCTCTTCCAACTCTCCCCATCCGTTGCTGTTTCAGGTCAAACTCTATTTCCCCCCTCAGTGAGTAGGTTTTTCTCAGTCTTTCTACACTATGAGAAAGTGTGTGACAGAGGGAGGTGGGAGCAGAGGTGCAGAGTAATATTCCTTTCATAAATCATGCAGTAAGAGATGTCAAAGGGCTAATCGTGCTTCTGTGAGTCCTCTTTAAAGAGGGGGATTTTATTACTGGGTTAATACACAGTGCCGCCCCTCCGTTCTTCAGCATTACACACTCATCAGAGAAAAATCAGAGTGGAAATGCTGAACTCTTACTCGCAAGAGTGATGATTAGCGTGTCAAGACAGTAAGTACGTTACAGGACATACAGTTGCTCACATAAACATCCACATGTGTTCATGTCAAGATTGTTGTCTTTAGAAGTGTTATATTTACAAAGCAAATTGTTATTTCTTAATGACATGACGACATAGTGTTTGGTTGAACCTTATTTACTTTATGGACTTTTATTTAGAATTTTTCCTTTTAAGCTTTACTGTGATTACTGTGACATTTTTATTAGCCATTTGAACTCTCGTTCTGATGGCAAGTAATATAACGCAAAAACTTTCCACATCTGTTCATTTATCATTCATCTGACTCATCTATATCTTGGGTGGCCAGAGTGACAACAAAAGTGACAGCAAGAAAAATAAATAGCAAAATAAATAGTAATAAATTAATAAACAATTCACCCTTATAATTTATTTGTTGCAAAGTGCATGTTGGGAACCTAAGTGTCAGCATAGCATATATGGTGGCTGAGAGGGCTCAACGTGCTGCAAACTTAAGAAAACACATGCAATGCGAACAGAAAAAAACACATGTTAACTGCAAATTCTCACAATGCAACCAAACACAGAGAGGCGCTGCAAACACACAAACATCACCACAACATCATTGATCACCAAAAACCCATCTGCAGGCGGTGTCATCGAAGTTTTATGTCAAAAGGAGGAAATACATCGAACCTTCTAAAACACCTCAAACATTGCAATTTGCTTAGTTAATTGCTACTGTGCGTTCACACCGCCGCCGACGAGAACGTCAAAATTCGCCTTGGCAACGCCGCTGTACAGAGATTTTTGGATGCTCTTGACACTCTGCGTAGATGGAATGCTTGTCTTGTATTTAAAGGGGCCACTAAATAAAACAAGCTTGTGCGGACTGATCACACGGAGGGTATAAGTTAACCTTGTGAAATATATTGATTGTGAAAGTAAGAAATGAATCGATGGAAAGAACTCTTTGGTAGTACATGTTTTCTTTCAATTAAAATCCATTTGCTGCAGCTCTCTACAAAACATATTTTCCGTTTAATCCAATATGTTTTGATATGTCAGTATATTCAGCAGCAGTAACAGCTTTGCATGCTCTGGTGCTAAATTCAACTTGAAATTCCCGCTTATTTTTAGAAAATACATAAGTTAATGCACATTAAAAGAATAAAGTTTCTTTATTAACTGTTTAATGCTCCTATAGCGTTTAAAACAGGACAAAATAGTGTACTATTTTTACACCCTAAGGGCTTTTAAATGACCTGTGTAGCCAAAATATGTGTGTTAGAGAACAAATGTATGGTTAATGTTTGTATCTTTAAAAACGGTCCATCAGAAAGCAGTTCTAGGCTATGAAATATATTTTGCGCTTTTTGATTAAATAAAAGTCCTCTTATATAAAAGTGTTGTGTTTTGCTTTGGTACCGAAATTGGTACTGAGAACCATGGATTTTCACTGGTATTGGTACCGAATACTGAAGTTTTGTACCTGTGACAACACTACAGCTGATGTAAGTGGAAGTAACATGCTATTAATTTAAGTAAACTACTGATTTTGATTTGAACTGAATACAGATTAGCCATCGTGTAAGCAACTGAAAGGCTATTTAAAAAAAAAAAAAACTTTATTTTTGAACTTCCATCTCGATTTGATTGACTTGAAACAAAAGTTTTTTGGCTTTTTTTTATAGTGCAGTTTGAGATAAATATTTGAAAGAGTAGGAGGAAGAAAGCAGGAAGGTTAAAGAGATCAGAAAATGGAGTGACAAGGTCTTTTAAAAGCGATGACGATAAATAGATACAGCCTTCGTCCGCAGCTGTAGGTCAAAGATACATTCTCCTTCTTTTATGTTGTTAGATACAGAGAGAGACAGGGCAGGGGGCGATCTTGTTTCTGCTGAGATTTATAACCTTTAACAGCTAGCAATGTTGTCACTGTCTGGCAGAGATAGTAAACCAAGCATAAATGATCTCTCAATGATCTTAACAAGAAACATGTTAAAGGTTTTTTTTTTTCCTTGTCATATTTAAACCATCTACAAGATTTCAATTTCTTTATGCCATTAGTCTTTCTCTAGTGATTCACTCTGAGCTCAAATAATTCTATGACTAATGTACTTACATTAATGCATTCTTTTTCATCCCTCGCCATGTATGCCCTTGACATGCCTTCAGCTTGCTGTGATGTGTCTTTAGATTGCTTATTATGATGTGCAATCCAATGTTTTAGTTTTCAGAGATTTACAAATAAATTATGTTTGATTAGAAGTTAATGGACCCTTTTGACGTTCCAGGATTCTCTGAAGGAGAAATCGTCAGAGCTGGATAAACAATAGCGGTGAACAGAAACCACAACAAATGTATTCTTTATGTTCTCATTTGCCCTAATAGCAAGAGAAAAAAAAAGAAACCAAGAGATTGATTACATTGGTCAAAGACTGTTTTCATACAGCAGCATTATGTAGTTTTATGTGCACGTTCTGATTTTGCCAAACTTCGAAGTGTCCCTACAGTAGGTCAACATATTTTGTCGACCCTGGAACAACATTTTCATGCAAAAATATAGTCTTTACCATATCTCTACACCTAAAGTTGACCTTACCCATGGGTAATGCCTAAAATCATATTGAATGATATATGACTGACACTGATGTACAAGCACCAAACACTTTGTAAGCCTAAACTTCGCAAACACAGTAAGTTGTTTCTTCAAATCTGACTGGTTAATCACAGTGTTGCACTTGGTAAAATCAGGTTAGCAGGCGTTGTTAAATGCCAAAGTATGAAAATACAAAAACAGCTGCACTTTCTGGATCAAAATTAATTCATTTTTGAATTAATTATTTTCAACTCACTTTTGCTTTTTCACAGATTGCTACTTGTTAATCTGTAGATGAAGTGTTTTGAACAAATCAGTTTCGTGAGTGATTCAAAGGGTAATTTTTTATTTATTTATTTGTTTTTTAAATTCTAGCTGCTTTTAAATCACACACTGTCTGACTAGGTAATATGAAAAAGTTATGTTCTATAGAATAGGAATGTGTGTACAGTTCGAATATAATCTGGACATACTGGATTTGTTACAAGGTCATGCGACCTATCAGCATCAGCGTCACTTAACTGTCATCCACAAATCCTCTCCTTTGGTCTCATGGGATAATATGGTAGTTCTGAATTTAGTTAGTCATCTGGTTACTTTTTGCCTACTGTTTAGTAGGAGAGTATGCATATTTGGTTGTCAAAGTCATTTATTGGATAAATCAGTGTTTTTAAATGAAACTCTAGACTGATTGTGCTAATGATTTACTCCAAATACGGTCACTTGTTGCCACCTACTGGCCTACTAGTTTTGTTATAAGTGTTGCCCACAAGGATCAGACAACTTTGAAAAAGTAGCCATGATCAACACCATCTCTCAGTCTCGGGCCCCCTCTACAAGGCATGCCTATGCTCAGAGATGGGGTCTGTTCGTCGACTGGTGCTCCTTACGCCAAGAGGACCCACAGAGATGCTCAAGTGCAGTTGTGCTTTCCTTTATTGCAGGAAAAGTTGGAGCGCAGGCTGCCCCCTAAAACTATTAAGGTATATATCGCTGACATAGCGGCATACCATGATGCAGTGGACGGCCAGCCTCTAGGTAAGAGAGGTGAGAGCGTCTGAAGCTCCGAGTTCGGTCAACGTAGAGGTGCAATGCGTGTACTGCCTCACCAGCAGATATCTGTAGAGCAGCAGGCTGGGCGACACCCAACACCTTCGCCAGGTTCTACGACCTCCGCAAAGAGGCTGTGTCTTCCCGTGTCATAAATCAGACAAACAGGTAGCAGAAAGACCGGCTGGTGTCGGCTTGCTGCTGTGTATCTTAAAGGTTCCCCGATGCCAAGGCGAACCCCTCCGCCCCGAACTCCAAACCCTAAAGGATGGAACCCTAGCGTGGGTAAGAGTTCGGCGTTAGGCTTGTTTTCCATCTGCTCCCCCCTGGAGGAGAAGGGGTGGAGGAGGGATGCATAAAGCTTCCGCCTTCTCAATTCAATCCTCACTTACTATCCTGGGCTTGACTGAGACCTGGATTCGTCCTGAGGACACAGCAACCCCTGCTGCTCTGT
>JAUYWG010000033.1:11361425-11372845 GCA_034779775.1 Enteromius afrohamiltoni | reverse complement strand
CCCACTATAAAGCGGTACTAAACTGCAGTGGATATGCAAAATGAGCCGAACTGATCCGTGCCGTAACGAGCCGTGCCAAGATGAGTCGTACCACGCAGTGGAAAAGTAGTTGTAATTAAGTACAAATTTTAAGTACTCTTTCCACCACTGTAAGAAATTGAAAGAATCTGAAATGATGTGCAGCATGCAAACAAAGAGACAGGCAAAGCATACTCATAAAATCAAAACCAGATTGTGAGCGTGGTCTCCGGGCTTGTTGGCCAGAACGTTTATGTTTGTGTTGAAGAGACAGTGATCTTTCAGTGATTATACACTGGGATCTGGCAGATAACAGCAAGCAGAAGCAGCAACAGAGATACTGAAGTGCAGTGGGACACTAGGCCAGCTCAGCCCTGTAGATTAGCGGCCCACAGTGCACTGTCCTGGGAACTGCACTGCCAGCAGCTGTGGGGCTTACAACATCTAATCCAGACACTACACCAAGACACCAGCAAAGCAGATGGCTAGTTTCACTGATAAACTGATTCATTATCACTGCTGGAGGCGCTTTCCACAAATGGAATCCAATTGATTTTTCATTACTTTATTTAAAGCAAGAAATGCACAAAAGCCATGTTCTTCTGAGAGAAAACTATTAGATCTGTTGTTATCTAACATAAAATTAATCTAGCATGAAATGTAGCTAGCCTACATGTGGTGCCAGACTAGCTGTCCCAGAGTGATAGACTAATTTAGGTTAAATCTTCATCCATGTGTCTCCTGTAACACTGTTGCTCATCGTGTTTAGTTTGTAGTATATATATATATATATATATATATATATATGGTGTGACATAGCAAAAATATAGAAAATAAATCTTACCACACATATAACATGAAAAATCTTCATTCTTAGAGTTTGTTTAATGAATCGACTGATCAGCTAAGGCCTTTGTCTTATGTTTTTCTCCTCTGTCAAGAGGAAGATGACAACTCATCAACTACCCATCATTTTAATGATAAATCCTTTTTAACAAAATTGTGTGCTTTAATACTGTAAAAAAAAAAAAAAAAAACATTGGGTTCCTAACCTTTATATGGTCCTAACCTATATAGGCATCCTAACCTTTATATTAAAAAAAAAAAAAAAAAACTCAGTTGACCAGACACTGATTCATTTATTATGAATTATTAATATATGCTTTGAGCCTTAAGACTGCAGCTTATATCGTGAGTTTTTAAAAGCTTAGCTTAAATGTGTTAGATGAATAAACATAATTGTTCATGAACGGCTGTTAATGTTCACAACTGAAACAGAGTTTGACATGGAAACAATATTTAATTTGGCACAACTTAACAAGTAGAAACGCTCCTGTACGTTTGACATTATTTATTGCCCCTGATTTTTTTTTTTTTTTTTTTATAAATAAGAAGACATTTCTTCTTCCCTTTAATCAACTAACCTTACACTTGTTTGTTTTTGAGGATTAAGCTGTAAGGGTAGACTGTGTGAAAGTGTTACAGGGGCCCATGGGTAAGATGGGTGTGCGTTTGAGGTTAATTCTGGCAGGGTCCTGTAGGGCATTCCTTCATCCACACTCAGGAGCGGCATGGGAGTCCTGCTGCAGACATGCGTGTGCTAATTTTTTCTGTAGTGCTATAAAAGTCCTCTGAGAGGTGAAGCCGATATGGAACACAGTATGAGAGATTTTTGGTGCTTTTTTGGTGCTTTTGTGCACACTAATGCAATACTGTATAGTAGCTTACTGTATTTTCCAATTTCACTATTGTATTGCATTGCACTTAGATGCATGCATGGCCTATACCGTGTGTGTGTGTGTGGGGGGGGGGGGAGCAACCGGGAAGGAGAGCAGAGAGAGTTCCCCAGTGCAGGCCCCATTACTCTCAGCTCAGGTGATTTATGACACATCTCTGAGCTGAATGTAAATGAACTGCTGTGTGGGAGAGGAGAGCTGTCCTGCCTTCTCTGTGGACAAACACACACACATATACACTCACACACAAGAACAGGTAAGAGACAGATAAATTACACTGAATAAATACAGTAACAAACCCCAGAGCCCCCAGAGAGGCTGTTGTGAATTTTAATATGACATGGGCTTGAACCAAACCACATATAAAAGAAACTGATCTGAGGTCAGTAACAAACATGTATTAACTTCCATATAATAGAAACAAAGTATGTGCGTCTATAAAGCAAAGGTTGGTCAGAAATCAAAAATGAAGTAGGGTAGATTTTCTTTCAGTCAACACGCGGTTAGATAGTTTTTTGATGACACTTGAGTAATGTTTTATCCAACACTGTAGCATCCTGCTTTCCTGTTTCCTCCAAGGAAGGTTTTGGCAATTTCTCAAGCATTGTCTGTGTTTAAAACTGGATAATATTAACTCAGCATTACCAAGAGTACTTCGTAGCATAAAATATAGTTCTGTGTGCACTTTTCTCAGAAAATGAATCGACTGAGCAGCTGAGGCCTTTGTCTTATGTTTTCCTCCTCTGCCAAGTGCAAGATGACACCTCCCCCCCACCCCCCCTTGTAAACTCAAAATTCAGTTATTTCTTAAAAAAAAAAACGTATCTTGTTATATATAGTATACGCACTTAAAGTGTGTATAATACTGTATGAAATATCCCCATTCCCTCATTCTTTCATTTCAAAACTGAGGAATTATCAAATGTTTACATTTCCCCCCTCTCTCTACAGCACTAGGATTAAACAGCTTTACTAATAAATGAGATGAGAGATCAAATATAAATCCCTGATGACTCTCTCAACTCCTTTGTTTACTGTCATCAAGAGCAAATGAAATTTATTCCCTATTTATTCCTCATTTTCCAAAAACAAATTTCAAACCATTTGATTGACTCCAATTTCGTAGACAAAGTGTCCTCGACAGAAGTGTCCTCGACAGAAGTGTGAAATAGTTATTAATGCAATTTCAGAGTTTATCAGATTAATAACTTCGTGCAGCATCAGTCTGGAGACCATGAAACTACTCATCAGCACGACTCATTGCAGCATTCTGTTTTTTTCATTGTCATTTATAGAATATGAAGGCAAAACTCAAGTCTGCTATGCTTTTCTGTTTGACATGATTTTGGCATCTTTCTATAACATCTTCCTGACTCACAGAAAGGCACATATCATGTCTTTTGAATCAGTGGCTTTCCGTCGCAGCACCCCATGCTTCATGCCATCCATGCATGAGTCTGCACCTCACATGAGCCACCAAGAGGGTGTCTGTGGCTGGATCGCTAATGTGAGAAAGAAATTGAAAGTTGTTAACACAGAAAACACCCATAGCAAGACAATTAAATTAAACAAAGTTAGCTATTGTTGAAAGCATGTGGATTTGCTGCCAGTATCTTGAATCAGCCAAAGAGATCAAGACTCAGCTACAAGGCTGCTGGTAACAACGATTTTTTTCTTTTGCCTAATTAGCTTAGGTGAAATGTTTGAGAATTGGCTGCATTGTAAGACTCACAAAGTACAATTAGGCATTTGTTAGCTAAGTAGAATCAATGTACTGTAATATCATTATATTATAACCTCTCTCTCTCTGTCACACACACAGTCAAAGAACAGTCCACACTGTTAGAAGGCTAATAAATGAACAGTTGGTTGGCAGTAGAGTGGAGAACACATTCTGACCACCACAAGCTAAACCTGACAATTGATAAACTGATAAATCTGGCATAGGTTGGGCTTTCTAAATGATGCCCAGTTTTGATAAAGGCTAGAATACACCATACTAATTTTTACATTTGTAACAGATAAAAAAGAAAAAGAACTAAGTATCAAATACTTGCCAACTTTATAAATGGTTACAGTTGTTCCAAACACAGTTTACTGAATCTTGCTCACTATTCCATGAAATCTGTCAGTTTCAACTGGATAAAAATCTGAGCAGTGAATGAAAAAACGCTTTCACCCAACATAATTCAGTACAGTTACTCACTGCTAAATATTTATATTTATTTTATCAGTATTTCTATCATGACAACTCTCTGAAGATTTAAGGATAGTAATAGATATGACAATGTTAGTGTATTTGGTCTTGGAGAAGGGGAGGTTGGATTTATTCACGCACATTAAAATGTTTATTTGAAGCGTTGTTCTTTTCAGATTCCTGTTTACAGCATTATTTTAATAGGCTGTATATTAATGTACAGGGAGAAACCCGGTAGTTCTAAGTGAAATCAGACATTGAGCACCCCCATATAGCCAAAATGGCATGATCATAACACTCCAACCTCACAGCAATTCGTACATATTTTACAAGGTTGCTAATTCTTACAAATTTGTACGACCTCACTAATATGAATTCATACGATTTATTCTAAATCATACTTATTTTACGAGATGCCAATTCGTATGAATTTGTACGAATGACCTAAACATAACCCCGTCCCTAAACCTACCCATCACGTGGTTTTAGACAAATGTGAGGTCGTACAAATTAGTACGAATTGACACAAATTGGCACCTCATATGAATATGTACAAATTGTTGTGAGACTGTGTTGCACACTCCCTGAATATTCAACTGACGGATTGGGGGCCGAATCAGGCTCCTCCAATCTAAGCATCAAAGCGTTGACTATTCAGGGTCACCCCTAGTAAATATTAAAGCAGTTTACTCCATTTTTATATGTTTAGTATTTTATATTTAGGAACTGCTTAGTATTAGCTACTGCAGCTGGTTTATTGTTGAAATTATCTAATCACTTGGCAACGAAATTGCATTTATTTTTTCCACCAAATTTTTTCAAATCGACTAAAACCAGAAATGTAATCATTAAATTCTTCACGACTCCCATCTCTATTTAGGAATCAACCCCATACTCTCTGCATGTCATCCTGGCTACAGCAGTCATTATAATACACTCAAACATTTATTCAGCCTTGCTCCAGTTGACCAAAGGATGTCCCTAAACTGAATATGGAGCATGTTAATAATCTCATCTTGTTACCGATTGGCTGCTATAGGAGGAAAAAGTCAGCCTCCTCTGACCCTCCCAGAAATATCCACAGCTGTCCTGCTAACTCCCATTGGATGTCTCTCTCTCCTCATGATTAAAAGAAAATAGCTGTTCGCTTCTCATTAATATGTAAACAGATAAAGCAATGCCCAAGAGCGAAATGGTAGGAGTGAGAAAGAGCAGGCGATATCAGGGTGAAGTAAGACTGTGTGTTCATAGTGCTGAAAAGGGCAGTCCCCAAAATGCCTGCATATGAGATGCAGCACAGAGCTTCACTTTGTATGACACATTGCTGGAACTTCATGGCAGGGGAGCTGCTTTTTAGAAGACTTCAAGATGATGTATACATGTGTAGAGGAGAGAGTGCTCTCAGGCAAATTCGGACTCATGGCGCTTGCTGCCTTATCAAGCTGTGATTTCTTCTCTTACCTTCAATGGCTCTCGTGATTTGTTTGTTCTCTTTCTTTCTCTCTTCCTTCCTTCTTCATAAGCATTATTAATCTGTCTTGTGTGTACGTGTGCATGCTTTTGGATTAAAGCGTATTTTAGCTTGCGCTGGGTTTGTGCATCTCTGCTGTGGCGAGGCCTTTCCTTGTCTCTATCCTGAGGGCCAGAACAAATACACAACTAATATCGCAGCATAATACAATGCCTGTTTTCTCCTGTGTGTGGTCATTTGTGAAACAGTCTTGGAAATGCTATTATACAACTCCGCAAACATTTCACTACTGACATTACCACAAGGCATTGTAGCTATCATTTGAATACATACATATTAATACATGCACGGTTATCAGAGGCCATAGTGGTGTAGAAATACCTGTTTCAAAGGATCTGGGCATGCTGAGCAGCACATTAAATATGTCTGCTAGACTGCTTGTAAATGGTTTGTGGAGAAAATGCTCTAGGATTGCCATCTCTAAAGCTGAGATTTAGACATTACTGATAGAAAAGCTGACATTCATCGTAATGGCTTAATAGTGTTGGTTATAGTAGCGTCAGGGTGGTGTTGTATGTATCCATTATATATGTTTAATGAAACCAGTTGGGTGCTAATGTGCTCTTCTGGCATATAGACCAAAGCTTTATTATTACTATGCTGTCACTTTTGTTTGACTTGTTTTGACCATTTTCAGTCATTTTGGGTAAAAATGTTTGCTAGATGAACAGGGGGCTTTATTTTTAAAAGGAGTGCATTAAAATATTGAACTCCTCTGTGAATAATTATGCTAAATAAAGTCAAATGTTTCTGGGAACTTACTTTAGGGTCTCTTTTCTCTTTGGATTGTCACTACCTATAGCTATAGAGACATGTTTTCCAAACTTTATATATTTTTTATTATATCTTTTTAGGGTGCCATGTCATGCACAAGATAATAAAAAAGTCACAAACCCAATAGTAAAACAAACCGCTTTACATAGAAACTAGTGCTGTCAAATGATTAATCACGATTATCCAAAATAAAAGTTTTTCTTTACATAGCATATTTGTATGTACTGTGTATATTTATTAAGTATATAAAAATACAAACACATGCATGTATATATTTAATGAAAATATGTTATGTTTACATTTCAAATATAAGAAAATAAATATATAATTGCATTTACATGTAAATACTTTCAAAATATATACTGTATGTGTGTGTTCCTGGTGTTTAAAATAAACATAATAAATAAACACAGCATCAACACATATGTTATGTAAAGAAAAAGTGTTATTTTGGATGCGATTAATCGCGATTAATCACTTGACAGCACTAATAGAAACCAATAGAAAAGCAGTGCAGTGGAATGCAAAAATGTTTGAATGACTTCTATGAAAGCTTTCATGCATTTCATGCATGAGACAATGCAAACAAATGTAAGCAGTCCAACATATGTCTAGCACGTTTACAAAGTGAAATTTTTGAATTGAATTGAACCTTAAAAAACGTCCAAGTGATTGCTTTAACTGAAACTGATTTAACAAGCTAGGTTTTTTAGCCAAAAAATATTATATGAACTATGCACTTGATGTAAATGAGTTGAATGAATATGGAGAGCATGTTAAAAACATACTTCTTTTACATTTTTATGACTATTACGACAATAAAACTCATTGCGGTAACCTAGAAACGACTTAATGTTATGTCTAGAGCTGAAGTGTGAAAATAGAAATACAGGCAGTGTGTGAAAGCACAAGGCAAGCTTGCTCATGCGGCACAGACACTGTATGTGTGAAGAAGACCTTAGGCTTAATTTTATTTCACATCTGAAGGAATGATGGAGCATGTGGCAAGACAGAGGGGAGTTTAGGTCAACCGGATCTTGTCTGAATGTGTGGCTGATTTCACTTTAAGAGCGCCTCCCCATCTCTTCCTATTCTCCCTCTGGGTCCGTGCGCCTCACTCCCCTCCCTGGAGAGATGGGATTCTTCCAGAGCATCCCCTCCATGGGGGCCAGGCCAAGGATAGTGCACCCCAGCTGGGATCCTGCCTGAAGTCTGACAGCCTCTGTTTCCCCACACTGGATGACAGGAACCGTCCTGCAATTCCTCCCCAGGGTCAGATAAAAGGAGGGAGGAATAGAAAAACATACTCAGGAAAGTTTTCATTTATTAATTTATTTCTTTAAAGATATATTTTGACAGCTGTCTCCACATTGCAGTGGGGCGGAGTGTCTGACATGAAAAGAAGTGGGCAATAGAGAAAACCGTTCTCATATCTCTGAACTTTAGAGACTGACTATTCAAAGAAGGTATATTCAATTGTGTCCCTTTTGGTGAATAAAGATCCTCAATGGCTTTTTTCTTTCTCTCTCCGTGAATCGGTTGACATTGACTGTAATAAGTAATGGAGGAATTTCTAGTCTTTAACTTCCATGTCCTCCTCCAGGTCTGTTCAACAAGAGACCTGTCAAATATGTTATTTTATAAAGTGCTGTGGTCATATATTTGCCATTTTGGGCACGTTGCAATATTGCATTTGCTATGTATGACATAAATGTAATATTGCAAATCACACTAGCTCATACAGTGAAGAGGACAAAGAAAAAAAAAGAAAAATGGATAATGACTAGCCACAATATTAACATTACATTATTTGTTAGGATTATGGACATTTCTTTCAACTCCTAAACACAATACAATGCAAGTCATAACTGAAAACACAGTTGAAACACCTGTTAAAAGTAATATGTCAACTAACCATATATATGGGTATGCACATCTTACTCTCTAATAATGTAGAATTTAATATTTTGCATTTTATAATTTAATAAATGTATTCTTTGAAACATGTATACAGTGAGGTAAATAAATATTTGATCACCCTGTGATTTTGCAAGCTCTCTTACTTAGAAACCATGGAGGGGTCTACAAGTTTCAGCATAGGTGCATTTCCACTGTGAGAGAAATCACATTTGATCACTTGCTTATCAGCCACATTTCTGACCCTCAAAGACCTGTTATTTTGCTTTTAAATAGTCCAGCTACACTCTGCTCATGATTCTAAATTAATAGCACCTGTTTGAGGTCGTTAGCTGTCATAAAGACACCTGTGCACCACACAATCAGCCAAAGTCTAAGTAGCAACATGGGCAAAACCAAAGAGCTGTCAAAAGACACAAGAGACAAAATTGTAGACCTTCACAAAGCTGGAAAGGGCTATGGGGCAATTGCCAAGCAGCTTGGTGAAAAAATAACAACTGTTGGAGCATTTGTCAGAAAATGGAAGAGGCTAATGATGACTGTCAATGTCCCTCAGAGTGGGGCCTCAAGGAAGAGAAAGTCCTGTGGTCAGATGAGACCAAAGTAGAACTTTTTGGTCTTAACTCCATTCGCCATGTTTGGAGGAAGAATGATGAGTATCATCCCAATAATGCCATTCCTACAGTGAAGCATGGGGCTGGAAGCACTATGCTCTGGGGTTTTTTTCTGCACAGGGGACTGGACGACTGCACTGTATTGGGCAAAAACCTTCTTCCCTCAGTCAGAGCATTAAAGATGGGTCATGGCTGGGTCTTCCAACATGACAATGACCCAAAGCACACAGCCAGGAAAACCAAGGAGTGGCACCGTAAGAAGAGTATCAAGGTGGCCTAGCCAGTCTCCAGACCTAAATCCAATTGAAAATCTTTAGAGGGAGCTGAAACTCTGTGTTCCTCAGCGACAGCCCAAAACCTGACAGATCTAGAGTAGATCTATATGGGGGAGTGGGCCAAAATCCCTTTCCTGCAGTGTGTGCAAACCTGGTGAAGAACTACAGGAACTGTTTGACCTCTGTAATTGTTAACAAAGGCCCCTGTACCAAATATTACAATTATTTTGACTCAGGTGATCAAATACTTATTTGACACAGTAATTCCCAAATAAATTGTTAAAAAATCATACAATTTGATTTCGGATTTTTCTTTTAAGATTCTGTGTCTCACAGTGGAAATGCACCTATTCTGAAAATTGTAGACCCCTCCATGATTTCTAAGTAAGAGATCTTGCAAAATCACAGGGTGATCAAATACTTATTGACTTACTGTGTATATATATATTCTATCTGTTACATTTGACACTCATTTTAATTATATATATATATATATATATTTTTTTTTTTTTTTTGTAATTTTTCTAAAATGTAATTTTAAACAGACCAAAATGACACAAAACTGTACAAATTAACACTGAGTCTAGGGAGAGCTACCATAATCATGACTAGAAGCACTGTCACTATCCACCATTGCCCTCCAGGCAAGTTTAACCAGAGGGATGTCATACCAGAGGAACCCAGTGACAGCTCCACATTCCCTTGCCGGCAGGTCTGTGGAGTGTGGGGTGGGGGTAGCTTTGCAGAGATGGAAAGAAAAATTGATGGACAAAGAGATGACAACGTCGCTTTTATTTATTCCTTCTTTTGGCTCACGCCAGTGACTCAGTGCACACGGAGACTCTGTTGTCTGTGGCCTTGGTGTTTTTTCAACAAAGGAAGAAAATTACAAAAGCAGCATACATCCTTTGAATAAACCTTTTAGATAAAACCAATACGAGTATATGGACCGTCCAGCCTTCGAAAGTCAAGAAAGTGTTTAGAAAACATAATTAGTGTTATGCTGATGTGGAAAACAGAACCTTGACCTTCTCAGATGAGGGCCAGCTTTACAATCAATGTTGCTTTAAAAGGATGCATAGTTGTAATGGATAAATTCAATTATTTGCCTGTGTACAGTATATTGCATGTATATGCACTCATAAAAATGATTTTAGTTGTTTGCTCAGTTTACTTGAAATAAGCTAAAACAACACACATCTTTAGGTTTTTTTACTCAGTTTTCATTTACACTCAATTTTATTATGCAAAATTATCAAATATAAAATTAACTTAAACCATCTGTGTTGGGCCTGCACAAATTATTTGTTTTGAAACTGGGCAGTGGATTTCTAGTTCCCAGCATGCTTTGCATATGGATAGATCAGGAGAATAAATGTTAAAATGTTTCATGTGTTTCCAGTAAAGGGAAAGACCTTTTAAAGTTTGTTGTTTAGTAATATTAGACATTTAAAAGTTTAGATCTTTGAGGTTACCAACATGGTGAAGTGTAGACCTTGTTGTTAAGGTATGGCTACATGAACTGTGTGTTAATGTGCTAAGGCCAGAGATGAGGCCATTTTTACTTGATTACTGCATGTGTGCTGCAGGTGTACAGAATAAGTTTAGCATGTAATCAAGTGTTATGCTGTCTGTTATGCTCCCATAAGATGGTAACCAACAACAAAGAAACCAGTCTGTAAAGCAACAGCAATGGTTGAATTAACAAAAGTGAATTATGTTCAGGGAACATTCACAGAACATGTCAAATAAAATTGGTTTGCACTCATTAAATTAGCATGAATTTTAGTCATCAGTACAATTAACTTACTTTAAGTTCAAGTAAATCAGTTCAATTGAATGAATTTGAAGATGAATCATTAAAATTTTTGTGAACCAGACTGATTTAATGAAAAAAAAAAAATACACTGACAAATTGGACATCACTCTTATAAACCTTTAAGCCATTGCATGGCTTCATATGATTTAAAATATAGTGCACGAGTCATACAGACCATCTGAATAATATATAAAATACATGCTGTCCTTTTGAAGTTTCAACATAGATAATAATAAGAAATGTTCACTGAGTAGCAAATCATCATATTAGAATGATTTCTGAAGAATCATGTGACTGGAGTAATAATGCTGACAAATTCAGCTATTCATCAGAAATGTATTTCATTTTAAAATTATTCAAACATGAAACAGTTGTTAATAAATCTAATAATATTTTACTATTTTATTATTAGTATTTTATTTTATATGAATGTATGATGCATTATATATATGTAAGGTAGAGAGCTTTCTAGGCTCGCATTTCATGTCTCGCTTCTGGGGTTTCTAATTTTGGTTTTAATTTTACTTTTACTTTTTGGG
>JAUYWG010000033.1:11323772-11361325 GCA_034779775.1 Enteromius afrohamiltoni | reverse complement strand
GAATCTAAATGTGTAAATTAAAAACAACCAGATATGATACTTTAAATCCCAGTGATTTTCCATGAAGATCCCTGATTCTCCGCTTGTAGCTGCGGGGGGTAGTGACTTGGGAGGGGGCATACCATAAAACGGGTCTGCTTACTGTCCTGGGGTCAGAGCTCACCGCCTTTGAAGATCTTAGATTAGTTTTATTGCGTGTCTTTGTTTGTGAGAGACCCCTGCTTCCTCCTTCCCACGCCGGGTGAGGCAAATCAGCCTGATCAGATATTGTCCTTTTGGATGATTTCTTGGAAGAATTAAATAATTCAGATCTTTCATATATCCGTGTATGTATAAGCCTTAGATGACATGTTTTGAAACCGTAAGGTATACAGTATGCTCACAGTAGGGACTCCAAGACAGTATTGTTCTCTCATAACCACACCATGCTTTGCTCTGTGTGAGTGTCTGTGGATTGAGCAGAATCGAATGAATAGCTGGAGTGGATGCATTACCCACGCCGGGCCTTCCCAGAGTGCAGGAGGTGAGGCCAGCCTGTTTTTCCCATCACTTTCACCTATCTGTCTCTTCATTTTAAAGCGCAAAGGCAGCACGGAGGCAGTGCAGGTGTTAATGTCTTACATTTAGCTTTCTATTTTAAAAAGCGTGCCCTCCAAATAGAGTGTCTTTCAATCTGTAAAAATCTTTCATCTCAGGCAAAATTGTTTCGCTTTGACAGGCTAAAAAGTGTTTGTGCTTATTGGCGGCTGCCATGTATTCTGCCTGGGTCAAGGAAGTCGTCCTTATTCAGTCTTGCTTTCATTTAGAGTTGCCTTTACACAAACAACCAATTATGTGCATATATACACAAATGCTCAAACGGTCTCAGATATAGAGACCCCCTCGATGACCACATCCCTCTTGCAGCACTCTGTGATAAATAACTACATTTTATTTGCATTTATTCAGACGTTTAAACCATTTTATTTCCTTAAATAAAATCAAGAGGTTTTCCTTTGCATTCTCGATTGCGCTAACCCTGCAGAAACCCTGTTTGTTTCTTAATGGGGTTAACTGATATGTTTAATTTGCTCTCTCATTTTTGCATCTCAACTTCTGTTGTGTTTGTTAGCCTTTACATAATAAAATAGGCTAATCTAATGAGCACAAGATTTTGCACAAGCAGTCAATGTGAGTTGTGACTTCAAATCAACTCTGACAAAAGCCAAACTGTGCCTGAGTCTCTCTCTCTGGCTATTCTCTGTACCTCAGCACCGCTCTGCTCTGAAAGGAGTTCTTTGATAAGGCAGCAGTCAGGAAGGATGCAGGGAAGCAGTCAGAGACATTAGGACTGTGTGTATATAATGTTAATTCTGCTTTCTTTTCCTACACATTTTTTTGTTATTATTATTAAGGGTCTAAAAAGTTCCATGAGTACTAAATGTCATCTATTCATTTGTTCTTGAGCTCTGTATTTTTGCTCATTTATTTATTTGTTTTTTTTTTTTTTTTTAACCATTAGCGCTTAAGAGGCTCCAATCCTTTTTGTCTTGTGCACTTTATTTGGTTGCCATGACAAACATGAATGCAAGAGAATCCATTTGAGACCCTTTCTAGTGCGGACGGTTAGTGCGTAATCTTCAGTAGGTGGGGAAATGAGTCCTCTTGCTCTCTCTCTCTCTCTTGCAGTGCAAGAAAGTTCACTTTTTTTATTGTGAAAATATTTTACAATATTACTCTTTATTTTTAGTTAAATAAATGCAGCCTTAGTTAGTACAAGAGATTATTTTCATAAAAGTTAAAAATCTTACAAACCCCAAACTTTCATACTGTATTGGCTTTTTTTTTTTACTTTCTGGCTAGAAAATTAAGAGATATTAGGCATACACCTTTAATTAAGAAAAAAATAATTGTTTTCAAAAAGGTTTTCTACACACTTTCATTGGCTGATCAATCTGATAGCCCCACCCTGCATTCATGCTGTGAGCTCTTAAAAAACATTTTTATGCTGTCACAAACACACACATATATACAGTGGTGGGCAGTAACGAAGTATAAAACTTTTACTTTTACTTCACTACGTTCCTAAGCAGTTTTATTAAAATGCTACGCATTTAGCTCCTTGTGTGTGTTTATATTGTTTATCAACTAGCCGAGTAGACAGATTTGAATGTTTATTTATAACCATATACTGAAAATAAATGAGTCTTAATATTGTTATCTAACGTTAATGCTGATCATTTAGCTAACGTTAACAAGCTTGCTGGTGCTGTTATAGTCATTTTTAGATAATGTCCAAATAGTTTTTATATATAGAACATCTGAGGGGAAAAAGAAAGGATTTGATATTCAGGTAACTACAGTAATTAACAGTTGTGTGTAAAATGGTGAAGTAATGCCCTCTGGGGGTATTTGGCCAGGAGTGTTTACAAAACAGACAAGGTTTGAAAAAAAAAGAAGAAAATAACATATTTTCCTTCAAATGTTTTTCTTCACTTATTCTCATGTCATAGATAACGTTCTGTGACGTTCTGCAAAACACTAGCCTACGCTTCAAAACAAACACTTCTTAATGGTGAAAATTAGACACTCAAAACTGTTTTCTCTCGGGTACATTGCAGTGTAAGCTTCACATTGAACATTACTGTATCATGCTCGTCAAAAATCCCAGGTATTTTGAGCAGTAAGATTATGAAAAAATATTTGGTATATAAAATTAAGTAGACTGTAAAAAATTGCAGTACTTTTTTACTTATGTACATAAAAAAACAAGTACTTTTATACTTTCACTCAAGTAAAATCGAAAAGGGAGTACTTTTAGTTGTACTGGAGTAATGTTTTATAGTATGGATCTGTACTTTTACTCAAGTACTTGATTTGTGTACTTTGACCACCTCTGTATATATATGTGTGTATGTATATGAACAAATTATACAAGGATTGATTGTAGTTTTTCTATCAGGGTGGATTAGAATATCAAGAAAAGTCTCCTTTAAACACATATATTGCTGCGTTGAGGGTTAAAACAGGGTTTTCACAAACTGAGTTCCCAAAGGAATGTGAACATACAGACATGTATGTCCAGTGAATTCTTGAAAAAGATCATTAGATCACGGTGTCAAACTACAGTATGAGCGCTTGCAGTTTTCTCCCAATAAATGTCACAATGCCTTCCTCTTTTCAATCACACTTCTTTTACTGAACCCATCAACGGCAATGAAAACATCATCAGGTCATAAATTACCCCAGTGCTTAGACCAGTACTCTGGATCATCAACGTCTCCCTTTCTTGCCTTTCAGTTGTTCTCTCAATCTATTGCCATTTCTATCTTTCATTGCTCCTTTATTTCTCGCCTTCCCTTGACGGTTTACTATCATAGCCTGAAAGAGTCTTTTTCTTTCATTTCTGGCTAAATAGTGAAGTAGTCAATATTACACAGATTTCACTTTTGGATTTGTCACTTCTGCACACTTTGAAACCTTAACAAAAACCTCATCCTTAGTCACATCACACCCCTGCTGTAATTTAAGATCATATGACATGTCCAGAATCCTGCGGCTCTTCTGCCAGCGACCAGCGCGTTGGGTAGAAATGTCAGCTGTCTAGTATGAGCCATAGAGATGGATTTTTATTTATTTTTTTCTCCACACAGGACCCTTAATTCAATCAAAGGATCAGATCAATAGACACCATGCTCAAAAACGCAACAGGCCAATAACAAACCATATCTGAGCAGGAGGAGGGGGAGGGGACTTTATTGGCAGCCAGAAAAAAAAGTAAGTGAAATACAATAAGACTATATGACATACACTCAAAGTCAAAGACACATACAGAGAGGACTAGCCGTGAATTTGCTTCATAAAATTCTATCTTAAATAATCAAAAACAGCATACTTCTGTGTTTGTATTTTTACTCCTGGTCCCCCCCACAGCAATTCATAAAAATTTTACGAGGTGGCTAATTCGTACAAATTAATATGATCTCATTCGTACATGTTTTTGCTAAATCATACAAATTTTACGAGTTGCCAATTTGTATGAATTTGTACCAATGACCTACACCTAACTCTGCCGCTAAGCCTACCCGTCACTGGGGTTTAGACAAATCTGTAAAAAATCATACGAGTGAGCGTTTACGAATTAGCACAAATTTGCCACCTCGTAAAATATGTACAAATTGATAGATTTTTCATAGCTAAGAGTCCCTTTGAAAGGATACTTTTTAATCTAGCCTGTGTCAGACATCAAATGTTATGTTTGCTGTGAGCTTTTTTTTTTGTGTGATATAATTTTACCTTTCCCACTGTATTCTTTGTACCCTTTTACATTACCCTATGCCGTCCCCTACTCTTCTCTTGGTTACTTTTCTTTCTTTCCCCTGGCTGTATCGCTTTGACACAGAGAGGGAGAAGAGAGGAAGAGAGGGTGGGTGTGTGTGATGGGGTGGGGGGGTTACTCAGTATAAAACACTCAGACTGAGAAAACGCCTCTGCAAACATACCCTGTCTCTCCTCTATATCTGCTCTCTCTCTCTCTCTCTTTCTCTCTCTCTCCCTCGCGCTGTCCTTCACTCCCATGCGCACACTCGCTCACTTCATCCTCTCTTCCTCTTTGCTACCTCTGCCATCCCTCATTCTCTTCATTACCGAGTGCAACTCTGTCCACCAGACAATGGGATCGACTTTTGGGGAGAGCGTGTGAGCGCGTTCGCATGCATGCGCGTGCGTGTGTGTGAGAGTGTGTATGCATGCGAGTGAGACAGAGCGGATGTGGGATCTGTGTGAAAGCGCTTTCCTGCCAGCCCACCGGATCCATTGAGCCAGCTTAGCAAGCCGGGTGTGCACGGAGCCTGTGCATGAGCGTGTGCATGTGGGTCTCTTTCACCCTCACACGCTTGGGATCCTAGGGCTTGGCGCCTTTCCCCCGGGACCGCCCCCCCTGCACCCCTCTGTCTGTCTCTCTCTCTGCGGTCTCCTCTTCTCCAGCAGTCACCATTTCGGCTCCCGGCAGACCCACGCTGGCTGCCCAGCCACTCCCGCGCCTCAGCCTGGGCAGGAAGACCCTGGTGGCGGCCGCCGTAGGGGTCATGCTGGTGCTGGTGCTGGTGGTTCTCATCCCCGTGCTGGTCAGCTCTGTGAGCAATGACAACAGCCACTACGAGATGCTGGGCACCTGTCGAATGGTGTGCGACCCGTACCAGAACAAGGGCACCAGCACGGGCATCGCCAGCACTGGCTCTTCTGTGCAGGCCGAGGCCGAGGCTCTGGCCGACCACAGCAACATGCCTCCACCCTCCACGCTCCTCCAGGGGCCACAGGGGAAGCCGGGCCGGCCAGGCAAACCCGGACCTCCGGGGCCACCAGGGGAGCCAGGGCCCCCGGGTCCGATGGGGCCCCCGGGGGACCGGGGGGACAGGGGCCGAAGCGGGGTTCTGAGTCTGGGCAATGATGGACCTATCAGCACCGTTACGTACAACACACACCCTCGGGTGGCTTTCTACGCGGGACTGAAGAACCCACACGAGGGCTATGAGATCCTCAAGTTCGACGATGTGGTCACCAACCTCGGCAACAACTATGATGGCACTTCGGGCAAGTTCATCTGCAGCGTGCCTGGCACGTATTTCTTCATCTACCACGTCCTGATGAGAGGAGGTGACGGAACTAGCATGTGGGCTGACCTGTGCAAGAACGGACAGGTGAGTGCCACATCCTTTCTCTTTGCATAAAAGTTATTTGTGCATTTATACATTACACGTTACATTACGCATTATGTATGTATACAAGCCTACATAAGTTAATCTTACTGTTACTGTCACTGTTTTTTTCCCTTCGTTTTCGTGTATATATTTCCTGACCATTTTCAAGTGTTTCTAAAATCGTGTTGCATATCTGTGAAGCGCATTTCTTCATCTCGTGTTAAGGGCTCGTGGTTTGCGCCGGTATTCACAGAGCAGATCTAAAATTAATTAAGCTGTTTATAATGACCCCACAGAGGACAAACGAGACTGTCGTTTCGCTCTCTCCTATGTATTTTTTATTTATTTTTTTGGTGTGAAACTGGTGGGAGACGCAGTAACATCTGCTGTGAGTTTCTCGTCCCCCCAGAGCACGCGGGTAAAGTTCGCACAGCTGCGGTGCAACAAACCCGGGGAGAAGACACGCGCTGAATGCGCTTAATGCGTGCTGACACTGCGCGCGTGTCCCCATTAACAGAGGACAGATATTCTCTCTTTTTTATGCGCTTGTCTTTGCATGGGACACTTAAAAGTTTGCTTTCCAAACTTTTTTTATAAAGTGTCCAATATGTTTTAAAGTGGGTGAAAGGATTTTTCTTTCTTTTTTGAATCTTAGGTTCATATATTTCAGCAGGACTTTTATCATTAGATAAGGAAGAAAATAAAATACAAGCTGCTATTCCATCTGTTTACTCTAAGCCATACTCATTTATTGTTTTAAAATAAGTATTTCACCGCTTTTGTTGCTATTTTGCCCACAAAGCTCGGATCAGTTAATGTAAGGCTCCATAATTAGAGTGCGCGAACGAAAAGAAACTGACAGATCTGACAGAAACCGGCAGCGCATGCGAAATCGTCATGAAGTTGTAATCACAGTGCCATGTAGACAAGATACAGCCACAAACACACCTTATTATCTCAGCATGTTTTTAGGAAACGAACACTTACTGTGTGCGCTTTTTTTACTTTCTACTTTTCCTTTCTCTCTGCGCCCTGCGATATTGCATGCTCGCATCTCGCTCGGGTCAGTGTTGTTTTTTTGCTCTTTTCAATGAGATAATGTGCAGTTGTGCCCTATATTCACTGGCGTCAGTGCAGACAGAAACAAAAGTGGAACGTGCAATGTTTAGAGTTCTGGGGCGATTAGGGTTTGTTGCCACGATTCTAAATCCTGATTCAGTATTTATTAGAAACCCGTTATATATTTATATTGCAATGTTGGAGTGGTTTTGGCACGCGAGACTAACTCTCAGGTGGGAGAAAAGCGCACGTGCAGCGTCATCCACTGAGTTTCTGCAGAGCGCGCAACGGGGGAGCTGTGACAGATGGAATAGAATTAGACAGTAGACTTTAGAGTCTCTCCAGGATCTAGTGAATTAGAAATAACAATATCATGTAATGAAATATTACATCTAAAGCTAGGATTGAGTATTAAAATTAATTTATGTCCTGTCAGACATTGACAGAATCTTTCATAAACGTGACGTGTTTAATCACATTTATATATATATTGAGAGAGAGAGAGAGAGAGAGAGAGCGAGCTCAATAACAACATATCAAAGTTCACATTATTTTTAAATAATTAAGTGAATATTATATTTGCTTTGACTAATTTAAGTTTTGCCTGCTCAGATGTGTCTTTAAATTTAGATTTTGCTCTTCGTTTAGTGCTTAAACTGGCACAGTTACGGTGTGCATGATTAATTGATAGCCTACAAAAATTAATCATTTAATGCACACACATCAATTAAACATTTTTCAGGTACGGTCTGCGATATTCACTTTTAATGCAGTTTAAGCTCTTTTGTAGGCTCAAGTATTCCAGTTAATATAAATAACATTAATGTATCCAATTTGCCACGCTAACACCAACAAACAAACAACCCATAAAAGTATGTTTGTCAACATTTTATTTTTAACACTTTACCTGGAATTGCACCTGGAATTGGAAATGGGGTGAGGAGAGCAGCACCTGAGGGCGCGTGTGTTTTTAGTCTTTGCTTGGCCCGGAGGTCAGCGCTAGCAGGAGTCGGCGTTGCCGCAGCAACCGGAGCTTTCGCGAGGCAGCCGATATTTCAGTCAGATAAATACAATTACCGAGGGTTATCCGACTGCCGCCGCGATCATCCAGCAGCCTCTTTTAAAGGAAATAGTTCAACTCCCATAAAGAAATTGTCACAGCAGAAGGGCCGCCAGACGTTGCCCAGAGGGTAAGCGGAAGAATGAAAGAGATAATAAAAGGAACCACAGTCACTGTAATATCTGAAATTGAATTTTTTTTTCCGTTCTCAGCATGTCTCCATCTCCTTCTTTCTCAGCTCATATGTGCCTCACTACCATATCGTCTCTGTCTTTTTTTTTAAACCTTATTTAAAGTTAATCATGTTCGTAATTAAATCAAACCAGTCCTTGTAAGAGCTGCCTGTCTTTTATACTCTAGTTGCCATATTAATTCAACTTGTCTGGTCCCTTTGTGCAATGACAATGTGGGCAGATCACATCCTCTTAATTGAGATGAACACTTTCTTCGGTCACAAACACATCTTTGATATGATTAAGTATGTTTTCATCTGAACCCAGGCCTAGCAAGCAAGAGAAACGCATTCACAGCAGGAGGCTAAGGCTGTACCTTTGTGAACTTCTCTGTTGTACAGCTTAAAAGTTTGCCTGCTAACTTGCAATCTTCCCAAGTGCTGTTTTAAGGTTTCTTTGTTTTCCCTGTACCCTAACTAGATTGCCTAAGCAAAACCATAAAAGAAGTACACTAATGGCAGAGGCAAGAGCAGGGAAAAACTGCTGGGAGCAAAGTACAGCACTTATGGAGTGTGTGCAGGAAGAGCATTGGGGAGGGAGAGCATATGTTGTCGTAAAGCACCGTCTGTTGAACACAATGGGTCCTGATCTCTAGAGACCCTCCTCACAGACACTTTAGGCAGACATGGGCGACGAGTCTTCCTCCTGAGAGCAAGCTAATCTTTATAAAGTGGTTACCGCCTCACTAATTAAACCTCTATTCCAGATCAGAAGAATTGCAGCAGCGTGTGTTGGAGAGAGAGAGAGAGAGTGGGCATATAGGACCTCAGGCGAGCCGCTGTTGGATGTGCTGTTTTCAGAGAGTCTCACATCGTTCCCTAACAGTTTAAAAGAAACTTTTACTATTTAACTTTGTTGTAACCCTCTTACTCACAGAATGTGTGCGGAAGCAGTACAGTGTTTCTCAATGGCAGTGATGGAGTGCTAACAGACTTTTAGCTAGTCTGCTGCATCCCTGTGGACTTGCTCTATTCTTCAAGCGGCCACTGACCATACCGCCATACAAACCCAAACAGCTGGTGTGCAAGGCGTATACGTGGAAGAACGCAAAATAATATTTCCGTTCTGGTGAGACTGCAGTCTGTGTGGGAAAATATCAGCGCTCTATTTAATACCATCACGTTGCGTATGCTTAATGGATTTTTCGCTTTAACACACGCATGCATTCCTTTTCATCCATTTCCACTCCTCTGTCCATGATTCTTCTGTTTATTCCTCGCCATCTCAGCTTTCTTTTTCTTAATTTGCCAGATTTTCTTCGAAAAAAATCTAAATTTTGCTCCACCGGCTTTACATGGAATTCCACTTCAAATGTGATGGAGTGAGAAAGAATGAAAGGCTAGGAAAAGAAAAGGCTTTTGTTGTGTGCCAGAGAGTCTTTTTAATCGTAATTAAAAACTTTGAACTGCATCCAGATTGCGCTGGCACCTGTCCTCGTGTTCCTTCTGTTGATATTGTCATTAATCCACCCAAACCCATTCTGACTTCATTATAAGCAAATGCATCCAGGCACTCTTTGTGTTTCTCAAGAGGCTCCTTCGGGATAATCTTGCTGTCTCAGACCACACTTGCACGAGCACACACACTCACGCATGCGCAGATGGTCGAGCACAGTTATCTAAAGATTCAAGTTTGGTTTACAGCAAGTTTAGAAAGTATTGGATTTCATGATGTTTTCCAATGAGTTAAAAAGATTACAGGAATTTAAGTGAGTAAAAATAAATTCTGTCATCATTTACTCACCCTCATGTACCTGCCTTGCACACAAGAACTTTTTTTTCTGTCCACATAATGAAAGTAAGTGGGGTCTTATAAAACTCCTTCCTTAAGATATCTTTGGGAACAGTGTATGCGTTTATGTAATTGCATGCATAAAATGTGCTAATATAACTAACATGACAGGAAGCATTACATATACAGTATGTGTAACATTGTTTGTGTGTGGAAAAGCAGCAGACTTCACCATCTGGAACAGAAAAAAAAACATGTTTTTAATTACAGAGTTCAGTGTTCAATTATTAGAGTTAAACAAATTGCTCATGTTTAATTACACTGTGCTCATAAACGCAAGTGTTGTTCATTGGTATTTGCATGAAGAGAGAGACAAGTAACATGCTGCTTGAGTGAAAAAACAGCCCCAGGATCAATACTATTTTTGCAGGAATCAGGACAAAAGAACGTACAGTATAGCTTATGCAATAATCCTTTTCTTTGAAATCTTTCGCTCGACTTTTCAGTCACGAAACAAACTTATTATCCTTAAAATAATCTCCTGAAAAAGTCTGCAGCATCTTTTAACAAGTCCAATAAGCAGTCCTCTTCAATAACAGCTTGTTAATTTGCGTCTGAGTTGGAGGGTGTGCTTGTGTTTCAGTCAAACACACTCTTCCCGCTCTCCACTCGTCTAATCAGCTGTTGAGGCGCTGGGGGCGGGGCCTTTGCCCCTGATGTGATGTTTAATTGGACACTAAATTTGCCACCCAGTGGAGCAGAACATTAAACCCAGTCTAATTGGGTGCTGTAGGGTTATTAGCACTGGATATGCCCGTGCTGCGAAGAAATGCCACACATGTCAGATGTGTCTGGGTGTAACGGAGCAAGAGCTGAGAAGGAATCCATCATTTATTTATAGGAGAGGAACTATACTCTTAAAGCACAGTCCTCCTGCACCTCAGCTCTATCAGTCAAATACCCAGCCCAGAGAGACTTCAGCAGTACTGTTGTGAGCGCGTATGTCAAAAACATGCACTAAAATAGCTGCCGCCTCACTGTTTGAATGACTGTGGCCTGGCTGGTGACTCAGGAAGACACCCTCTTCTTCTTTTAATGAGCAGAAATCAACACTCGCACTGATACCCTAGTCATGTTTTCATGTGTTCGACACACAGACGCATACACAAACACACACACTCGTGCATGCTCTCCTGGGGAATTACAACTAGCCCCTCAGCGAAGTCCTTCTGTAAACATCTTGATGCTTCGATGATATTTTCAATGACTCCTTGCACTCACTTCCACTCAGATGCTACAAACCTATGTAGGTACGCTGCGACTCCCTCGCTCAGCCCACTTACTCTGCCGAATTAGTCAGTGCGTGTACGTGCGTGTTTAACACCTCGATCACCTCGGAAAATAAACAACAGCTACTGTAAGAGAACAACTATCCGCCCGGCGCCAAATGATGAATAGGGCAATTCATGAAAAATGTGTGCTGCAGCAAAAAGCATGCGTTTTTCCCTCGCTCCCTCTCCTCATCTTTCTCCCCCTTTCCTTCAGTCTCCCCCAAGACTAGAATTACTGCACTCTCCTCATTATGGTGCTGAGAGGAGGTGAGGCTGCTCTATCACACCATAATGCGTTATAATGCAGCGGGATGTTTGATTATGCTGCTGCGCTCCTCAAAAACTTCAGAAGGGCTTGGCGCAGAGGTCAGGGCAGTATGTGCACACCACGAGCGAATCTAAGAGTTCAGCTTCTTGCTGTAAGTGTGAGGTAATTCGTTTAAATTGAGCTTGAGTGACAGTTCTTTTAAACAAACCAATTTAAAGGCATCTGTTTGTCAGAGACACCGGCGTGTGCTTTAGTTTGGGATTGCTTGCATTAGTTAGTCACTTTCTAGGAACTATTGATGTATCAAGCTTTTTTGAACGACAGGTATGAGCTTTTGAAGGACTCTCAAATATGATGTAAACGCAAACAAAGGCAGGGATCTATATATATATTTATTTTTGCCGTAAGAGTGGATGCAGCATTTGTAAATTTTGTGTGCCTGGCTCTCGGTCTCATCCACTATTCCAGCTATTTTTAGTTGTACAAAACAGCTCTTTTTGCAACTTGATATCGCAAACTGGTGTGTCTTGCGATATTATTTTAATGTGTTATCTTAATTATGAACACGGTGGATTGTAATGCAAACAGTTTTACTGCACTTTGTTATTCTTCTCATTATTCCCTTACTGCGGCTAATGAACCAGAAGTCTCACACATTCAGAAAATGAAGTGGATACAAAAGCAAAAATCCTAAAAATAGAAATACTGGAATGCTGTATTTATTTGAATGTATAATGGCTCGTTTATACTGTGGTAAACGTAGTATTTGTACAATAACTCTTCAGTTTGTATTGGACTTACACTTGCATCTTTTCATCCATATATTATTTATTTAGTTCCATTTTATATGAATTCAAATTTTATTTGTATAGCACTTTTCAAGTAACTTTTTTTTCCAAAGCAGAGAATATTTTAGTGAACTACAGTTTTGTGTGTGTGAGCTGATATGACAGAAACACCTCACAAATATGGGTTATGATCATGTAAACTGCAGTCAAACTTTGCAAAGAATTATAACAAATTGGATTGCAACAGGCTGTACATGTTGTAAACTACCTGGCTGTTTTGTCAACCATTATTAGAAAATATGACTATCAAGTGGTTTTTCAAAGCAGTCAAAAAAATCCCTGAAAATCTCTTTTTTTCCCTCCTGAATTTATTTTTGCGGGGGTTATTTTGCAAACTGTCTTCCTCGACTTCAGCAACTTAAACTGTGTATGAATCAGCCTGTTTAGATGCCTTTTAGAAGCACAAGTGTGAGTAACTGATGGAAAGCTGCTCTGGCATTAGCTGATGGCTGCTGGCATCTTCTTCTCTAGCCAGCTGGCCCTCGTCTATCATGGCCATCAGCAGGCGACATTATTATTTAAACTCCTTCTGAGTAATATCTTCATTAGGAGTACTTCAGAAGTTTCATAAATACATTTCTCTTTCAGCGCTGTTCATCGTTCATTCTCAATGCAAACACCACTGCCCGGTCGTCTCAAACAGTTTTAATCATTGTTTAAACATTATATCAGTGTTATTTAAGTATTCCCGAAGATCGCTGACAAGACAAAGAGCAGCTGGGTAGATTAATCTCTCCGGCTTCCTCTGCATGGGGGTGCGACAGATGGAAATGAAAGCGTGGCACCTTCACTTTTGTTCTCCACTACTTATCTTGTCCTTAATCAGGTTTGCTTTGCTAATAAACCCAAGTGAGAAAGGAGCACATGGATGTCTCTAATGTCCTCAGGAATTTCACACAAGCAGCGAGCATCTGGCTCCACGAGGGGATTTTTCTCCAAGCGCTGCATGAAGTGCTCCACTAAGCCTCGATCAGAAATGCAGCTCACAGTCCACCTTTTAAGTATAATTAGAGCCAGGCACATGCCTCAATTGAACCACACTACCGTTAACTGACTAAGAGCCTCTAATGCGGTACGAAAAGTCAACTGGTGTTGGTCTCAGTGGAAAAAAAAAAACGCCAGAAAGAGAGAAGGAAACAGGGGGACATGGAGACAGCAGGATGTGTCCTTCAGGATTAGGTTGCTTTTCATAGATGAAATGTTTCATATCGTTCCGAGACAGATCAGTCTCTGGCAGGGAGATGCTGCTGACATCTGTAAGAATATCCACTGGCTACTACTGCGTTTCAGCTGCAGCGCGCTTAATCTCTCCATTGACTGTATTAAGAAATTGAGCCAAGGATAAGGTGTAAGGTTTGGTTTGCTGAGGTGTGGTTTTATGTGTGTATGTTTAGTTTTAATAAACCACTTTTTCAGCCAGATTTTAGAATTGATCAGACGTTCTGAAAGATACAGGCAATAAACTGGAGTTTGATAAATAAGAAAACTGTTCATTTTAAATGATCAGTACTAGTACTGGTCTTATTATATTATATTGCCATATTATATTCTTAATGCTGTTCTTTTATACCTTCTTTTCAACAAAGAATCCTGGGACAAAAATAGCAGGTAGCACATTAAAATATTAAGCAGCAAACACTGTTTTCAGCATTGATAATAAAAAGCCATTGCTAATAATTAAGTAATAATAGGTGATAACTGATCAGCAAACCAGCATATTAGAATGATTTCTGAAAAATAATGAGACACTGAAGATTGTAGTAATAACTGCTTAAAATTTGTTTGTACAATCAGGAATAAAATAGATTTTAAAATATATTCAAATAGAAAACTAAACAACATAATATATATTTTACTATATTTTCTATCAAATAAATGCAGTCTTGTTGTGGAGAAAAGTAAAAATCTTAATTACCGCAAGCGTGACTGTAAACGCGACACATTAAAAAAGCAACAGTGATTATTTAGTGGTTTCTTGACTAGGTCAATGTCTTAACCCAAATCTATGCATGCTTAAAATCTAACAAATACATAATTACGCAAGATAATGTACTACGTTTAGGCATTTGGATATGTGATCCATCGCAAAAATTGTACAGAGAGGTCACACTTTCAAAGTCAAGAATGATCCATGATGAAGTCTATAAACATATGGCATGTATGTGCTCTGAGCACTCACAGACTGTTTTCCGAAACAGGGATAAACAGATGTGTGTCGGAGTACGCCCGGCGGTTTCCTCTGTTTGAAATGCTAAATGCAGACTGTCTGTCCCCTTAACCCAGCCCTAAAGCCCTGCAATGTCTTTGGACTTACATTCTTTGACTTTGCCTAACTCTACCGCCTCCCTCTTTCATTTGTTCCCCATAGACCTGGCTTCCAGCTACTCCACTCCTTGTTAAAGCAACAATCTGGGTTAAATATACTATAAGCATATGCTGTTGATTAAATACAATATTATTTTAATTTGAAAACAAAATCATAATGATAATTATAAATTTGCTTAGAAAGTAAATGCACAACCGTTGCCGTGTGGCTTCCATTTTAACATACACATGTACACCCGTTAGGTAAGAATCGTGTTTAATTGACAAAATCGCCAGAAAGCGCTCTAAATATTCCTTTAAATTTCAATGTTTACTGCAATGACTGTCTTTGTTAATGATTTTGTTTGGGACTCTGCTAACAGAGATGCTCCGGGGGCATCATAAAGCAAGGATTTATCGTGAACCTCTAAGAGGCAATTGATACATCCATCTATTTGATTTCTATTTACACAAAGTTTGAAATGCCTTGTGGTGTCTCCTCATTGCTTTGGATATCATTTATAATCACAGTGGCTTTACCAATGAAATCAGTTTTATAGTGTTGTCAATCAGAACACAGTTTCTGTCTTCATTAGAGTTTTTAAAGCTTAGATTTCGGCTGCAGTTCAATTGCTTTTTAATTACCCTGAAATGATATCCGAACGAAGCCAACAACGGAAGTCCAGCCTCCCAAAGGAGGCTAATATTAAAAAAAAGAAGATTAAAACGTGTTTCATTGAAATCCCCTCCAACAAATCCCACGCACTCCCCGGGCACTAAGAGCTCACCCTTTAATAAGGCCACTGTGCAGGCTGTGTGTGCTAAAGGCGGATTATTTGATATTAATATGCACCGGACGATCGTCACCATGGATTCAGAATAGCAGACTTTGTTTGCACATCGATATTAGACTCACCAGATTTAATCAAGAAGGTAAACAATGAATTGAAAAAAAGATAGAGAATAAAAAGAGAGACAGAGCGACACAGAGTCATCGGGGTTGGGTGATGGGCAAGTCCTCTTCTATTTGACTGACAGAGGCTTTATGCGACGATAAAGTTTAATTGCGTTGAATGTGCCATCCACAGCAAACATGAATTCTTAAAAATGGCGTAGAAACTCAGAAACTGGATAAGAACACATAGAATAAGATGCAATTATTGTCTTACAGAATGCACTCCCATAATCTTTACAATCTTACATTTTTTTTAACGCTAGTTTTATTATTGCTTTAGACATATTAGCTCTATATAAATGACTGCTTTATTTTGAACATTATTCACTATAGAAATATGAAAAACTGACTCATATAGTTGTAAGAAAAAAACTTTGAATACAAACCCTCTTTGTTTGTTCTAATTAACATGTTTTCAGTAATGTCAGTGGGTCAAAGCAAAGTGTCATTTATTCTTTTCACACTATTGGTTATATTAAGGTTGTTGGTGGGAAGAAGGTTTCAGTTCATCTCACTATAATCGTCTAATTAAAGCTGATATAAAGACTGACAGAACACCTTAACTGTATAAAACACTGACAAAGCAATTCACAGCTTCAGGGTGGCAGACAAACATTAAGAATAATATCATATCATATTTGGAAAGTGTTGGTAATGTTTTTAAGCCTATAGATGATGGCAGAAGAGTAACACATGAAGAATTTACAGTACCCTTACATTTTTTTAAGTAATCAATTAATCAAAGGTTAAATGTGCAGAAAGTATTTTTTACAAAAAAATTTGTACATTTACTAGGCGTGAAGAGAGACAGTATGGATGGCAGACAGATGGTCACAAGGTCAGGGTCTCTCTGTCTCTCTCAAGCCATTCTCATCTACATCTCCGGCCGTCTGCTCCTCTTACCTGAGCTATTGATCGTCTGCTCTCGGCCTCTCAGACCTCAAGATATGGACATAGATTGAAAGAGAAAAAAGGAAAGATAGACAGAGAACTGACCGTCCTAAGATGATTCAGAAAACAAATTGGATGGAAGACAAGCATGTGAAGAGATTTATAAAAGAGAACATAGCATATGACAAGAGAGAGTTAAATAGATGAGAAAAAGGTCCTTTGCTGAGAAGAAGGATGTTAAATAAGAGGTTTGCAAAAAAGGTTTGGACGATTTAGACATAAAAAATGTATGACTTCATTAGCATTCATTTGAAAAGAAATACTGCACAAGCACATTTTTAAGCATAATATTTATAAAATTTATTTTGAGAAAAACAAAGCTGTTTAAGGTTATTAAACAAAGGATACATTGTTTGAAATTTAGTATTGCAACAAATTCTGGTTGTCAAACATATCTGGGGGAATATTTGGTTCGGTGTTGTAGTTTTCACAGGCTTTCAGCTTTCAGTAGAAGATATAAGAATTTTTAGTTAATATTTCAATAATTTGACATAATAATTTAACACTTTTATGGTTCTCTAAGGTTAATGGTTAAATGACAGGCAGGTACAGATAAAATATTTAATGCTTTTTTTTTCAGTAAATGTGTTGTTTTGATTATTTATTTTGTCTTTTTTGTCGATTTCAACAATGACATGACATTTTATCTCATATGAAAATCCTTCAGCAAATAAACACCCACACAAATATTTCAAATCCTCAGTCTTTTATTTTGAGTGAATACTGTGAAATTCTGACAACTTTTATTTGAAATGCTTGAAATTTTCTAAATGAATAAATAAAGGTAACTTTTTATAACTTTATATATATATATATATATATATATATATATATATAAATATGAAACATGGTTTCACTGTCCAAATATTCCCATCTAGTCACTGTAAATATACAGATGTGCCAGAGACTTCATTCAAGGATTCTGGAGCTCTCTGATGGTTGTAGAGCTGCAAAATCTCACTCTTTTTGTCACATTTCTCTCCATTCCGTCTTCCTCTGCGCTCTGTCCATCATAATTAAAGAACACATTACAGTCTCAAGCTGACAAACTCACTGCCATTCTGCCCAAAATGAAAAGTAATGAGAAGGCTCTGCTGTGTTTGTTGATCCTACCGCATCCCTAAGGAGAACTGGTCCAGCTCCAGATCATGAAAACTCCAGATCTGTCTTTCTCTTGCTCAGAAAGTGGACACTAAAAGAGGAGGGTGAATTTCGGGCATTGTCACTCACACAGTGCAGCACTCTTACGCTGGCACATTCGGTAAACAATGTGTCCGATCAATAAGGAATGATTCTGGCAAGAGCTGCCTCAGCACAAAACCCAGACAACACAGCAGAATTATTTGATTTGAAGGAACTGACAGCTCTTTTCAAGAGAGCTTCATAATATTCTCTCTCTTTATTTCTTTATTGCATTTTCTTACATTTGCTTCATCTTTCTTACATTTGCTTTTAGTAGCTATCTCTGCTGAAATTCAGAGTTGATTTAGCTAAACTTAATCAATCCGGTTCACAGTCCTCACACTGTTTTCCATTTGCTTTTACTTTTTTGGCTATTTACTAAATAAATGCACTTTTAAAGATTTTAAGAATATAATATCAGAATCAGACATATTCCATATTTATTAAACCTTGATATTCATACATTTCTATTTAAACCCAGAGAAGAGTATCTGCAGACTGAGCTTAAGTAAAGTGAATTCAGCAGCAGCTGGTCAAACCAACGCTCCACCTCTACCCATTACACATCAGCGCCACAACCTCATGTGTCCCTCTACAACCACCATACCACAGCCCAAAGATCCATATGGCCTTGACCTCAGGGAATCCCCTCTGCCAGGATCTTTACAGGGTGTTTGTGTGGACCAACGAAATCAGACAGCTACACACACTCATGCAAACACCGGCCAACATTTCAATGGGACAGGTGGTGATATGTGCCTGGCTAATCAATCCAGCCATTTACTCAAGCAACACAAACATAGTATCTCCAATCCAAAACCTAGAGAGCTGCTCACCGTCTACATAAGCAGCTGCCTTCTAAGGCAAATTCTCAAAGGCAGAGATTCCACACAAATAGTTCCACACATGTATGACTCAAGCAGCTGATTTCAATAGATTCTGACCAAAGTACTTTTTTAAGGAAAATCAGTTCTCTCAGCGGCAATATTTGCAATTCCTCCTTACAGCAATTTCAGGCATGCAAAAAGACCAACCTATCCTCTTGAGTAGGTAAATACTTAAATCGCAAGGACTGCTTGCCAAACTAACATTTAAACAGCATATTTTAACTAATTATGACATAAAACGAACACACAATTGTTATTATTTTTTTTTTTTAAAGCAGAAAGGTATATCAGATTCAAACAAACATCTCTTTCCAACAAAAACCTCTCTCTCTCTATACATATACAGTAGTCAGCATTCAAAATGGATCAAAAATATTCACCAAAGTTGTCCTAAAACATAAAACCAAAATGTAGTATTGTCTAAGGGCAACTTTGATAAAATTTTAAATACTGTATATATATAGATATATATTATTTAACATCATCATACATACAAATCATTATCTCTTTCTTTGCAATACTGGTTGCAAAATGTGTTTCCAAGTCATTTACCTTCTTGAATACATATTTTTTCACGTGTTCATAAAGATAAATGCAGTGATATTTTAAAATGTGGCTAAAATTTGGTATAAAAAGAGGTCTTTCAAAAATGAAAATTCTGGCATTACCAACCTTTGACTTTATTTACTATATGGAACACAGATTACAAAAAACAAAAACATATCAGTGTATCAGTGGTCCGGTTGGTTGGGTCCTTTGTTGTTTTGAAACCCATTGACTTTCTCTGTATAATCTTCTGAATATCTTTTTTTGTGTTTCACAGCGTAAAGAAAGTTGAACATGCTTGGAATGCCATGAACTACTGTGGGTGGCCTGTTAAAATTCCCTTTCATACAAAATACAAATAAAAAGGATTTATCAGAATGTGTAAATGCAACATGCTGCACAGCGTATGTACATTTTACTTACACAAAAGAAGCAAAGTGAATTCATTCCCGACCCTTCCCCTTCCAGAAACCCTCTTCCCTTTACAGTATATCTCTTATCAGTATTGCCAATGAGTGCAAGCCACATTGTGTGGGAGGGACACACATACACACTCCGCCGCACACACACTGGTGTTGATTATAATAGTGTATCGGGGTTTGCTCTAACACCTCTGCCTACGGAGCTCTCCCTCGAGTCTGCAAAAACCTTTCAAACAGAACTCTTAATTAGATGGAACAGAGGTCATCTAGAACCAGAACACAAGGACACACAAATACACTCCCACACAAACACTTCTTCCTTCCTTCTTTTTCTCTAATAAATAACATAGACATTAGCATTTGTCAGAAGCTGAACTTTCTGTCTGATAATTAACTGGGGAATAAAAAAGTCGGCCTATCACATTCATTGCATTTAAAACGCGTTCACATTTCACAGCTTGATGTGATCCAGGCAGTACATATTCATGCTTTCACCTCCAGCTCAAACGCTCATTCACCAGACAGATTACAGGAATCCTCAGCAATTTCCCCAACGCTGTTGTGAGGTACTCGAACAAATCCACACATATTAAATCCATCCGTGTCTCAATCTTTTCCCATCACGCTCAGGTGAGCGAGAACAGTTGTCATAAATTTGAAGCCAATCTGAATGTGTGTCAACGCTTGCGTGTTTTCATGCATCCACATGCTTATGTGTTGGTGGATAGCTTCCTGTTTAATGAGGGAGATTTAACCTTTGCAGACATTGCGGATTTTAAGTGTCAGAGTCAGAAAAGGAGACTGTCACCAAATTAAAACTCTCTCATAACATGATTTGTCTTTAATACCGGGAGAAAGCTATCCATTAACGTTCCAATACATTTCAATAGCAGTTGCTTGGCTGGCCCAAGACCTATTCAGTATGGCAAGTGAAATTGGTCATCTTTGCCATTTTTTTGAGCCAATCAACTAAGATGTTGCTTGCATAAATCGTTTTGTATAGTTTAAGATGTTTTTGGATGTAGATGGTGTAGTTGCAGCATCTGCCAACCATCAAGATCAATCCAGAGCTTGCTAACTACTAAATCTCAGCCAAATGTGTCAGACAGACATTGTTTTCTATTACTAATGCCCCTTGTTCATTGTCTCTCTCTTTCTCATGTAGGTGCGAGCCAGCGCAATCGCTCAAGATGCTGATCAGAACTATGACTACGCCTCAAATAGTGTGATTCTGCATCTAGATGCTGGCGATGAAGTCTACATCAAACTGGATGGTGGCAAAGCCCACGGGGGCAACAACAACAAATACAGCACATTCTCTGGCTTCATTCTTTACGCCGACTGAATATGTGAACGCAAAGGAAAAGCAGTCGGAAAGAAAGAAATATATAGCGAGCGTAAAGTGGAAGTGAAGGAAGGAGCATTTAACATCCCAGCGCTTTATTTTACCAGGATCTCTCCATCGCTTCAGCAAACATTCTTACAGAAAGAGACTCGGTGGAACAAAGGGTTCAGTAGCTTCTTTTCGAATCACCTTATTGATCGATTAGAGACAAGGAAATAAAGTGATAAGAAAGTGACGGTTTTCTCTTTCTGTGCTGAAAGGGCATTTTTGGTCTTTCTTGTTTTAAGACTCCAAGAGTGACTGGCAGAGATCTTTAACCTCAACCTCATGTGCTTTTCCTCAGTAAAACTCCCACAGATATCTAATGTTAAAAAATATCCCTGACAACCTGTGGAAAAAAGTATGTTGCTTTTGAAGGAAATGTGGCTCTGATGACAACTTAATGTATTCATATTATTCTAACGCTTGTGTCCGATTTCTCCTTACCTCTACATTGGACACAGCACCCCCTGTTGGCTATTGTTGGTAACTGGTTTCCATCTGCATTCTTTTCATATGTGTTGTACTCTGTTGGGACAGCAGTAGCTGATGAGCGTTGTGAATGAATGTTATTCCTTTCAAGCACTTGATATTCAATTTAGACCACTGATACTCCTACGACTCCTTTCCTCCCCTGTCAATTAGCACTCGACCCTAATCTCGCTCCTCTCAGTCACCTCCTGCCCCTCCAGAAACACCAGATGACTTGTAATAGTTTAAACTCTTTTTTATGAACAAGACGGCTTAAAGGATGCTTATGTTTGCTTTAGTTTCAGTAGACTTACTGTAGAATGAATGGAGGCCATGATGGACGGATAAAAAGGATATTTTTCTGAAGCTAAATTGAAAAAAGTACAAAAAAGTTAGAATAAAAGCTTAACAGAAAAGTGCCTGGTAAACAAATGGTGGTATTTTGAATTTGAAACCAATTAGCCACAGTATTACTACTTTATAGCGATTAATATTTATAAGCGGCAAAATTCAGACATCGGAAGTGTTTGCTTAAAAAAAGCGAGTGATTTTGAAGAGGGCTGGAGGATGAGTTGAGGTGCTGTTGAGGGGCTTCACTTGTTACTCAATCATTCCTGCTAACAAATGCAACAACATGCAGTGCCAATATTTACACTGTAATATTTTATTCCAGTGGGACGAATGAATGTGAGAAAATTAGGTTTATTTGTAAGTGTGTGAGAGTGTGTGTGTGTGTGTGTGTGTGTGTGTGTGTATGTGTGTGTATCTGTACCAACACCAGAGCATGAACTATATTTCGTCTTCGCCACATTATTGGTTTGAGAAATGTTCTATGCTTTAGCCGGTCAAAGATGTGATATAGAGCTAATGAGATTGCATCAGACACGTTTAGCTAAGCCTCTACAGAGAAGATATAAAAGAAACAATAAAGCTGTAAATTAAATAAATCTATGCTATGTTTGTCAGTCCTACTCTATCTTTTGGAAATGTTGAATAAATTTAAATAACAAATTAGATTTTTGGAGTCATTTGTGCTGTAATGATTTTTTTGTTCAACACGAGAAAACAGTTTTTGGGAAACAGAAACACATTTGCATAAATCTTCCAATTTATCTAATACCTCACATAATAGGCTATTTAAAACATGCTTTAGTTATTCAAATTACATCAGAATAAATAGGAAGGCAGCAAAGATTCACGTTTATGCCTCAGCTTCTTTTCCATCCACGGCTTTTTCTACCTCCCATCTCTCTATTTTTATCTCGTACCTGTCACCTGGCCTGACTCACAAAAGCACATAGGGAAAAAACACAGCTGTAGACTTAACAAAAGCTTTCATTAAGCGTGCCTCATTGCTTGATTCACGTTGTCACCTCTGTTGCATCTCAGGACACTTGTTTCCAGAGGACACATTCAAACAGCCAGGGCTGGTGTTCAGAGCAGTCACTCCCACCGAGACAGAAGAAGGAGAGAAAGAGAGAGATGTTGGCAGATATTTGCAAAATACATCACATCAAGTGATATTCTGCGAGGGATTTAACTGAAGGTGCAGCTTTGCTCATAAGCTGATGGCAACTGCAAGATGTTTACTTTAAAAAAAAAAAAAGATGAAAGGCATCATAAAAAAAGTGCAGTTTTATATTCCACAAGACAACTGATTGCAAAGATAGCATCTTGCTCAAAAGTTTACACGCAAGAGTTTTTGTTTAGTCTAGTCTACTGTACTTAAGACAAATTCTCCATTTGAGTATTTTTCACTGAATTTATTCATATAATCGCTATTTGAGATATAGGTTTGCCACTTTGCAAAGTTTTTAGATGCGCATTAGGAGGATATAAACAAAGCTTTAAAAAGAAAAAAAAAGGATAAAGTAAGTTATCTTGAGGTACAGTAAAAAAATATATTGAGCTTCTTCCGGGTAGTACTATTTATTATCATGATTTCATGAAAATAGTTTCTATAATTTAATTGAAAAAATTATATTGTCATATCTTTTTCAAATCTGCACATCTAGGGGAGTGTTTGACAGAAGCAGTGTAAATCATGAAATCTTTTCATTAAAGTAGTTCATGATACAGTCTGAGATTGCAAATCCCCCAACCACATAATCTCAATTCCTATGTTTAGTTCCAATATTTATTTGATTTCTTTCTACAACTGACATTGTTGTCTTGTTTCTTTCAGTTTCCCCGCTCTGAAAGTCTTTTCTCATTCTAAACTCTCTTCACTGAACATCAGTACAGATGTCTGACAATATCATGGGTCAGAAGACCCTTTTATTCTCCCTCCATTTTTCTCTCTCTGAACGAAGCGGTGCTATTCACACACACCATGTACCTGAGCACCTCTAGGGAGCTGCTGGAAAACAAGATAAAACAACAGCAACAGACATCCTGTGCTCCTCTCTTCCTTCATGAGCTCTAACCTTCCAGAGCTTAGACACCTCCAGACTATTGTCCTGGGATCTGTCCTGCTCCAAACTGCCATCAAAGAGCTTCTGAGTTTAGTCTGATCACAGAGCAGTTTAAAGACTTTGAGATAGACAGCAATCCAGCTCAGAGGAATTCAGCACACCTGTTTGACAGGAACTGAAGCATTCACTGATGTCCTGCAGCTTCCACACAAGCAAGTGATGCTGTATGAAAACAGGTTACTTTCAGTTTTACACAATATTCTAATAATAGCTCAATAACAGTTCCAACAATTATTGTTTCAGGACTTTTTTATTACATAAAAATTTTAACTTAAAATGCCATTAATTAATATAATTAGTTAGTTATATTGTCATTATACAGTGTATTTTTAAACAAGAAGAAATATTCATGATTCATAAAAAATTTAACTTTTAAACAACTTTCAGAAATAATATTTTTAGTTAGTTCCCCAAACATTTACATCTGTCATTTATATCTGGTTTGCATAACGTTTGCAAAAACAAGACCTTCTCAGAACATAGTATAATATAATTCATGAATAAATCATCAACAAACTTAATGCTTAACATATCATCATTTAATACATATTCACATAATAGGAAATTAGAAATAAGAGATATGCTTGTTAATGTTTATTAATGTACTTATTAATGTAACAGCTTAATGCTTAAAGAAACACTTCACATTTTTGGAAATAGGCTCATTCTCCAACTCCCCCAGAGTAAAAAAATTGAGTTAATGAGCATAAATCATTGAATCCAATTATAAAAGTAGCATCGCGTTCAACATTTTTCCTATTTGAAACTTAACTCTTCTGTAGTTATATTGTGTACTATTTATTGTGTTACTGGCTGAAAATGAAAAGTTGAGATTTTCTGGACTGATATAGAAACTATATGGCGTAACATGTCTGTGAAAAATAGTCCCCAGCCTGCAAGACACGCTCCCTGTGCAAGAGGGTCTGGCTGTTTTCATGTGCTATGTGATATCACTGCACCTGCTGCAGCCAAGGTACAGCAGCAAAGTTCCTTGATTATTACGCCGGAATGAGAATATAGTTCCAAAAATGGTAAAACTTACTAACTCTGGGAGAGTTGATGAATGAGCCTATTTCCAAAAATGTGAAGTGTTTCTTTAAGCATTAAGCTGTTACGTTAATAAGTACATTAATAAACATCAACAAGCATATCTCTTATTTCTAAGAGTTACTTTCAAATTTTCAATTCATATGAACATGCACTTTTTAAAAATGTAAATTATTTTATTAAATCGTATTAAAATTAAGTTTATTTGCTATTTTTTTAATGCTAACTTCAGTTCACATATTAATTAATGCTCAATACTCAATTTCAAAGTTGAAATTATTTGTAAATATTAAATTGCATATGGTTTATTACATAAAAATGTGATGTTGTATAATAATTATTTTTGCTAACTAAATAAAATTATGTTTATTTATTGTTGTATGAATGTTGCTGATCAATCAGAATTAATTACTCTAGTGAGCTGGACTGTGGAACACAAACCCCGCATAATATGAAAAATCCAGCAGATCTTCAGTGAAGAAGCTCAGATTGGAAAGCCATGACCTACAGTATGACAAAAAAACAAACAACAACAATGGTCTCAAACAATCCTGCAGCCTAGAGGGAACTTCTTATGTACTTAGACTGATTCTCACAAGTGCAAATCTTCAGGCATCCTTTCATATGAACAGATGGAGGTTTATCTCTGGGAGATAAACTAAGGGCCGATGAGGCAGACTAAAAGGGGAAATGATAATTGCGTGTGCGCATGTGTGATAGGAAAGGTGTTGTCATGTCTGTATGAGTGTGTATGTTTTGTTTAAAGTCCACTGCATCACTGAGGGAGACTCACAGAGCCATCTGCCCAATTAGGCAATGTACCCGCCGCAACTCACTTCTTCAATTACCACACTGATCTCAAACACACACACACACACCTGCACAGGGCCAATAGGAGAGGGAACATCATCCACAAATATATTTGTGTGTACTCCAGCAGAGACACACATACACTGGTGACTTTCTTCAGAGTTTCTGACTCAAAGGTCAAAGCCACACAAGTCGAAGGCTCCTTAATGTTGAGAAGTCACTGGTATCCATGATGATAGCTGAAGTTTGGTCATCAATTTCTTGCAAGCTGAAAAGGCCACATTGCCCTGACATGCTGGATAGTTAAAGATCTACTTTTTAATGTGTATGTACGTCTGTGTGTGTGGGGGTGGGGTGGAGATCAGTTCCTGATATTAAACCCTTTTAAACACATTTTCAAGGAAATTTGCACCTTTAAAGTTCAGTGTATTTAATATACTAAAGTAACTTTCCAACTGCTGGCAAAGGTAAATATTAATGCAATCTTTGTGTAATATTAGGAAACTGTATTTATAGAGCTTAGATATTAACTGACATTTCACAAGAGAGAACCTTATGACAATAAACAGCTGATTGGCCAAGACTCTGCATTACATCATTCTCAAATATTCCTATTCCAATCTAATCTTGTTCTTCTTCAAAATAGTTTTGGGGCATAATATTTTTGTGGAACCATTATTTTTTTCTTTTTAGACACTTTGAAGAAAGTTCAAAAGAACAGCATTTATTTGAAATTTTTTTTTAATATTTTTATAACATTATAAATGCCCTATAAATAACATTATATACTCAACTCAAGCAGATACTCCGTGTTGAGTGTGTAGGGGAGCAGTGAACACTGTAGACGGAAACACGGCTTGGATGATGAATACTCTAACAATACACTCCATTGGAAACCTGAACGCAAGAGAGAGATAAACAGAGAGAGATCCGGTGCTGTGACTATGAGTGTCATACATCCGCTCCACACACCTCCTGAACCCAATGTGATTATGGCACATCCCTCTGCAAACACAAATGCTGATAACCACACAGAGCAGAAGTGTTTGCCTCTGGCTTCTTGACAGATGGGTCATCACAAAAGCATTTGTCTGTATTTGGGCACCACCAAGCAAGGCATCATGGATCACAGCGGCACTGCACAAACATGCTTGCGGCTACTAGGAGAGAAATGGGTGAAGGGGTATTAATTATTTGTTTTAATTGATAGTCAAATGTGTTGATTATCATGCAGGTTTCCGAAATGTATTTTTAAAAAAGCTAATCCACACCTAATCCATTTTTTTATTATGAAGCTACTGTGTCAAAAAACAAACAAACTATGAACTGAACTAGATTCAATGTAACACAGAAGCCAGGTTTATGCTCTTGATGCAACCGAAGCTCATTGGGAAAATGTTCATTTGAACTGAACACTAGTGATTAGAGTAAAATATCACCAACTTTTATTCCTGTTCACACAAATTATGATTTGCATATTACCAATTAATGGATTTTTATCAGATCTTTGCACAACAGTGTTATCACCCCCAAAACACCTTTACCATAGAGCATGATTTGTAAAATAATACAGTTTAACATTTGCATTTCATACCCAGCTCCATATGGCTTTTACAACTTAGTAAACCTGCTCGGTAGCACACCTGGAACAGCAGTAAACTAAATGATATGGGTCCAGTGAAACACTGTTTGACAAAAGATCTCAAAGCCAAGTATAAAAATGTTAAAATTGCTTGCTTACCTCAGCAAATGCATGTCTAACTACCATTGGTTGGGTTTAGTATGGGCAGTGCAGTATTTTAACACCTTTTAGTACCACTCACGAGCCCCTGGATTCCCGAACTGCTGTGGTAAGAGCATCAACCAACGTTATAAAACGCCAGTCATGTTTATAAGTTTTGGAGAAAACTGAACACGCTTTTTAGTGCTACTCAAAGGATATTTCACACAAACAGTTGAAACAGTTACAAAACATACAAGAAGCAATGTTAAAGGCGTCACAGGAGCATATTTTTCATGAGCCTGGATTTCTGTTATTTGTGTCCAACAACTCCATCCATTTCTCTATAACCTAGTGTTCATTTGATTCACTGGCTCTTTTGTGTTTCATTATCGTATCTGTGTTCAGGCAACAGAGAACAGTAACCCCACACAAAGGCATAATATTCAGTTTGACCCTACTTTGATTTGATTTGACATTACTAGAGTGCAAGCAATTATGGACATTTGCCTGTTTGCAGCATTTCTGGCTGGCTGCAAAGGGATAAGACCAATGTCTTTACCCTGCCGCTCGGCCGCGTACACTCATAATGGAGGTCAACATCAAATACGACCTCTCAGCATCCATGCCTAATGAAAACAAGTGTGTGCGTGAGTGTTTGAAGTGCGTGAAAGCCCTATCACATGCCATAATCCAAACACATTCTGAATTCCGCATGCACTGCCAACAGACTTAAGCAGAGTGCACACAATACACTGAAGGAGAAAAGGGCAGCCTCTGACTTTGATAAAGGCCAGCCTTATCTTGCTCTCTGCTTCTCTTTCTCTCGCCTTCTCATTCACGTTTGTACATGTTGCCCTTAATCTTGCTGTTACACAATGGCATCCAAAGACCCATTTGATAATGCTTGATGGCAGTTTAATGCCAAGGAGATCACACAAAAAAATTTATGAATTTCTTCTAAGGGCTGTGTTTAAAGTTATTATGTCATAATCATGAAGATTTCAGAATGAGCCAAAAAAAAAGGAGAAAAAGAAAGAGTTGGCTGTTAGCAAGCCCCTGCTGGTAGATGCTGTAATTACACTATGTGGTTCCAAAAATCATTTTTTTCGATTAACAGATTTTCATAATTAGCAGTATATTCTGACTAAATACTTTTACAATTTAAGCAAAGCAAATTTTTTAGCATATTTACTCCTGTCTTCAGAATCACATGATCCTTCAGAAATAATTCTAAAACACTTATTTGTGTCACGAGCCGTGCCTCTGTGGTCCTCTCCAGCGAACGGCAGAGGGAACCTTCACCGGAATACTAATGTTTCCGCCCTGCTCCTTTTGCCCCACGCACCTAGGTCTCAGCGCTTTCAGTTCCGGGTTTTCTCTCTGTATATAAACACTGACTTTGGACTAGATCGGAAGCGAAGTCTCTATTTGCCCCGGCCATCGTTACTAAGAGTTATTCTCCTACTGTTTTCTGATTACCCGTGTTTGATTTTCTGCCTGTCTATTGTTTTCCGCCATTTTTCTTTTGCCTGTTTCTCGACCATGTATTGCCCGTCCTCTGATATACCCGTCTTTTGTGTACCAACTACTGCCTGTCTGACTACGATTATTAAAGTTTGTTGCATATGGATCCACACGACTCCCATGAATCCATACAGCAGACTTCGCCAGAACCGGATCCAGCAACAATGCGCCAAGTTATAGACGAGGTGAGCCGCCAAGCCACGGAACTTCTAATTCATCGCCAGCAGTTAGAGAAACTCACCTCTCTCACGGCGGATCTTGTAAGCTCCATTCAGGCCCTCACCGCCGCCACAACGGTCTAGAACAGGCCCGCCGATCCACCCGCCTTTATTTACCATCATGGTAAATAAATATCATTTGACAACCATCATGGTATAAATATCATTTGACAACACTAATTATTGTCAAATAAAAACTATATAACCTGCTAAGTGCAACTAGGCATAAAAATATAATAAACATTAATATTATGAATTTTAGGAAAGCAACAATGAAATGTCTGTTGTGACAGTGTTCACTTGAATTTGACTATTATATTATACATTCAAAGTTTTTCCGGTGCCTGAATGATTTTCAAGGATACCTTACCATAACAACCATATTAATAATATAATGCAATATAATGTAATATAATGAAATTATATTCTGAGTGAATGCATGTCAGTGGCTGTGGAGTAAAGTGTTGACCTCCTCTAAGAACATGTAACTGTCCATCCACTGTGCTGGCTTTAGCCCCAGGATAAGGCTAAATCACATTAGTGTTTGCCAGCAGAAATGCTGAGTTGGGCATTTGACTGACCCACTGACTGACTCCAACACACACACACACACACAACACAACTTCCATGATGGCTCACAAACGCACACACTCACAGCTGGTGTCAGATTTAACACAATGACCTTTGTGGCATGGTTTGTCGTGGAATCCTAACACATTGTGCTCTGGAATCAATGCATAACTTGTCAGTCTGACACTAAATATTGCTCTAGTACTTTCTTTTTACCTTTCTTTGTACCGGTGCACAAAGGCCAAGGACGTGTCTCAGAAAGGTCAGTTTCAGTACCAGTCTGAAGACCATAACTTATTCTTCTGTAGCTGCAGACATCTGCTATAGCATATTGATACCGCCAAACTACTAGCTCAGCTTAGTCTCCAAAATGTAGCATTCAAAGCTTTTTATATATATATATATATATATATATATATATATATATATGTACTGAAACCAAAATAATAACAACACTGCAGACTAGAGACTTTCAGCACCATCGACAGCAACAAAACTGACATGCTCACAATGTGTCTAACATTGAATCCATCCATCAGGCAAGCTCAGAAAAAAGACATCATGTACAGTTAGAGTAAGAGAAACAACAGCAGTTCTGTGACTGTGTTAGTGTGTGAGTGTGTGTTTGCACTCATTAAAAGTAGAGAGGGGCTCCTCATGCATCAGTGTCCAGACCAGAAGTGAGTGAGTCAGTCAGAGCAGCACAGCAATTTTAATGCATGCATTTCTTGTGTAAATCACATTCCTACACACATACACACACACCCACGCTCATTTTTATGAAAAGTAGGGACATTCCATGGGCTTAATGGTTTTTATACTGTACAGACTGTATGTGCTATTGCCCTACCCCAACCATACACCTAACCCTACCCCTTACAGGAAATTTATACATTTTTAGATTTTCCAGAAACTCTATTCTGAGTGATTTATAAGCGTTTTGAAAAGTGGGGACATGGGGTAATGTCCTGAAAAGTCGTCTTCTCCTTGTGATACCTACAGCGGGTACGGAAAGTATTCAGACCCTCTTACATTTTTTACTTTTTGTTATATTGCAGCCATTTGCTAAAATCATTGAAGTTATTTTTTTTTCTCATTAATGTACACACAGCACCCCATATTGACAGAATTGTTGACAATTTTGCAGATTTATTAAAAAAGAAAATACTGAAATATAACATGGTCCTAAGTATTCAGACCCTTTGTTCAGTATTTAGTAGAAGCACCCTTTTGACCTTTTTTTCACACCTGGATTTGGGAATCCTCTGCCATTCCTCCTTGTAGATCCTCTCCAGTTCTGTCAGGTTGGATGGTAAACGTCAAGGAGTTGTTGTGAAGCCACTCCTTTTGTCATTTTAGCTATGTGCTTAGGGTCATTGTCTTGTTGGAAGGTAAACCTTCAGCCCAGTCTGAGGTCCTGAGCACTCTGGAAAAGGTTTTGGTCCAGGATATCCCTGTACTTGGCCGCATTCATTTTCCCCTCAAATGCAACCAGTCGTCCTGTCCCTGCAGCTGAAAAACACCTCACAGCATGATGCTGCCACCACCATGCTTCACTGTTTGGACTGTATTGGACAGGTGATGAGCAGTACTTGGTATTCTCCACACATACCGCTTAGAAATAAGGCCAAAAAGTTGGTCTCATCAGACCAGAGAATCTTATTTTCACAATCTCACAATCTTGGAGTCCTTCAGGTGTTTTTTTAGCAAACTCCATGCAGGCTTTCATGTGTCTGTGAGAAGCTTCCATCAGGCCACTGTGCCATAAAGCCCCGACTGGTGGAGGGCTGCAGTGATGGTTGACTTTCTACAACTTTCTCCCATCTCCCGACTGCATCTCTGGAGCTCAGCCACAGTGATCTTTGGGTTCTTCTTTACTTTTCTCACCAAAGCTCTTCTCCCCAGATAGCTCAGTTTGGCCAGACGGCCAGCTCTGGACAGCCAGCTCTGGTCCCAAACGTCTTCCATTTAAGGATTATGGAGCCCACTGTGGTCTTAGGAACCTTATGTGCCAGATCTGTGCCTTGCTACAATTCTATCTCTGAGCTCTTCAGTCAGTTTCTTTGACCTCATGATTCTCATATGCTCTGACAAGCATTGTGAGCTGTAAGGGTTTATATAGACAGGTGTGTGGCTTTTAAGTCAAATAAGTAAAATCAAACAAAGCTAGACTCATATGAAGGTGTAGAACCATTTCAAGGGTGATCAGAAGAAATAAAAAAGGACTAAATTAAATATAAGAGTGTCACAGCAAAGGGTCTGAATACTTAGGACCATGTGATATTTCACAAATCACATAATTAACAAATCTGCCTAAATGTCAACAATTCTGTGTTTTTTTGTCAATTTGGGGTGTTGTGTGAACATTAATGTGGAAAAAATGAATTTACATGATTTTAGCAAATGGCTGCAATATAACAAAAAAATGTAAGGGGGTCTGAATACTTTCTGTACCCACTGTGTATATATATATATATATATATATATATATATATATATATTCACAAATAATCTACTTACTTTACAATACTTTACAAGAAATTACAAAGAAACAGCAATGAACACATTAAAAATGGGATTTTTAAATTGTTTTTGTGTAAAATATACTTATATATGTTTTTACAGTGTAGAACAGCTTCCATTTTAATCTATTAGCAAACAAAGCACTACATCATTTAATATAAATTGTAACTGGAAATTTTGCTGAAAATTAAATGGTTTATTTTATATTAAAATAAGAAGTGTTTTTTTGATTGTTTGTTTGTTTGTTTTTTTCTTTTTCAAGCAGCATTGGAAGAGAATGGTGGACAGACTGATGTCTTGAGTGTGTGGTGATGATTACTTTTATTTGTTGCTCTGATAGTTTGTGTGTGTGTGTGTGTAGGGCCTGATGACGGTCAGAGTGCTGTTTTAGCCAGAGGTTGCTTTAATGGCAGCAGTGATCTGGAGCTAATGGCAGCAGCTCTGAGAATGGAGTGGTGATGTGAGCCGTAGACATGCTCTGTCACAGGTGAGGAACGCGGCTACTGCCGTCAAGCTCCAAAGAAAAGCCCCTGTGTCTGTCACTGAAAAGTCAATTTACCTGCTACGTCTGATCATGTGGGATTAGACGAGAGGAATGAGACCCAGAGCTATAGAGGGGGAGAGAAAGCAGGGGAAAAAAGCCATTAAGTCTTACAGGGGCCCGAGGTCCACTTTAGTTTAATAGTTTTTTACCCTTGACTTTGTTACACACACACACACACACACATCCACATAGATGCACTTACTTTATTCTGTACCTCAAGTGTGTTCATGGTTCTGTTCCATTTTCCAGTCCCTTCCCCATCTTTTAAATACACACACACACATATACAGTCACATATACAAAGAGCTTTACTGGCAGGAAGGGATATGACTGATTAAAATGTGCATACTTATCAGACGGCTTGCTTTGGGTCTCAGATCTCAGTGGGATCAGAAATTCAGAATCTGTTATAGACCAGACATGCATCTTAACCTCTGTGTGTGTGTGTGTGGGTCAGTTTTTGCCTATAGTGTGGGTGGAAAATGTTGGATTAATAAGCATGCACAAAAATTTGCTTATGGACATCTTAAAATGTAAAAAGGGGTGTATAAGGGTTGGTTTAGTTCTGGGGCTCTCAACCCTTTTCTTACCTTTCTCACCTTCTTGAAATTGAAAGAACGCTGGGTCTCATTCACTTGTATCAATTGTTTGTATTTACATGCACGGGAGAGCTTATTTCTAATAAAAACTCAACACAAATTTTTTGCTTAATGTTGTTCTAATGTTAATGAATTTGGAGCATACTAAATGAGCGGCTGTGTGCCAGAGGTTACTCATTTACATAAAATACGCCCCAACCATCTCCATATAAGGTCTTTCTGAACAAAGTTTTTTTTAACAGCCTGTCATCACTCTAAGGCAGCAGATGACACTATATGAAGATGTCCTTTTGCCTCAAATCATGTGCAGCAAGATCTTCAAGCAATGGCAAGTATGCCATCCTTAAGACCTGTTTGAACAATTAATTCTGTTTTATATTGTTTTAGTTGTTCCTACCTTTTATTTCCAGAAAATGATCAGTGAATCATGGTTTTGTTCACGTTCATGCACAAACTTGTCCGGATGAACAGTTATTCAGTAAGACACACTGACTGAAACACAGAGTGTGCACACCAACACAATTTATTTTAAATGCACAGTAGTCATAATATCCATGAGTGAAGGTGTTAGTGTAAGTATGCATGTATGTGCATGCGTTTTTGTGACAAATGTGACATAAATTTGTATAATGACCCGGGTATGACATACAGTGGGTACGGAAAGTATTCAGACCCCCTTAAATTTTTCATTATTTGTTCAATTGCAGCCATTTGCTAAAATCATTGAAGTTAATTTTTTTTCCTCATTAATGTACAGACAGCACCCCATATTGACAGAAAAACACAGAATTGTTGACATTTTTGCAGATTTATTAAAAGGAAAAACTGAAATATCACATGGTCCTAAGTATTCAGACCCTTTGTTCAGTATTTAGTAGAAGCACCCTTTTGATCGAAAACAGCCATGAGTATGTTCTGTAAAAGTTTTTCACACCTGGATTTGGGAATCCTCTGTCATTCCTCCTTGTAGATCCTCTCCAGTTCTGTCAGGTTGGATGGTAAACGTTGGTGGAAAGCCATTTTTAGGTCTCTCCAGAGTGTCTCTGCTGAGACACTCATATATTTAACTCAGGTGCTGTCCATTTTCTCTGATCATCCTTGAGATGGTTCTACACCTTCATTTGAGTCCAGCTGTGTTTGATTATATTGATTGGACTTGATTAGGAAAGCCACACACCTGTCTATATAAGACCTTACAGCTCACACAAAGGAACTGCTTGAAGAGCTCAGAGACAGAATTGTGGCAAGGCACAGATCCGGCCAAGGTTACAAAAAAAATTCCGCTGCACTTAAGGTACCTAAGAGCACAGCGGCTTCCATAATCCTTAAATAGAAAATGTTTGTGATGACCAGAACCCTTCCTAGAGCTGGCTGTCTGGCCAAACTGAGCAATCGAGGGAGAAGAGCTTTGGTGAGAGAGGTAAAGAAGAACCCAAAGATCACTGTGGCTGAGCGCCAGAGATGCAGTCGGGAGATAGGAGAAAGTTGTAGAAAGTCAACCTTCACTGCAGCCCTCCGCCAGTTTAGTGGCCCAACTGAAGCCTCTCCTCAGTGCAAGACACATGAAAGCCAGCATGGAGTTTGCTAAAAAAAACATCTGAAGGACTCCAAGATTGTAAGAAATAAGATTCTCTGTTCTGATGAGACCAAGACAGAACTTTTTGGCCTAATTTCTAAGCAGTGAGTGTGGAGAAAACCAGGCACTGATCATCACCTGTCCAATACAGTCCCAACAGTGAAGCATGGAGGTGGCAGTATCATGCTGTGGAGGTGTTTTTGAGTTGTAGGGACAGGACGACTGCTTGCAATCGAGGGAAAGATGTATGCGTCCAAGTACAGGGATATCCTGGACCAAAACCTTCTCCAGAGTGCTCAGGACCTCAGACTGGGCCAAAGGTTTACCTTCCAACAAGACAATGACCCTAAACACACAGCTTAAATAACGAAGGAATGGTTTCACAACAACTCAGTGACTGTTGTTGAATGGCCCAGCCAGAGCCCTTACTTAAACCCAATTGAGCATCTCTGGAGAGACCTAAAAATGTCTGTCCACCAGTGTTTACCGTCCAACCTGACAGAACTGGAGAGGATCCCCAAATCCAGGTTTGAACAACTTGTTGCATCTTTCCCAAAAAGACTCAAGGTTCTATTAGATCAAAAGGGTGCTTCTACTAAATACTGAACAAAGGGTCTGAATACTTAGGACCATGTGATATTTCTGTTTTTCTTTTTTAATAAATCTGCAAAAATGTCAACAATTCTGTGTTTTTCTGTCAGTACGGGGTGCTGTGTAAGGGTGGACTGAATATTTTCTGAACACACTGTGTGTATATATATATATATATATATATATATATGTATTTGTATATATTTGTAGCCTACATTACCTTTGGATTTTACTATGTAATGCATGAGTAGCAAAACTGAAAGATTTATCCAAACTCAGCTTCTCTAGATTTAAAAAGTTAAAAAAAAAATCTATAAGAAAACTCTAAGTTATTCTAATTTAAAAAAAAACAACAAAACCTTTTAGGTCAAAGTATAATTGTCAACCCCCTTGCAGTATCACCACAGATCCTTTACTGAAGATTTTTTTGATGACACTTAGAATCTGATTGTTTTTTAAAAGTTCTTTGTGGAATGTAAAACTATTCTGTGGCAACAAGCTACAGAACTTTAATTGGTTCTACTTGAACCTTTATTTTTGAAAGCCTAAAGGTCAATTCACACTGCACAGACAAATGCTAACAGATTAGTTGGCTCAAGTTGGCTGTTTTCTTTAGAATCTTATGAAAAATAAGAGTCACGTTCACACAGCACCAACAGACACTGACCAACTGTCACTGACTGGGAAAAAATGGATGATCCTATATTCACAATCCAAATGTATTTGTGTGTCATTATTCACATGAAAAGAGGGTGAATTAAACAAAAGGGGCATGCTGGTGGTGAAGCTGTGGTTGTTGAAATTGAAATGAAAACAAATTCTAACCAACTTCTGACAGGGATACCACACTGAGCTCAAAGGACCACAGCGAAAGAAACATGCCACTCTTTTCCAATTCCTGTTTGAGGGAAATCTAAACCCCATCTATCCTGCTGTGCTGGAGCAGTATTTCAGTACACATGTGCACACACCACGTAAGCAGTTTTTTTCCACAGATGAGCTGGAATCAGCCAAATGCGTTTCACAGTTTATTCCATGACTTCATCTGCACAGCTCTCTTTAGGTCACTGAAATACACAAAAAAACAGAGATCCATATGTGTGTGTGTGGTCATATGAGGCATCCATTTTTCCCTCTAATTGCACAGGATTAGAACAAGTATGTCCAATTTAAGCAACAAGGAATGGCTGTTTAATCATTTGCCTAATTGCTGCCAACTAGCTTCCTGAGTCTCTCCATGGGCTGCTTGCGCTCTGTGGGTGAGCATGCGTGTATGTTTGAGAAAAGTGGTGAAAAGATATATGTTCATCCTCGTCTATGTTCTTCCAGAAGTATGTATAGTGTTTGCTAAATTTGGTTCCTTTGATCATGCAGCTTTCTTCTCCTTCTCTTCCAGCAGCTGTAATCTAAGACTCATACAGTAATTTAGACAGCAGACAAATCTGTTGTGCTTTCTTAGCATAAACAGTGTCAATAGAGCCATGTGGTGCTCGGCTGTAACAAATGGACCTGAGTATGAAGTCATCAGTACGGCCTTGTACGAGAGCGAGAGAAACCCTCCTTGGGACCAATTGGAATAAGTTGCTATTTGCTGCACTTTGCCTTGTGTGCTAATTGTATAGGTGCTTGTGAGAAACGACTCTCAAGCACTTGCCATTCCATATTTCCTAAGATATTTAGAGCTTACACTACATTTGCACTTCTAACGTGTCTTTTGGGTACTTAAATGTTTGGCATGTTTCAATGCTTTCCTTGATTTATGACCAGCAAGTTTTGCATGGAATTAAACCAAGGAATTGGATAGAGGGGGCAATTTACTTAACCATTGCATGTTTTTTTTAGCAAAAAAATCTAACAAAACAACTTAAATTTCAATCTGTTTCTCACACAAAACTCATAATATATTAGAGGAAACATATACATAATGTATTATATTATGCGGCACCTGTAGCCCATTTCTTGCACACGCCTGTACACGGTGGCTCTGGATGTTTCTACTCCAGACTCAGTCCACTGCTTCCGCAGGTCCCCTAAGGTCTGGAAT
>JAUYWG010000033.1:11294488-11312186 GCA_034779775.1 Enteromius afrohamiltoni | reverse complement strand
AGCCGGGGCAAATCGAGACTTCGCGACTACTCGGTGCAAAAGTCAGAGTTTAAATAGTCCATGGAATCAGCAAACGGCGCGAAAAACGCCGAGGTATGTGAGCAAAAAGAGTCTGGGTGGGAACATTAGTATTCCGGCGAAGGTTCCCGCTGCCACTGTCCAGAGAGGGCCACAGAGGAGCGGTTTGTAACAGAGCCCCCCCTCTGCGAGCGGCTCCTGAAGCGAGCACCAGTCCGACGTCGGGGGCTCCCACGAGGTCTGGGAGCCGGCTTCTCGGGGTTGTCCAGATGAAAACGCTCTGTGAGTGTTGGGTCCAGTATGTCCTGAGCGTTCACCCAAGATCTTTCCTCCGGACCGAAACCCTCCCAGTCGACCAGGTACTGGAGAGTGCGGCCCCGACGTCTAGAGTTCAGGATCTGGTCGACCCGGTAGATGCCCTCGTCCTCAGGCAGCAGGGGAGGAGCCTCAGGTACCGCCTCCTCGTCCTGGTCCCCCTCTCCGTCCGGAGCGGCAGCGGCCTTCAACAGAGAGGAGTGAAAAGTGGGTGAGATACGATAATTTTGTGGTCTAAACGGTATGATACTGGTGTTATTTGACGGAGAATCTTAAATGGACCCACGTACCTCGGGTTAAGTTTGCGACAAGGAAGGCGCAAACGAAGATCCCTTGTGGACAGCCACACCCACTGGCCGGGTTCAAAGGTGGGACCGGGGCGACGGTGGCGGTTGGCCTGGGTGGTCATTCTTCGAACCGCCTGCTGTAGTTGCACATGGGCTGCGTCCCAGGTTTGTTCACTCCGCCGTAGCCAGTGGTCGACAGATGGGAGTTCGGTAGGTTCCCCCGACCAGGGGAAAAGGAGAGGCTGGAAGCCCAAAACGCACTGGAATGGCGTCATCCCTGTGGCCTGCTTCCGAAGGGAGTTTTGGACGTATTCTGCCCACAGGAGGAACTGGCTCCAATCGGCCTGGTTTCGGTGGCTGTAAGAGCGGAGGAAGCGGATGAGCTCCTGGTTGAGGCGTTCCACCTGGCCATTGGCTTCTGGATGGTAACCGGAGGTCAGACTGATATTGATATTCAGCTGGGTACAGAACGCTCGCCAGACCCGGGAAGTGAATTGGGGCCCCCGATCAGACACGATGTCGTCTGGTAGTCCATAATATCGAAACACGTGTTCCAGAATGGCTTGGGCTGTCTCCCAGGCGGTGGGTAGCTTGGGCAGTGGGATGAGTCGACAGGCCTTGGAGAATCGTTCTATCACCGTGAGTATGGCCGTATGATTCTCTGAAGGAGGAAGATCTGTAACAAAATCTACCGCAATATGGGACCAGGGTCTCTGGGGTATAGGTAGAGGTTGCAGAAGACCGGCGGGTTGTTGCCGGGAAGCCTTGGTCATCTGGCATGTGATGCAGTCAGTGACAATTTGGCGAGAGTCCGAGGCAAGAGTGGGCCACCAGAAGCGGTTGGAGACCTGGTTGGTGGTGGCCAGTATTCCGGGGTGTCCTGAGCTGGGGCTGTCGTGAATGAGATGCAGCATGCGCTTCCTGAGAGCCGTAGGCACGGAGGTCTTGCCGGGTGGACAGTCTGGTGGTGTGGGCTCCTCCTCCTGAGCGACCCGGATGTCCTCCATGAAATCCCATTGTACTGGGGCCAGAATAAGGGTAGGTGGGAGTATGTGCGTGGGTTCTGCCAGTTGCTCGGGCTGGTCATGTAAACGTGACAAGGCGTCAGCTTTACTATTCTTCATCCCCGGGCGGTAAGTGATACTGAACTCGAAACGTGAGAAGAACAGGGACCATCGAGCCTGTCTGGCATTTAGTCTCTTGGCGGTGCGTAAATACTCCAAGTTGCGGTGGTCAGTCAGGACTAGAAAGGGGTTGCTGGCGCCCTCAAGCCAGTGTCTCCACTCCTCCAGCGCATACTTCATAGCCAGAAGTTCTCTGTCCCCGACATCATAATTTCTCTCCGCCTGAGTGAGTTTGCGGGACAAATAGGCACATGGATACAGTTTCTCTGGCAGTCCGTGTCGTTGAGAGAGGACAGCCCCCACCCCTGTGCTGGAGGCGTCCACCTCAACCACGAAGGGACGAGTGGGATCTGGATGACGAAGGATCGGGGCGGTGGTGAACTTGGTCTTTAATTCAGTGAAGGCGCGTTCACATTCGGGGCTCCAGGGTAGCCGCTTGAACAATCCCTTGGTGAGTGCCGTGAGGGGAGCAGCACTCTGACTAAAATTGCGAATGAAGCGGAGGTCTTTCAGGGTCTGTGGTTGTGGCCAACTGACTACAGCGGCCACCTTGGCCTCGTCCATAGCTACGCCATCCTGACTGATTATGTAGCCTAGGAAAGACACCCTGGTCTGATGGAATTCGCATTTACTGATCTTTGCATATAGCTGGTGTTGAATTAGACGTTGAAGGACGGCCCGGACGTGGTTGATGTGCGTTTGAAAGTCCCCAGAATAAATCAGGATGTCGTCAATATAAACTATGACGAACTGGTTTAACATGTCCCGAAATACCTCATTAACAAGAGCTTGAAAGACAGAGGGGCTGTTTGATAGTCCGAAGGGCATGACGAGGTACTCGTAATGCCCAGTCGTTGTGGAGAAGGTGGTCTTCCACTCGTCCCCCTTATGAATGCGCACAAGGTTGTAAGCGCTTCTCAAGTCCAGCTTGGTGAAGAACCTGGCCATGCGGAGCTGTTCCAAGGCGGCGGGTACCAGTGGCAAGGGGTAGCGGAACTTCACTGTTATATCATTGAGAGCGCGGTAGTCAATGCATGGCCGGAGGCCGCCGTCCTTCTTTTTAACGAAAAAGAATCCTGCCGAAGCGGGTGAGGTGGACGGACGTCTGAAGCCCTTGGCCAGTTCCTCCTTGATGTAAAGGTCCATGCATTCTGTCTCGGGCTGTGACAATGGAAAGACTTGACCCCGAGGGACGGTGGTTCCAGGTAAGAGTTCTATGGCGCAGTCCCAGGGTCGGTGCGGGGGAAGTTGGGTTGCCTTCTGCTTACTGAAAGCGAGTCTGAGGTCGTGGTATTCAACTGGCAGGGTGGTGAGGTCTGTGTCCTCCTCAGGCGTGAGCTGCAGGTGACGAACGAGTTTGGGTGTTGTGGTGAGGCAGTGGGCTTGGCAGTAGGCTGACCAGCGGAGTATCTGGTGTTCCCTCCAGGAAATGGTGGGGTCGTGCAGTTCCAGCCAGGGCAGTCCAAGGATGACGGGGTGCTCGGGTGAGTGCAGGGTGAAGAAGTGAATAGTCTCGGTGTGTAGTGAACTGGTGCGGAGTGTCAGCGGAGCCGTACGTGCTGTTATCTTCCCGGTTCCGAGGGGCCGCCCGTCGAGGGCTGCCACAGCCATGTTGGGGCGTGGAGGCGCGGAGGTGTCCAGACTCCCCACAGTACAGGCACAATCCGTGTGTCATCCAGCGTTCGCGCTCCTCCATGGAGAGATGCGTTGCACCGATCTGTATGGGTTCAGCGGCGGTTGTGGGAACAGCAGTTACTACGGGAGTCGGGAGGCGTCGGGTTTGCCGAGAGCGCATAAGCTAATCGGTTTTTATAGCTAAGTACATGTACTGGGTGAGCGACAGATCCTCACCACGGCAGGCCAGCTCTGCTTGCAGCTCCTCACGCAGGCCCCGGCGGTAGAGCGACAACAGGGGATCGCTGTCCCAACCAGTCTGCGCGGCCAGAGTTCTAAAAGTCATTGTGAAGTCAGCGGATGACTGAGTTCCCTGCTTCAGCCCCAATAATTCCTCCTTTGCATCCTTTCCGTCCGGGGAATGATCAAAGACCTTGCGAAACTGGCGGAGAAAGCTTTGATATGACGGGAAGGCCATGCGGCGGCCCTCCCACAGGGCCGTAACCCAGTCCAGCGCCTTTCCTGTTAGCAAGGAGCAGACTAACGACACTTTAGAGTCATCATCAGAGAAGTAATGGGATTGTGACTTCATGTAAATATCACACTGCAAGAGGAAACCTTTACACTTGCCTGGAGATCCGCTGTACTTCTCAGGAAGGGTGAGGCGCACCGGGCTTGCGTGGCTGGCTGATGCCGGGGGAGGAGCAGTGACAGGCGGATCCACGGGCCTACTCTGGGCCGTGGTCGCAGCGGTGAGAGCCTGAATGGAGCTTACGAGTCCAGCGGTAAGCGATGTGAGCTTGTCAAGCTGCTGACGATGAGTAAGTAATTCCGAGGCCTGACGGCTTACTTCATTGATTACTTGCCGCATCGTTGCTGGATCCTCGGTTGGCGAAGTCTTCTGTAACGGATCACGAGAGTCGTTAGGATCCATTTGCAACGTTTTATTGAGAGTTGTCAGACAGGCGTGGGTCAATAAACAGGCAGACAGATATGACAAGGGATAGGCAATACTCAGAGTCGGGGACAGGCAAAAGATCAGGGCAGGCGGCAAAATGGCGGAACACAAAGACAGGCAGAAAATCAAACACGGGTAATCAATCGGAAAATAGACAGGGAAAACGCTCGGTAACGATAGCCGGGGCGAATCGAGACTTCGCGACTTGCCGGTGCAAAAGTCAGAGTTTAAATAGTCCATGGAATCAGCAAACGGCGCGAAAAACGCCGAGGTACGTGAGCAAAAAGAGTCCGGGTGGGAACATTAGTATTCCCGCGAAGGTTCCCGCTGCCGCTGTCCAGAGAGGGCCACAGAGGAGCGGTTTGTAACAGAAAACATGCACAATAACGCATCCAATATTTGGTCAATAATACAGCATTTCTAGCAGAATTTCTAAGCCAATCTATGCATAGGCCAGTGATTTTTTTAAGTTGTTATCCTGTACATGTGTGAGCAAAGTCTGTAGAATTTATGTGATAACATGCATTTTTGGAAAATGTCATCAAATATCCAGATCAAAATGACAACAAAATGAAAGTTATTCAAAATATTCAAAGTGATACAATTTCTAGTAATGGTGATGGACAAGACAATCAAATTTTCTTTTTCTCATACATTAATGATCACATGAAATCTGCACCACTGATCATGATTGTAAATTTTTTATACAGTATGTTAAAATTCTAAATAAAAATCTTCCCAGATGTTTGACAGGAAATTATCAATTATAATGGTTCTCTAGGCAGTGACACAAGTGAGGCGTCTTAAGAGAGAGTGAGTGAGAGTAAACAGATGAGTGGGTCAGAGCAGGCAGCCGTTCTTGATGCTCATCAGACAGGTTGTTGGTTCAGTTGCCCCTCAGTCTCACGCAAATAAATCCAGATGGACAACTTCGCCAAGAGAGAGAAACAAGAGAGATGAGAAAGAAAGAACAACAACAGACGCAGGATAAAAAAAGTCAGAGCAATATAATAAAATATATTATATTCTAGAAGGAAGAACAGGCAGTGTTTGAATGCTGACACTCCAGATCGTGAAAATCAATGTTCATAAATGAAATATATTCTAAAAAGAATTTTGCTGTGTTTGCATGGTTTTATGCTTTTGCCTGTACTGTTCATCCACTCTGCATTGTACATAATATTTATTTATTCACTGTATGTTTTATATTGTATCAGAATTGTATTTTCTACTAGATATATTACGCTTACCAAGGGCTGATTTATTCGATCTAAAATACAGTTAAAAGTAATAAAATATTATTATTTTAAAATCTAATTTATTCCTGTGATAGTGTCACGTGATCCTTCAGAAATCATTCTGTTACACTTTATTTTGACTCGACTAGAATAGACATTCTACTACTGTAAATATAAGTAACTTATAACTGTAAATATATGTAACTACATGTCAATTAATTCTCGTTCATTTGCAACTACATGTCTATTAACTGTCAGATGAGACTGTTAAGGTAGGTTCAGGGTTAAGTTGACACATGCTTATAAAGTTCTGTTATAGTATGTTGTAGACCTCTCAGTTGTGTTGCTTCAAAGAGTTTCCTGAAGCTGTGATGGTATTTGGTCACTCAAGCTGACATGATTATTATATTATTTTTATTAGCTAAGTAATGATATGCCATCTTCATCAACTGTATGCAAAAATAAGCAGACAAAAATAAACACCCAACCAATTACAGATATCAATCATTTTGCTCTCAACGGATCTTCACATCCTTCCTGTTCTTATCACCCTCGCTGGGTCTCTCTCAGTCAGGGTGCACATTAGCGCCAGCCGGAGGAGATCGGCGCGCCAGTCCTTGTCTCTGTAATCTGTGAGCACGAGCCGTGTTTACTCCCCTCATCAGCTTTGATGCATATAACCCCAATTATCTGCAGCCTGAGAGCCTCACCTGTGCCTAATTGGGAAAATGTTTGTCAGAATAAACTGCCTAAAGCTGAGTGATAGCCTGATCAGCATCTGCGTTCACGGGATTCCCACTTTTGAAGATCTCTTTAACCTGCCTAGGCTTTATATTTCACTTGTTTACTTATATTTCTTCCTTTTTCTCAGTGTATCTGTCATATCCCAATTTAGAAACGTGCTTGCTCTAAGGTTTTCACTCATACTGTCTCGCTTTCCACACTTTCTATTTACAAGTTTCTCAGCTGTTTTGTCCACTGTCACTGGATTTTCCTGCATCATTTTACTCTTCTTCTCATAAACCTCTCTTTAATTGTACATTATTCGGCCCACTAGGATAAGAGAGGAGAGGCACTGGCACTGGCACTCTTGTATGAAGAGCCGGTTCCTCCTTAGAGGAACATTAGAACTGACACCTCATTTAAGGCAGTGAATGACTGCATGTTTCAAAGAGCCAGCAATATCTCTCACCCTCGGGGCTTTTTTTCATAAGTTATATCCATCTTAAAAGCATAGAGCGGCTCTTCCATTTGAAATCAATTATGTGCATTTCGTTTTTAATAAATGATTTAAATACATTGAACTCTTTCGGAACATTTAAATTGGTTATATTCTCAGTTTTTCCTGCTGAATCTTTATCAGATTGTGGTAATGTGGGTGACATCTTTCTCATTGGCTTATAGGTGGGTGATTTGTCACCCACAATAGCCTATTAGAATTGTCTCCGCTGGCCAGTAACCAGTGTTGGGGAAAGTTACTTTTAAAAGTAATGCAGTACTTACTTAATGTGTTAATTTTTATGGAAAGCAATGCATTACGTTACTTTGCGATACTTTTTAAATGTTTAAATGTTTACATTTTTGTCATTTTTGCTTGTAAGTATGGTTACGTCATATTCGTTTACGTTACGTTCATTTTAATTCTCTAGAACTAGTCTAGAACTACACTGTATTCACACACCATACACAATGCCTCTGTATTTCTGATTTCTTCCAACATGGGGTCAGGAGACTTGTCAGTCAATAAATAAGAAAACAAAATAACTGGCATTACCTTTTTGACAAAGTAACTCAGTTATATTACTTAAAAAGTTATGCATTATTTTACTAGTTACTTGGAAAAAGTAATATTACTACATAAATCGCGTTACTTGTAATGCGTTACCCTTAACACTGGTCACAACTGGGACTGCCCTTACAGTGTCACAGCCACCTCCAGTCTAGTCACCTCAGTCACTTTAACACACTACATCTCCCAGCATCCCCCTTGCTACTCACCTGCACTCTGTCCTGATCACCTAACCCGTTACACCTGCATCCACTTACCTGCCACCTTTATAAGCATGCTTACTCATCGTCTGGTCGCAAGGTTGCAAGCTTCCCATGCTGGTCTCAAGCTACCTGTCCAAGCTTCCCATCCGGTTCACCACCTACCTACAAGAGAAGGGAAAGAAAGATACTTAAGATAAACCTGTTTTGACGGCTTCTGCAGCTATTTTTAGTTCATGCTTGGAAGCCATTCCTTTGAATTGTGAATAAATACACAAATGCTGTTTGATTGAACGCACGTGTCTGCCTGACCATACAACAGCAATGAAGGTGGTTGCTTGCCTTTTTCATCTATACCAGTGTAATCTCTGATTCTACGCTTACTCAGAGGAGTTCTGTCAGCTGGCTAGATAGGTTGAGATAGACGATGCCACAATCATTCGTTTGTTCCTGCTTTGGTTTGTAGGCACCACCCCGTGGATCTTCCAGACCACGGGACTGTGCTGGAGGGAGGCTATCTACCGGTGTCTGGGAGATGTTCTCCAGAGGCCGCGCAACAAGAGCATCTTACAGATCCTGCTTCTTCTGAGTGGTGTCCAGTGCCAGCTCCACATAAGCATATCCCGATCCCTGAGAATCCAGTCTGCCAGTGACAGCCAAGAGTGCCATTCCCTAGCCCTAAGAATCCAGTGTGCCCATTAAAGCCTGGAGTGCCATTCCATTGCAAAAAAGCCATTCAGTGAACAACATTATCACTCAGTGACTGGCTGGGCTCCGCCCCCTGTTTCAGAGCACAGGGTTTTTCAACCAGGTCCACTGACATGCAAATACAGACACCCTTTTCACTGGGTTCTAATTGGCCCTAGCAACTAGATCAAAGGTTATCCCGCCTAAACGATGTGTTTCCACTGCATTGTCTCTGCCGTTTGTGATGCAATGGCATTATGCCAATCAGGCTTCAGTATTCTAAGGATAAACTTGTGAGCGTGAACATCACTCTAGTGAGCATTCAGACTGAAATTTTCATCTAGCATTTTTTTTTCTTCTTTTGTTTAATTGTTACTTTTGTTCTTTCTATATCGTTTTTTTTTTCTCTGTGTTTGATGTAAAGAGAATTATTTTTTTTTTGGTTCTTTTATATATTGGTTTTTGTTTTGGTTTAATGTGGCTGTATTTCTATTGCATTACTGAATGTAACCTGTTTTTTTCTTTTGATCTACTCTAGTCACTGTTGGGCTGGGAGGCTAGCTAGCTTTGAGTACTGGTGGTGGTATAACCATGTGGAGTGAAGTGCAGTTTCACTTTGTGTGATTGTGTGTGTGTGAGACGCACAAGTGCACCATTAGGATCTTCACTTCATTTCACTTCACTTCAGCCTGCTCCTGCTGCTGGAAAGCCTGTGCCTGTAATTTCTTCTTTTTTTGTGAGTATTCTTAAATTGCTTTTTTATTTGGCGTTGTATACAGAGTGCCCTGTGTGAAATATATTGTGCTTGATTGTGACCTGATACTTGACATTGAGTGCCACTGAGTATTTTAAATATTTGTTGTGAAAATTGAAATAAAGTTTTGTACATTGTCCACATGTCTCTCTGGGAAGCTACAGTAAGTTGTACTTGTTTTTTCTGCATTGCTGAAGGAAAAAAAATGCACGTTCTGAAGCAGTATTAGGCCAAATGCTTTTCTGTTTGACCACTTCAGAAATCAACATTTATTATTATTTTGTTTCTTTGCAAAATTTTTAACCTATTTCTAACTGTATTTCTATGTTCTGAAAAGCTCCTTGTTCATATCCATATTTATAATTCCATTTAATTAAACTCAAATAAAACAAAACATGTTTATTTATTTTTTTCATTCATTCATTTATATTCAAAAGGGAAGCAAGTGAAACAAATAATAGAGTATAGTAGGAAGAAGCTGTGAAAATAAAACTACTTAGGTTTACTTGTGGGCTTTGCGGGCAGGGGCGGGACAAAATTTGAATACTGTGGGCAGGAGCGGGAGAAAAAAAAATATCATTTTGCTGGTGTGGGACATAATCTTGCGGGAGTGGGCGGGAGGTCTCTACCTGTGTCCCTTATTTGGGTTATTTCCCTGTTTCATTTTGAGATGGCATAGTTGGTTTTATTTGGGTGTGTTCTAAAATGGTTTACTACATTTCAACTCCCTCAGCATCGCCACATCAGACAGCAGCTCTTTTCAAAAACACCACTGTAAAAAGCTCTCCGTCGGATGACTTTGCCTCAGCCTTGAGGCAAGTAAGATGAACTTGGTTGTTTAAGTTCAGATATCACCAAGATGCAGATTTAGGGATAAAAGAAAAGGTTAGTCCAATTAAAGGTTCACACAGCGAAATGCTGTATTGTTCTTTATAATTACCTTGGTTTGACAAGATTGTCTTTGTTATTTCCCAATTATCGCCGAAAACAAGCTAGTGTAAAACTCGCTGTTCTCATTACGATTTCAATTCCAACACCCTTTAATTTATTTTCTCCCAAATCTGGGGACAAATAAACAAAGTGCGGGCTCCGCCAACGGCCTCCAGCTCATTTGTAACAGTATCACCAGCCTAATCACGAATCCCGTCTCTACTTTCCCCACACAAATCTGCTAAATGAAAATGTCAACCTTTACAATGCCGTCAATGATGGATCACAGGAAATGGAGGCTTTGCGGCAAACATGAACGTGAGCTTCAAGGGCCAATCTTATCTAGTGAACACAAGTGTTTTATTAGATAACTTCATCAACCCTAAAACCGTAATCACCATTAAACTACGGGCTTGTTCTCTTCAGTCGTTACCTGTTCAGTGCTGACCCATAATTGTATGAAATGGTGATTACATTGCACTTGCATACTGATCCAGGGAACATTTGCAGCACTACCATATATGCGAAGTAATGACAAATGTGAGATTAGAAAAAAATGAGACACCCCAAAGTGTTTAAATATGGTTTATGATAAAGACTGCGGGACCTCTATATGGTTCAGACAAAGATAACTGAAAATAAATGTTGGAATTATTTATTTTACAGACTATTTATTTATTTGTCAGAGCAAGAAGAAAGAAAAGCTTAAAGCTCAAAGCTGTTTATAATAAAAATGAAAGTCCGCATGACTGTTTCAAAAAAGCAACTTGTAAGCAGTTATGTAAACAACAGCTTGTATTGCGCAGAAAAACTTCACTAACATATGACCCATCAAACCGAAATAAAACACTTTTAATGAGCAAGTCTTCTGTCTGTTTGTGTTAAGGAGATCTGCTTTTAATGGAAAATTACTTCTGTTTGTTCACTTTGTGTGGATGTGTGCTGAATGTACAGCATATTATCTTCAGATGCGGGGTGTACATTTTGATCAAGGTCTCACAGCACATGGTTGGAAACGATGAGCTTAAGTGAGTACAGTTCTCGTACTTTCACCTCTGAACCTTTACAAATGTCTGTGCCTCGTGAGATAACTGACACTAATAACTGACTACAACCATCCACCACAGGGGAGGACAGCAAGAGCAGACCAGTGTCCTTCAAAAACAATCGAGAATTGCCTTTTAGTTTATATATTGCCATGTTGGTCTCCAGTGGTCAGAACGTCAGGAAATACAGTGCAAACTGCTGTTCTAAGGGAAAAAATAAATGGTATAAAATACAAAAAACATGCCATAAACACTGTTAATTTTGTAACAGTGATTAACATAGCAACACATTCGTAATTCTCACATTTAAAACATTTCATATTAATCCCATTGTCTAATGATTGTCTAGTGCGAGTGTGAAATGTAGTATGAGTGGGGCGGAAATGAATGAGTGCGAGATGTCATGGTGGCAAACAGTACTGACCAGATTTGCAGCTCAGGATTCAACAAGGAATATTCCGGTGCTGATGTTGTGGATTTTTGGTCACTCTTTGAACGCTGCTCACTATACATCAAAATGAAAGCATTTGTACGTGCACATTTAGAAAGTTTTTCCAAACTCTGTGAAGTAACAAACCTCACTTGCTGGAAACCACAGCTTAAGCAGACGCCTTCTTCTCCACACAGACATCCGACATCTGTCTGCAACCTTGCTGATGACGCACTTTCTGTCAGGTACTCCCTACTATTTATAGTCACCTGCTTTTGCCGGTAATCACAAACTCCACCCCCGTGAGAAAAAGAAACAAACGACAACAAAAAAAACAGTGGCGTACTTTTCTTCTGCTCTCTTCTGCAACTAACTAAAAGTGAAATGTTACTTGATGCACTTTTATAATTCAAAATAATGTCATAAAAAATAAAATAATTATATATATTTTTTGTCCTGAATGAATGCTTTTAAATGAATTAGTAAAGTGAATGACTCAATTACTCAATAAAGATTGACTGCATCCAAAATCACATATTTCTGAATTTACAATATTTATAAAACAGTGGACAAAAACAGCTTACTACTTTCCATGAGATTGTGAAATACATATTCAATGAACATTTTACTATCCAAAGAAACTACAAGAGAGGAGTTGTGAATACAATGACAACATTATGGGCCATATTTACTAAACAGGGCAAATTAGTGTTAGGGCAAAAATCCACAAAAGAGCTGATGGGAGGGGAAAATCCTGTGTGTGTATTACTGACAATGTGCATATTGAAGAATACAGCTGCAGTTAATTCATTTCCATAGGAACCAGCATAATCTATCAAGCACAGTGCAAATGACTGCCTGCTTTAAATTATTTGAAACTTCTTAAAGTTAAACCCCTACAAATGCACATTCAGTATGATGAGTCATAAAAATAACTGTGTCCACGCCTTTTGCAGAGCTAATTTTTTTTGTAAATCCTAGTAAACCCTGACAGTAATATTTTAAGGCCAAAAGAAGGTTTGCGCTGGTGCAAGCTTTTAGTAAATCCGTCCCTAAATGAATACAATAATCCATAAATTAGTATTATAGATATTGAAGATAATGCTACTACTATAATAAGGATAATAATAATTCACAGATGTCACACCACAATTGTGGCACACAAGGAAAAAAAAACTTAATCAATATTACACACACACAAATGTGTGCATAATGTTTATTCAATGATTTTCTCATGTCCCACAATTGTATGTCATCTGTGAATTATCCTTATTTGAAGGTTTTTCTCATATCTTGATATGCATTTGATGTGATGAATAAAGCTGCATACCCTGCAATTAACTGGACTAACATTTAATTGATAATAAAATGCTAAAGATAAAACATGTAGACAAGAAAGTAAATCTTTCAAGTCTATAATAAATTAAGAGGAATCACATGAGCGAGCAGCCGCTTGGAGACTCAAGTGAACAAAGGGCAGGGGAATTTATAGAATCCTCTAAAGACCAGGAGGTGCCGGCAGCCTCCGGCTACAAGCAACACCTCATGTAATTATCTGTAGAATCACCAATTAAAAGACAGGACTGTCAAAGAGGAAATTTCTGGCTGTAGCCTGGCTTCCGTCCGCCCTCCCCTGCTCATGTTGTCTTTTTTGGTTATGGTGTTGTTGGCTTTTTTTTCTTTTTTTCGGCTGGTTTTTGCATCCACAGTAGAGTATTGCAGAATGGTGCTATTTATTTCCACAACAGCTTACGGATTCGCCTTAATTAACATGTTGTTTCGTTCGAGGGGAGGGATGATGGTGTCAGCTTCTCTTTCCCTCCCTCCTGCTCACCCTCCCTGACAGCCATCTGAGCTGATGGAACCAGAAAAGGCTAAAGAGGAAGAGAAGAGAACAATATACGAGACTCCGAACAGAAATGGAGGTTGCCTGCCGGATGCCTCGCGCTGATGGACTCGAGGCACAGTGAGTCAGAGTTTACCTGCCTTAAAGTGACAGTTTATTAGGACTACATATGTTGGCATTTACCTTACAGTTTCTCTCTCGTGGGTGGCAGGCAGGGTCACACGGCCAAGTTTGACCAAAATATGGGGCAATGTGAGTGCGATGGCATGACGCTAGAGGACTGGCTGACTGACAGGAGAATATATCAATTGGTTGTGTGGGAGTTTGGTGTGAAAGACAGCAAGGACTTCAGAGCAGTCCTAAGAAGTGCCATCTCAGACCATCTTGCATCCTCTCAGCCTTAACAGCTTCCTTTGCACCCGCTGCCTTTAACACCCAACAAATGGCTGTAATCAAATAAGTGGGCTTGGAAATAAACAACCAGTGCGTAATGTTACAGCTGACAAACACAAGCGGGTGGGATGGGGCGGGATCTAGCACAGGATGCAGGCGGTGCAGTGGCAGCCAGCCAGTTTTAATTGGAGCGGAGTGACATTTTCAGCGTTAGGTGTTGCTGGCTTTATGTCACCACTCGTGCAGAGAGATGCCAGGCCCAGTCATCCAAGTTCTAGGTAAAAACCTTTTTCCATCTCTCTTGATCTGGTCTTTTGCTCGTTCCGGCATCTCAATTAAGTATGACCTGTGCAGCCTTCAAAAGAGCCATCCAAATAGTAATCAATAACCAGAATCAATCGGCTCTCTCGCTCCCTTGTTACTTATCTCGCTTTGCCTTGTGCGTGGCTGCTCCTCCCTCAGGCGTTTGAAGCACCTATCAACTTCACACAAATGTCACAAACGCCATTAATTGACTAAAATTGATATTCAAAGCATCTGAGGCTCTCCTCTTCAATCATTTTCTGATATAAAGAGCAGTATCTAAAGATGAGAGGTTTAGAGAGAGAGAGAAAGGACAACGCATTTATTACTGATATGGATTGCAGACACATTTAAGAAGATGGCTCTACAGTGCTAGCTGCTGAGATCTATTCCCAGCTCTGAACAGATGCAAACCAGAGGAAATCTGTGCAGTTCCATAATTGGCATAATAGCCAAGGCAACAGAAAGATATAGGTATAGAAACACAGTGTATGGGCAAAACAATGATTCTGTTAAAGTAGTAATATTTCAGTGAATGTTGTAGCTGCTATTATACTAAACGATAACGTAAAAAATAACTGGAGTAAATATTGAGCAGCAAATAAGCATATTAGTGTGATTTTTTCAGGATGTGACACTGAACAGGCAACACAATCTCACTCCAATTCGTCACATTTTGACGCTTATAGTTAAGACTCCTTTGTATCACTTTTTGAAGCTCACGGTACCTCTTTTAGTCACTTTTCAACGTGAAAGGTCCTCCGTTGTTTTCAGTTGTTTTTTTTATTTTTTTATTTTTATTGGAGCACCAAACCCCACCATTACCTGAAATCTACCCACCTTTGAACAATATAAAACACACACAGGCAAATGCAGTAACAGGTATTTATTGCACAAACTAATCATAAACAAGCAGTATAAATACATTACAAACAAGTCGTGTCACATTCCAAGTCTTCTAAAGCCATACAAAGAAGAGAGTAAAACAAGTTTTTAATCACTAAAAATGATCCTGCTCCATTAATGTTAGCTGTCATCTCATTCAGAAAACATACTTTCGTCCCATAAAATGACGCAATCGGTCACAAGATACACAAGAGCCAATCTTTGTTTTGGGAATCGGTTGAAAAGTCTGATCCTCTCTGAGACTTTTCTCCCCTTTGTGCCCCAAATCCATCAAGCATTACAGCCATCTTCTCAATCCTTGCATGCCCTCAGCACAGAAGCATAAAGGGCAAAAGCGTGTGGATAACAAACACAAGCACACACACTCATCCAACATACATCAGCAAATTCATACAAAGATCGAGCACACATGCTGAGAGATCATTTTCCAAGGCCTTCCCGGTCACCTGTAGCTTGATCCAGTCTCACTCTAAAGGGTAAAGGATGTCTTTTCCCTTCAATGGCCTGCCATAAAGCCCATCTCCAGAGCCCGTCATCCTCTCCGGAGAATTCCAGAGCCTTTACCCCAGCTCAGCCCCTCACACACAACTCCTTTCAGCTGCTGGCAGCCTGAGGATGTAGAGATGATCCAATTAGGGGCAGGCAGACAGGACAGGCCACAGTGCCAGGTTCACCCTGGGCCTCATGGAGGCTAATGAGGCATTTCTTTTAGCGGTGACAGCCAGGTCCTGCACCCTGACAGCAGCAGTCAGTGTGTATGTGTGGACGGGGGACACTGGGGTAAGCTAAGCTTAAAACCAAACATCATAAGAGAGCACGTGTGGAGAAGAGAGCAAACCGAGAGAAAGAGAGAAACAAACATGATGACTACAGCAGAAATACAGGACACTGTGAGAATTGTTTTTTTTTTTTTTTTTAATTCTAATGCATCTTTAGGCATAACCATGTCCGAGGAAGGAATAGACCAACATTTTAGTTCTTATTCCTAAAAACATGTTGCATTATGACTGTGTCCACATCCAGACCAATGCAAATACAACTCACTCTAAATTGGCATTGGGTCTAGAAGCAATCATGATGACATTTATGATTATTCTTTTTTTCCCACTTTTCTTTTGGAGGTTTGCATACATTTTTCTCTTCCCAAACTGAAAATGAAAAGCCCTAAAAAGGACATCAAACAGGTTTGGAACAACATGACCCTGAGTAAAGAATGATACAATTTTTATTTGTGGGTGGACTGTCCCTTTAATTGAAACATGAGACGCTAAAAAAACCCTGAATCAAGTATATTAGAATAAAGCACTTCCTATACATTAACCATTTTGAATTGAAATGCTTTAAATTATTACATTTAATAAATTATTAAATTAGGCATGGCACACTAATTATTTTGAAAATAATCAATTTTGTAATTTTAACAGGTGTTTCCACCATTAATGGCACACTTTGTACTTGACATCAATTTTTTGATTTCTAACCCACTTCCATTTCTAGCAGACATACAGTTTGTTGGAAAATATCTAAGCTTGAGGCAAAAAGTACGCGTTACAGATACAGTACTACAAAATGTGTCTGCATGTGGTCTGCAAATTGCTGGGCTAAGAACGAGAAAGTCTAAACAACTAGAAAATGCTGGTTTGAGTCAGCACTTTGTCCAAATGGAGGAGGCGTTGTTATCTCCAGCCATAGGGATTTTTATCGTGAGATGTTATTTTAGAGGAATACATACAGTATGTGCACAGTGTGTGCAGCTTCTCTTACTGTGTGTCTTTAAATAATTATACAGTGGATATTTTAATCAGCAAAGCAAGTTTGCTGTATACTGAATCTCGGGAAGGCTGTGATTTGACTGTAAGCAGGTCAGTGTGCTACACTACAACAGCAAATGCAAGTGTGACATTGTTTTCATACAATAGTCCTGATCTCTCTTTTAATATGTAAACATTTACTGTTAAGGACATTCACATAAAAGACGACTACAGTAAATAATAATAAAAATAATGTTCATGGAGTAATTATTAATTCTGTAGCTCATTGTCTGGGCAAAACAAACACAGAGTGACATTTCTCTTCATTATTGACTATGTGGCATCTGTATCCTCCATTAGTGACTGTGAGCATTGGCTAGCAGACACACAGGGAGAAAGTAAGACAAATGCCTGCTGCACTCATTGTACCCAAACAGGTCAAGTGGAAGGAGGAGGGAGAAGATGAATTATGAACAGGACATGCGCTGGGCATCTAAAGTGAGCAGAGAGAGAGAAAGGAGAGGAATGCTCATGAAACACTTTAAGATACAAATGGACGTGAAGTTGGTGGAGTCTGAGATGTTAAAGTATTGTGACATGAGTACTGGGTTCACTAAGAATCAACAGCTTTCTATTTTTCTCCCTCACTCTACCTTTATTTCTCCCTCCTCAGGCTGACTGTCACCCACCCACCTCAAAGGCACCTTCACATCGATGCAAACCTCTTTCTTCTTCTCCATCCCACTTGATACTCCCTTCCGACTGTTAATGATCTATATGTCCCACAGAAATATTTTCTCCTTTCCTCCCCACTGGAGAGATTCATAGCTACTATACAATGGAGTCCAAAAGCCCACTATTGAAAACACAGAATTCAAAATGCCATTTAAACCTGGAAATGAACAGAATAGGTGATTTACACAAGACTTTCTAATTTATAGAAAAATAGGATCTGAAGGAAGGACTTCTGAAGAATATTTTATGCTCATCAAGGCTGCATAATAGGTGTGATGAAACACTGGAATCGTGCGAATCCATTTGCAACTATTTATTGCGGGTAGTCAAACAGGCAAGGGTCGTTACAACAGCAAACAGAGATATATCAGGGA
>JAUYWG010000033.1:11273430-11290454 GCA_034779775.1 Enteromius afrohamiltoni | reverse complement strand
TGGTTACATACTACATACACATCTAGTTACTATGGAAGTACACAGGTATTAGGGACACTTAATATAAAGTGGGACCATTGTTTTTAATTTTAACGTAATTGCAAATCAAAATGTTTTAAAAAGGCTATTAAAGCAATGAGAATCAGCATGCCATGTGCATTACTTTAATGAGACTAAACGTGTCCTAAATACTTAGGTCTTGGTGCAAAAAATAAATAAATAAATAAATGGCCTTGAATAGCCATCAAGTTTAGCCTTACAGTAATGTATTGTAGTTTTGACAAAACACGCAACAACCTAACAGATTCATATAATGACCTTTTTTCTGTTAATAACTTAAATTCATGCTCTTTTTCACACATGCTACATTCCTTTTAAAGCCAAAAGATTTACTTCCATGGTTTGAGGGCATAATAGTATAAATTACCAGCTTGGACATATTAAACATCTGATTTTGTGTTCCACAAAATAATGGCATCAGTAAATAATGTCAGACTTTTCCTATTTACTAAAACTATTACTTTAAAACTAACAACTAACTTCTCCAGAGAAAATGGAAACTGACGGAAACTCCACCCACATTATTGCACTTGTGACAAGTTAATGAAATAATACTGAGAACGAGAGCTGTGATACTGACAGAACACTGCATCTTTCTGACTGCATTCATTGATTGTTGAACCTCACGCCTCTCTTCTCTCTGTCTCTGGCGCACTCAAACACAGTCGCAGTCAAGCATTCCCCAATGTTTGTCTCTCTTCAATTTCCATTTTCTACTCCCTGACATCTCTGTCTCTCCAACTTTCACTTTGTCTTAATTCTTCCTCTTTGTTTCTCCCCCCTTCTCCCTCCCTTCTTCTCCCCCACACCTTCCAGTGTTTGCTTGGGGATGCTTATCATTGACGTGCACAACATCTTTTCCTGCACCCCATCGATCCTGTTATTGAAACAAGCCTCATTTGCAGTCTCCTTCCTGATTTGGCCCCCTCCCCTCAACCAGCCCCCTGCTCTCTCTTTCTTTTCTTCGTTTGCTCTGTCAAGAGAGAGCCACCTCAACAGCTTGACAATTACCCATAATCACTCACTTCAGCCTCACTGCCATTTCAAGTCAAATGAAAGATGCTGCTATAAATTTAGTCCACTCTGACCACTAGTTAAGACAAACTGGTCAATGTACTTAGGTTGTCAGGTGTGCAATTATGAAGAGCATATGCTTATGAAAGAGGAATTATAAAGGACTCTCATAGGAACTTAGTGGGTCTGGTGCTAAACCTAACTGACTAAAATTGGTAACACTTCTAACATAACGGAGCATGACTCACAATAGTGGTGTAGGTGTGTGCAGACAGACAGACAGACTGATTGATTGATTGATGGTTGGACAGCAGACGGATGGATGGATGGATGGATGGATGGATGGATGGATGGATGGATGGATGGATGGATGGATGGATGGATGGATGGATGAATTAATACACATTACTGGATGAATGGATGAATTAACAGACAGATGGATGTACATACGGGCAGACAGAGACAGATTGGCAGACAGACAAATGGATGGATGGATGGATGGATGGATGGATGGATGGAAGGATGAATGAACAAATTGACATACAAATGGATAGACAGATGGAAGGGTAGACAAACTAACAGACAGATGAACAGATGGTTTGAGAGACGGATCGATGAATTGGCAGACAGACAACAGACAGATAGAGACAGATTGACAGACAGACGGATGGATGGACGAATTGACAAACAGACACATAAACAGATGGTTGGACATATACGCATGGATGAATAGACAGACAGATGGACAGACAGAAAGAGACAGACTGACAGACAGACGGATGGTTAAATGGACGAATGGATGGATGGATGGACATTTGTTAGCTTGCTGTATTGTAACTAACTACTGTTTAAAAAGTTTTACTTATGTTTTATTGCAAACACTTTGTAGCTCAGGAAGCTTCACTGCTGGTGAAGGGCTCATAACCCTCAAACGCCTCTAACTGGCAGAGTGGAGGAAAATACGAAAATAAGAGAAGTTACAAAAAGTAACTTTTCCTCAGTGTTGAAGGCTCAAGTGTCACAACATCAAGTATTCTCCATCGGGAGGTGAGATTGTTCAAATCCACAAGCCAGCACATTTAGGGTAACATCTTAAGTCCAGGGCCAAGAAGAGCAGACAGCTTTCACACATACACACACACAGACGCACACACACAGCTTCCTCTTGGGATGAAAGAGCTTTTGTTTCACTGATTCCTCAGTTGAGGTGCCATACACTACGAGTCTGGGGAAAAGAGCAAGTCTTCTATCCCACTCTCCTTCTCTCTCTTCCACTCCACATCTCTTCATTCTTTCCACTAATCCCAAAGACGCTGATTCAGAGAAAGAGTAAATGGCAACAGAGAAAGAGCAGAAGAAATGTCTTGCCTTTTGTCTCCCTTGAGATCAACTGCACGAACTAATCCATGAGGACCCTCCTTTCTCCAGTGCAAGCTCGGACACATGCAATCAATGCTACTGTGTATGTGTGTGTGTGTGTGTGTGTGTGTGTGTATGGTAATGCAGCTTGCAGATATAAAGCAGGTGATGGAACGAAACTAGTGGAAGGGATAAAGAAAAGAAGTGCAGAAGTGGCAGGAGTAGATAAAAAATTCTTCAGATCTGATTTTCCCTAAATGTCACTAGCTTGAGGAGTGTCTTTCCATGCTAGCCAGAGGCATATAAAGAGATCTCTACCCCCATTCCTCTCTCCCACCGTCTCTGTCCTACTCTGTCAGGTGGAGGCACTGTGCTGGGCAACAAAGGTTCTTTTTATCCTTCATTCAGCACTCATAACACTCAATCCATCAGCAAATAAAAATGGTAGATATCACCCTGAGCTCTGGGAATCATGGGTTAGCAGCTCCAAAATTACTAAGTCAAAAGGTCAAACTGTAAAATATGAATGAGCAGGTTGGTGGATTTCTGTTATAGTTCTTCAAAATCCTCACTATGTTATACCTATGCATGCCCTTAAGAAAAATAACCCACAGGCAGCATTCGATGATTCTGCATTAGGCTTTGATTTCAAAAAGCTGGGGACTCCTGGAAATGCTTAATCTTAGTTTAACAGGATCTCTTTTTGTGTGTGTGGAATTCAGCTGTCTCTAAGTGTGTTAAGTGTCTCTTCTCTTAGTGTGTGAAGCGTCTCAGTATATCTGAAGTACCTCTGCTTCTTTTAGTGTCTAAGTGGCCTCTTCTATATCAGCATCTGTTAACCATGTCCTTATCTGGGTCTTGCTAGCAAATTCTAGCAAACTATTCATCATTTTTTGTCAAGTGAAAATATATTTTAAATAAACTCATCATATACAGCTTCCAGCAATTGAAATATTCATATGAGAAAAAGTGGTAAATGCTTTCATTGGCTTGTATGTCAAAGAAACGTCTAAACACGTGTATAATGTCTTATCCAGTTACTAAAAAAATAGACATTATTGCTTTAAAATGTGTGTTTTCATGTGTGTTTAACTATGTAAACAAATAACAACTTTCAGAATCTAAAATTAAAATCATTTACAGTGCTATATGATTATGAGCCAATGCCAGTTAAGCTGACACAGTTTACCCCATTGACCCTCATGTTAACAGCCCCTCCCAAAAGTCTGTTATTTCTTTTTTCCAAGATGTCTGTTGACTTTTCACACTTTCCCCGTATTTAGAGAGAAAATATTTGATTTGCTGTCAAAGATTTACCACACTAACTCCGCCTTAAACAGTTTATCTCATCAACTAAGGACTGGCACGTCATTAGTCATTTCTGCACTACTTACCTCTTGTACCATCCATCCATCCATCTTCGTCTATCTCCATCATGTTCACTTGTGTTCATTTCCTACTTCATCTGCTCTCAGGTTCAAGTGTTTGCACATTCCTGAGGATGACAGTAAAGAAAGGCTGATTACCTTCACAACATAAACAATAGCAGCTACTACAACACCTGTAACCTTAAAAAGACAGAGTGACAGAGTGCATAGTGAGCACTGAGAAATCTTCTACTGGCCATAGGGAGCACTGAGAAATTCCTTTCAAGAAGTGTTTTTAAGTTACAGTGCATGCCAAACCTCATAAAGCAATATTCCAAAAGTGTAAAGCAGTGCTATCCGATGTATCCGCCAGCCACGTGCTAAAGCAGAGCGGGATCAGTCACCCTCACAGAGGCGTGCCCCTGCAACGATTTATAAGACATAAATGGTGCAGGTCGCTTGATCCATTCAGATGTGACACAAAACGGTTTCACAGTGGTGTGATATGAGAACATTGAAGGTTGCTGGCTGAAAACAGCAATAAAAATGAGGTATACTGGAAAATACAGTTTTGTCAGTTCACTGTAGAAATGTATTTATTATAAATGTTACCGTTGTTATTATATATTGTATTGTATATATTATATATTGGGAATATTTTAATTTTATGATTGCTTCTTTGATTGCTTCTATGATTGTTTCTTTTTTTTTACACATTTTATAGTTTATTGTTACTGATTATTTATTTTAAAAAACATATATTAAACAATATAATGAAGGACCATCATACTAATATTAATCAGCTAAACCCTGGATTTAAAGAAAGAACAATTGATAAAATGTTATATTTAATAAAGGGCCTGATTTAAGATAAATAATAAATATAAATGAGGTTTATTGTTTAATATAAAGTTCTAAAAGGGAGATTCACCCTGTCAATAAAGTAGAAATTAAGACAAAAGACAAATTGGTTTGGTAACATTCTACAAAATCTTCCTTTGTGTTCCAATGAAGAAAGTTGTTTGGAACGACATGAGGGTGAGAAAATGATGACAGAATTTATTAATATTAACTTTCCAGCAGTCTAGCTCAAAATCAATGCTTTACTGTCAGTCATATTAGTATTTGTTTCTGTCCTGTTCTGGCCCTATGACCCATCAAAACATTAAAGGGGCAATTTCTCGGCCGGATGGGCTAAATTTTAACCTCAGTCCAGCCCAAGACACGCACACAGAGAAAAGGTGATTTTAAAGCTCAGGGCCCAGAATTTCTAGCGACAGCCCTGTTTCTAGCTATAATGATCAGTTAAAGAGGGTCGGTAAGAGTTAGGTAATTCTCCAAAACCACCCAGCCAGTTCAAAGAGAAGCAGCATCCTAAAGAAGCAAAGTGAACATGGGAAGTGTGAAAGAAACAAGAACAGACAGAAAACTCCAAAGAGAGTCAAAGAATAAGAGACGGTGTTTGATACAGAGCGGTAAGTTGATATAATAGGGGCCTGTCTCTCATGGTTTTAAAGGGAGGATTTGGCCTTCACGCCTCTCAGGGCCATTCTTAAGGAAAGCGGATTTCCGCTGCCGTGACGACCATTATCCTGGTTTCCTGGCAGTAATCCGCCATACTAGGGCCGTAATAGGACAGAGCGTTGCAGAAAGTCAGGGGGATGTTGCTGCTAGTCACTGCCGCGAGGATCACGCTTCCAGATCTGCCACAGGGAAACAAAAGCTGATCTGATACAGCTGAAGAAACAGTCATGCACAGCAGGCCTGGAGAAACAACACCACAAAGTCTGCCGTTTACACTTCTAACTTCAGACTGGAGATAAGGTGCATCTATCTATCTATCTATCTATCTATCTATCTATCTATCTATCTATCTTTCAAATAATTACATAATTAAATAACGATTTTTTTTGCATTACATAAATGTCCTTTGAATATATTAAATAACAATCAGTAAGCAAACAAAAAATGTGGTAGCATATTAAAAAAATTTTTTTCTTTTATGAAGCACTACTCACAATGTGCTTCTTGTAGTTACTTATATTAACTACACGCTGTCATCTTAACAACCAGCAATTTCACTGATCAGGACTCACAGCTGAAACCTGTATATGGTTGATTACAGGAAAGAAAGAGTCATTTATTAATAAATCAGACTGCACTGATTGTGTTGTATGTTTTGGATTCACTGGTAACAACAGATGTGTTATTACTTTAGAATACAACATAAACTACTACTAATATATCCCATTTTGTGTTTTTTGTCCCTGTTTCTACCGTATGCTGAATTGTAAACTTTTTGTAAATATTTCCAGTTCATCTAGCTTCACACAATCTCCTCTGAGCTGCTGATGTTAAAACATCTGGAGTTACAGCAGTTGCACTTCAGGCTCAGGTAATCAACCAATTTCAGAGACTTATGACTCGAATGAACTTGTTTTCAGATTTCTAGGACACTCTTCGCCGTGCAACCACTGTTCCATCATCCAGATTGTTAGTTTCATAAAGGTGTTTGAAAATCTTGACCAGGATGATTAAAATGACCATTACATTTTTTGATAAGTATGTGTTACATTTGCTGAACTAGGCTACTACTTCAGACTTAATTGACAGTACTAAACTCCTCTTTCATTTAAATATTTAATTTCAGAGTGCAGTATATTGGTACACAAATCATACAGTAACTATTGAATATTCATAGATAATTCTATATATTTATATCATAAATACAACGTGTACACATCACCATTTTTCTCAGTCAATATATTTCTAAAGGTGCTGTTGACATGAAATTTTCACCAGATGTTGATAACAATCCAACTGACCCACACATACAAAGAAAGCAAAACAAATAAATTCAGAAATTAAGTTTAGTGAAATAAAGTGGAATAACACAGGGTAAAAAAGCATTGAACACATGAAGACAGAGAAGTGCAAAAAGGCACAGAAAACAAGACACCAGCTTAAATCTATCAGTAATTAGAAAACAATCCGGCCCCTTGTCAGTGGAAATTAATATTAGCTGATTCAGTCCCAACTGGTGGCCTATAAAAAGGTGTTTCATTACCAATGTGTCACATAAGAAACGATGAGTAAAAAGCAAAGAGCTTTCTCAACACCTTCGCAACCTTGTTGTTGCAAAAAATATTGATGGCAGAAGGATTTTTTTATCTAATTGATCCGATGAGCACTGTTGGGGCCATCAGGAAGTTGAAAGAACTTAATTTCCTAATAAACAGGCCATGACCAAGTGCTCCTAACAAGATTTCTGACAGAAAAGTGAAAAGAATTATCAGAAGAGTTATCCAAGAGCCAAGAGCCACTTGTGGAGTGTTTCAGAAAGACTTGAATTTATCATGAGTTGTTGACCACACAAGGCTCTGTTGCTGAAGAATATAATCTGGTCAGAACACAGAACTTAATTCCTGAACTTATTTGTATTGTTTTCTTTGTATATATGTATTGCTTATACTGTACTTTCTAAAGGGAAATCTTTAAACGATCTAGTGGTTTTCTATAAACATCGGCAGGGTGGTTTAGTGGAGCAGTCATTATTCATTGAATCTAGACATTTATACCAACCAAAAAAGTGAAGCATGATAGAGGAACAGAAAATGAATGAAAAAAAATATATATGTTTAAGTATCCAATTCATGTTTTCATTAATAACGAAAAAAGTTAAATTAAATTTGTCTAAAATCTTTACAGGGATTGTCACAAATTGCCTCAGCATACACAACTCTAAGGAATAAAAAACGTATTATAGTTGATACTGTGAACACACACATTCACTCTCACATATACAGTACATACCTCTCTCATTCTCTGCCTCTCTCTCTCATCACCGCAGTCCAGGGAGGGCCGTCCCAGCCAGGCAGACTGAATATTCATGATCAGGAGTGAGTTGCAGTGGAGGTTGCCATGGAGGTGTTGAGTTATTCATCATTCTTCAGGAGAAGAGACACAGGAGTCGTCCCTCAGTGCTGGAATATTAACGAGACACATTAATAAAATATCCACCCTCTCTTTCTCCTGCCTCTTCTTTACCTACAGATGACAGGAACACAGTTTTCAGCAGGAGTCCCCATTTAAGACCACCATGCAAACTGCACACACACACACATATGTACAGTATTTACGGTATACGTATATGGTACATGCAAACACGCAGCTGTTCAAATACAGTAGAGCTTTTTTGCATGCTGTGAGGAAAAAACAAAACGTCTCTTGTTTCCCTGAAACACTGTGACACATATACTTCTTAAATCATTTAAGCATCACAAAAAAAGTCACATTCATCAACACAGAAATACAACAATACAGCAAATCCCAGCAGCAATCCCAGAGATGATAAAGCGTTTGATGGCAAAGACACAGTGCCGACTTCCAAGAAAGAACTAGTGGTAGTTCTAGGGTGTGTTTTTTTTATTGAAGCAAAAATAGAAAACATAATATTAAAGTAAAGCATGATGATGTCAAATAGAGAGAGATAAGAAAGAATAGGCCGGCATTCAGGGGAGAGGTATGTTTAATTCACAGAGTGGCATTTGGGCTGTGTTATCAGGCTAACGTACAGAAGGCCAGGCCAGACACTGAGCTGAAATGTGCATCAGTGGTCGTGTAATATTAAAACAGCCAACTGTGCTTTCTTTCACACTCTCTCTGTCTCTCTTGCTCCCTGCTCACACTTTCTTTCTAAACGCATATTTCTGCTCTCAAGATAACCACAAAAAGCCTTCGATTTGCCCCTATTTTAGTCTCAGTTGTACAGCACACACCATTTCACAGCATAAGACAGCAACTCACGTCTTATCTCCATAGTTGTCACCACTGCTGAAGTATGAATAATAAATGTACATAATTACGCTGTAATAATCATAACAATATTAGTTTTAATTATATTTGCAATTATGCTGGTCTCCAACAGAGCATTTTTTTCATGCTAATAAATGCACTTCTTCATTATCAAGTTCATACGAATCTTATATATATTTGAAAACCATGAGCATTTAAAAGATGTATATAAAAAATAAATAAATAAATAGTTATAAAAGATAGCTGAAAATTAACATGAGTTAGCTTCTTCCTTGGAACAGATTTGAAAAAAGAGTTCAGACAGATAATGATAACCTCATTAATCTATAAGTAATCCCAAACTAGTCAATTGTCACAGACCACACCTCTGTGGCCCTCTCCAACGAACAGCAGCGGGAACCTTCGCCAGAATACTAACGTTCCCACCCGGACTCTTTTAGCCCACATACCTCAGCGTTTTCGCGCCGTTTGTCCCGTTCTGGCACAGTATTTAAGCTCGGACTTTTGCCTTAGCTAGTCGCAAAGTCTCTATTTGCCCCGGCCATCGTTTCTGAGCGTTATTCCCCTGAAACATTTCCGTTGTGGTTTGTGCTATTTGCAGCATGTTTCTGTGTTTGCAGCGCGTTCCTGTGTTTGCAGCGCGTTCCTGTGTTTTCCTTTACTGAGAAAACAAAGTCCTCCCTAACCCTACCCAATAATTTATTTTCAATTATTTAACCCTACCCAATAATTTATTTTCAATTATTAATTAATTTATTTTTTTCAATGCTATTCTGATGTTATTTGAAATTATATAAGGGTTGGGGGGAAAAGGGACGGGGTCTTGCCCAGGGAGTAACTCAATGTAGGACCGCCACTGCTTATTGTGATATATTTATCAGCAGTTTTGACTCTCATTATGATGGCACTAATTCACTTTAAAGGATCCGTTGGTGAGTAAGTGATCCAAATCTGTTCTGATGAAGAAATAAACTCTTGGATGGCCTGTGCTTGAATAAATTCTCAGCAAATTAAAATTTTTGGATGAACTACTCCTTTTGTTTTAAACTTTATTTTTGTTATTCTTACCCAGCTAACAGGTTAATCTAACAGGACAGATTAACACATTTCTGATGTTACTTTAAATGTTGATAGTACTTTTTTTTTTACACATACTGCTAAGATTAGACAGTTTGCAATTCAAAAGCATATGCTGTAGTGCATTGCTGATATTCCCATGATTTTTTCAATGCCTCCACATTTTTACTGCAACAACTTCTTTAATCACCTGTTTTTAAGAATGTTTCTTACACTTAAGCATGAATGACAAAGTACAAGAATAATACCAGGGTGAAACCCACTTCTTAATAAGTGGATTTTCTATTTTATTTTTCTCTTTACTCCCCATTTTCCCTTTTGATCTTTACTACTTATGCAATCTTAAAAGCAGTGGTGGAGGTAACGAATTACAACTACTCACGTTACTGTAATTAAGTTTCATGTACGCATGTGTTACTCTGCAGCGGTGACAGCCTGACTAGGACCCAATAGTTAGAATATAAGCACTATATTATAAGTGTACCGTAGAGATTCAGGATAAGACGGTGGCTTGAAAGCAGAATTCATGATGTACGTGCTCATCATATACATTTTGCAAATTTTGAACAAAGAAAAAGTTACATATTGCTGCTTTAATGTGCACTATGTTCTACGGTCTGTCCTCGCATACACCTCCTGTCAGTTACACAGTCTGAATGTCCAGATGGGATTGCAGGTATTTCACATACATTGAATCATTCCCATGCAAATGTGGCTAGCTCTTTATTGTAACATGAGAATACAGTCCTGTAAATCTCAAATAGGGCTAACACACACAAATGAACTGTCCTTTCACTCCTGTATTGCATTTAAGAGTCACGGAGTAATACTTTAAAATACTTTTCTAAATACACCATCAGAACAAACAACAATAATAACAAAATGTATCACTAAGTGGTGGACAATTGTCCATTTCAATAATTGGTGTGGTAGCATCACAATGTTCCGTATCAAACAGATAAGAGAACACTTTAAACTTACACTAAACATTTACAATACCACTGGGTTAAATAAACCATCTAACGTTAACCCTTTAAACTACTTAAAATAGTCTGTGTTTCATTATTATTCAATAATCTCAAATGCAAACATGGTAAAAGTGAACCATCCAGTCAGGATAATTGTGTGACGCACACACGTCAGGAATGACCTATTCCTGTCTTGACCTATTATAACAGGTAATTTAAAATGTATTAAATGTATTAAAATGTATAAATGTGTCATTTAAAAAAATCTTAAGTCTATTTCAGCTTCACTCTTACTCGTGTCGTAAAGTTCTGGAATAATTTTGCTGCTGAAATGTTAACCTATGCAGCCTGAGCCAGAAACAAAATTGATTTGTTCGTCTCTCGAGGCTTTGGGTTTTTTGAGTCGTTCGTTCATCACGTGACAGCCTGAGCCAATGCGTGACTGAACGAATCACTCCCACGAGACGATTTGTTCGCCTGATTGTCTATGTGCTTAATACACAGAAAATGCCCATTTTAATTAAAATGAATGTTTAATGTCTCAAATAGACTACCAAAATATCGCGGTTCACGTGGGTGTAGACTGAGAGTCAGACATGTTCGGATCCATTTGCGGCTTTATTTTAGGCAGAGTGGTACAGGCAATGATCGTCAACAACAAACAGGAATATCAGAGAGAAGGCAAAGGCAAGGTAAGTGTCCAGGCGGTAGGTCGGGGTATAAAGCAATAATCAAGGTCGGTATCCAGGCAATGGTCGAGGTATGCGTCAAAGGGTCGAGAGGTAGAAAGGCAGTCCAAAGGTCGTAAACTAAGTAATCCAAAAGGCAGGGAAAAACGTTCAGAGTTGTAGCCGGGGCTGAACAAAACTTTGCGACTAGTTTCTCAAAGGTGGCCGTTTAAATAGCAGTGCTAAACGGCTACACCTGGTGCGGAAGTGATGAGGGGTTCCCTGGAAAGGAGTCCGGGCGGAACCTAATACTCCGGTGACGGTTCCCGCTGATGGCGGTCGGAGAGAGCCACGGAGGTCGTTGCTACAGAGCCCCTCCCCCTGCGAGTGGCTCCTGAAGCGAGCTGATTGGTTACGTCGGGGTCTTCCACGTGGTCTGGGAGCTGGACGGTCTTGGTGTTCATGATGGAAGGCGGCGTTAGACTAGGGTCCAAAATGTCCTGGGTGTTGACCCAGGATCTCTCCTCAGGACCATAGCCCTCCCAGTCTATGAGGTAGTCTAAACGGCAGGCTTTGGAGAAACGGTCCACAACGAGTATGACCGTAGATCTGGTCATACAGAGGTAGATCTGTTACAAAATCCATGGAAATGTGAGACCAGGGTCGTTGCGGGATCTCTAGTGGCTGGAGTAGGCCGGCCGGCTTTTGGTGGGAAGTCTTGGTGACATTGCAGATGTGGCACTGTTGCACAAACCAGGTCACGTCGGAGGTTAACGAGGGCCACCAGAAACGATTGTTGACAAGCTCAATGGCGGCCTGAATACCAGAGTGACTTGAGCTGGGTACCTCATGCAAGTGACGTACGACTCTCTCATGCAAGACTTCAGGGATGTATTCCTTATCTGGGGGGCATTCTGGGGGGACTGGGTCTTGGAGTTGTGCCTCGGTTATCTCGGCCATAAGATCCCATCGAACAGGTGCCACAACGCAAGTCGGTGGTATGATACTTTCTGGTTCCGTACTGGTAGGGGCTGTCTCATGTTGACGTGACAGGGCGTTCGCCTTGCAGTTCTTAGTGCCAGGCCGATATGTTACCTTGAAATGGAAGCGAGTAAAGAAGAGAGCCCATCTGGCCTGCCTTGAATTCAGACGTTTGGCGGATTGGATGTATTCCAGGTTCCGATGATCTGTTAACACTAGAAAGGGTAGTTTGGAGCCCTCTAACCAGTGTCTCCATTCCTCGAGTGCGCACTTCATAGCCAGCAATTCCTTATCGCCCACATTGTAATTCTGCTTGGCCGGGGTTAGTTTGCGAGAATAATAATCCTGAGTTCGAAGCGTCCACCTCCACGATGAACTCACGCTCGGGATCTGGATGTCGTAAGATGGGAGCCGTCGTGAAGCGTTCCTTGAGATCTCTGAAAGCCTGTTCGCTGGCGGGAGACGAATACAGGATGTTAATACCTTTCTGGGTCATGGTGGTGAGTGGGTTAGCCAGCTGACTGAAACCTCGGATGAACCGTCTGTAGAAATTGGCGAATCCTAGGAAGCGCTGTAGCTCTTTAAAGGTTCGTGGCCTGAGCCAATTGAGGACGGTGTTGATCTTCTGTTCATCCATAGTTACCCCTTGCGAACTGATGACGTACCCCAAGTGAGTGATTCGGGTCTGATGGAATTCACATTTCTGAAATTTTGCATAGAGCTTGTGTTGGATGAGTCTTTTAAGTACAGTTCGGACATGGTGGATGTGTGACGAAAGGTTCTCTGAGTAAATAAGGATGTCATCGATATACACTAAGACCTGTCGGTTCAGGAGGTCACGGAAGACATCGTTTACCAGTGCCTGGAATATGGACGGACTGTTGGCCAACCCGAACGGCATAACCTGGTACTCATAATGCCCAGTCGTGGTGGAGAAAGCTGTCTTCCATTCGTCCCCTTGTTTGATTCGAATGAGATAATAGGCACTTCTTAAATCAAGTTTAGTAAAGTACTTGGCTTTCCTGAGCTGTTCTAGGGCGGCTGGAACCAGGGGCAATGGGTAACGGTACTTAACAGTCACTTCGTTCAGGCCTCGGTAATCTATACAGGGTCGAAGAGTACCGTCCTTTTTCTTTACAAATAAAAAGGGTGACGTGGAGGGTCCGTGGGTCTCGTTTTACCGTGGGAGAGGCAGAGGAAGGTGTTCACGCTCGCAGTCAAGGATGGGAAAATCACCGTGCTTCGAACGTCACGCATAACCTGTGGTTCGGCTCCCGTGCAGCCATTCGACGAACCCCCGTTGTGCCCAAGATGGCCGCCATGCCTCAGCTCGAGTTCCCTAACAAGATGGCCGCCAATCTCGAGCCATGCACAAGATAACCATAATTATGGAATCTGAGCACAAGACAACCACCGCTCCCAAACCAGTGCACAAAATGGCCGTCTTAGAGACTGTTCCCGTGGTAACTGCCCTTCCTGTTATGGCCGTTGCCATTATGAGTGTGTGGGCTGTGCACTGCTTGCCTGAACCTCTCTATGACCCAGCTCTGCCCTGGCCTGATAACCTCAAGCCTGTTAGCACCCCTGAGCTTCTCATGGACTATGACTTGCCATGGCCAGATCCACCTGAGCTCGCTACGGAGCATTCCCAGTGGCTACACGATGCTCAGAGATGTCAACCCAGGTCGTGGATTCTCTGAGGTCCCTGCTGGTGGCTGCACAGCCTCTGAGTCAGTCCGTCGGGGCAGTTCAGGAACTCCGAACGGATTCTGAACAAACCACCGTGGCCTGTGAACTCGTGCCCTGTCCTGAGTCAGCTATGGAGGCCATTGTTGAAATTCTGCCGATCATTCAGGACTTTGAACTTTCATCCTGCTCTGAACCGGCCATGGAGGCCGTCTTTGACCCCTTGTTCATCCCGGAATCAGCCAAGGAGGCTATTATTGCACTCACGCCCCGCTCCGGATCAGCCGTGGAGGTCGCTGAACTGTTGCTTTGTCCTGAACCTGCCCCAGGAGCCGTCGAAAGCACCTTTGAATCTGACCTGATGGCTGGGACCACTCACTCCGAACCAGTTTCAGGTACGAACACAGCCGTAAAGGCCTATAATAACCTGTCTATGCTCCTTTGTGCAGTGTCGCTGCCTGGTTTTCCCAGGAGGTCAAGGTCGCTGTTTGTTCGGCCCAGGAGGGCATTGTCAGAGACTGTTCGGTCCAGGAGGGTATTATGGTTGCCTGTTCGGTCTTGGAGGACGTCGTCGCTGATGGTTCTGCCTCTGAAGGTACTACAGTCGTCTACGCTGCCCTGGAGGGCACTCGAACTGTCGGGTCGGCCCTGGAGGGCATGGCTGTGGTCTGGTCAGCCTAGGTGGGCCTCTCCGCCACCCACTCCACCCTGGAGGACGACTGCAATGTCACGGAAGGCGTTCCTGCCGACTAGTCTGCCTAATTGGTCATCTCCTCCATCTGCCCGGCCCTGGGTTTGCCTCAGAGGGCATTGCAATCGTCGGCTCTGCCCTGGAGGGTATTCTCGTTGTCTGGCCTGCCCAGGTGGGTATCCCCGCCGTCTGCTCCACCCTGGAGGACATGCCCGAACGTCTTGTGTGCCCAGCTCCACATTCTGCTCCGCCCTGGAGGGCTTACAAATGGTCTGGTGAGCTCAGGAGAGCATCTTCATGGCCTGGTAAACCCAGGTGGGCTTCTCCGCCGCCTGTTCCACCCGGGTGGGCTTCTCTGCCGCCTGCTCTGCCCAAGTGGACTTCTCCACCGTCCGCCCTGCCCTGGAGGTCGTTCCTGCCGGCTCCTAAGTTTGGAGCATCTGGAAGCCGCTCCTTAGAGGGGGGGGGCAATGTCTGCATCCTGTAGCATTTAAGCCCTCAGTTGATTGTTGTTAGCACGGGTCATTGTTTATATGTTTTGCCGTCATACCCTGTGTTTTCATTTGTGTTTTCATTCAAGTGTTCTCTTGTGGATTTATCATTGCCGACCATTGCTCCCGTTTAGATTTGCGCTTTTGTCTCGCCCTTGGACTGAGTTTGTTATTGTTTTTGACCTACACTACGTTTTTGGATTATTCTGCTGTCTTCGCCTCTGATGTGTTTGATTACCGGTGATCAACCCTGTCCTGCTTCACTTTGAATTGCTAATAAACTGTTGCATATAAACCCGCAAGCCTCACATCTGTATTTGTTACAGTAACAATAGTTGTAATTGAGTACAAATTTTACTTACCATCACTGCTTAATGGAACCTCTTTATTGGCATTTAACAAAGAGTACAAAAATACACACAATTAATTTGCATGTGTCTGTGAGATATTATGCCTGCCATTCTCTTCACATAATTAAACGTAATGAATGTGGGAGGCAGGTTTGTTTCTGCAGTTCAGAGACAACAGCACACTCTGGGCTCAAAGGTACGTATATAAAGCACAGATTAAGGTTTTGGTTAGCCAGCAATTAAATTTCATTCACACAAACATACGCAGAGATATCATTGCCTTTATAGATATCATAATAATGATAATAATCAATGTAAACAACAGTTTCATCATGAGGTTCAGAACGGCTGAGAGGGAGGTCAAAGAGAGAGAAGTAAACAAGACAGGTGAGGTAAACACAGCACTAATAATAACAACAAACAAACAGCAGGGTGAGGCTGGAGTAAGGCTGGAGAACAAGACCCTTAATCTAGACTTTTCTCTCTTTCATCTAACTGCATTACAGTGTGTGCATACTTAAACGAGTGACAGAGAGCAAGCGTGGAAAGATGGATGAGGGGGTGGAGACATGAGATGACTAGGGTCAACTACCTGTCAAAGTCTGACTGCTAGTGGGCTCAATCTGTTTGCTGAACTAGAGCGAGCAAGAAAGTCTGTGTTTGTATGAGAGAAAAAGCAATTATATTAACTGTTATACGGTAAGGAGAGTTTAACAAGTGCTCTGTATATGATATTAATTTTGTTGGTTATTTATGGAAACTGCGTTGGGTTTTACCAAAGATCATGGCGCTCAATGTGGAGACTGTAAAGTAATACATTCTGGTTAAAAAAGCCATTGACTGTTTATGTAATGGTTTGTGCAGTCTAACTGTTCATGCGCATTAGGCTGGACCAGTCTGCAAAAATAAGGACTTAGCATGATATGAGGCTAAAATAACTTACGTATACATTATTTACATAGAGAGTTTTTTGAAAATAGTATTTTTTGCCTTTTCATTTATTGAAACAGTAAAACACAAAGTACAGTAAAACAATTTTATATATATATATATATATATATATTATTGACCTTAATCGAAAAAAAAAATTATCAGTCATTTTGTTTAAAACTGTTCAGTCAAATAACTGATGACAGCCAAATCACAGTAAAAAAATTGACCCTGTTTCTATTTTATCTACTTGTTTTTTATTTAAATAAATAAATTCACACTCTAGCCTGTGTATTCTATTCCTATTCTAACTATTTGTTTTCTTTTTAGCTAAAAAAAAAAATTGCTTTCTAACAATAGTGTTTTTTAATCTTTTTCATTTGACTTGATTAATTTTAATGAATGAGAAAAACTACCCTCTAACACTAGCATTCTGTATTATTTATCTATTACATCAGCGGAATTTATTCTATAGCTTACATACTGTCACGCCGTCCGCCGTTCCATGTGTCTTTGTGTTTTGTTTTCATTGTGTCTCCATGTGCTGTGTCTCGTTTGTAACCCCGC
>JAUYWG010000033.1:11233044-11273330 GCA_034779775.1 Enteromius afrohamiltoni | reverse complement strand
TAGCTCTCCGCGTGTTCCTTCGTGTTTCCAAGTTTTATTAAATGTTCTTGCATTCATCCCGTGTCCGAGTCCTGCCTAGCCTAAAAGGAAGCGAGAGCGCGAGCTCTACTGCAGCCGCTTCGTGACACATACAAGCATTTGAATATTTATCTATTTTATTGAAAAAATTTTTAATGGAAGATTTGCCATGATAGTAGCATATGAATTCAAATACAATTATTAGGTTTTAATGAAAAGTAAAAATGTCTGAAATTCATGGAAATACTAAATGAAATTATTTAAAGTGGTAAATAAAAATAAAATATTTAACAACATGCCACTTAGGGCCTTCTGTGCCAATTCTGGGGTCCCCATCATACCCCAATGATACAAGTTTATTATTATTACTATTATTATTATTTACTTCCAATTAAAACCAGTAATAACATTTTCTAAGATCTAATTTACTGATTTGTGGTTATAGATTTTCAGAGTATGACAATTCATAACACACAATGAGCACAATTCAACCACTTATGTTACAATAGATTATATTTAGTTATAATGCATAGATCTCATATCTTTTCATTTTACTTATGTTACTTCCCTTAAAGCGGACAAATGCCACTTATAAGTAATAATAACAACAATATAATTATATATAGTACATATTATAGATATTTTTTCTCGAACAGAAAGATAAAATATCAGATCAACCTTTTTTTTTTTATAATATCAGTTTGATTCTTTTGATGGTACCCTTTAATGATAAAGATACGTGTCTATAGGCTTTATTAGAGTAATAGTAGTGTGTTTGCTAAATATATGCTAACACTATGTGAACATTCTACCTACTTTACCTAAGTCTACATTTTTTTCACACAGGAAACACTCAAATAACACTCAGCATTAATTATAATGCCTTAAGAATACTCTTATAATATATTATAAATACGGCTTCATAGAAAGTGTTACCAAACTAGTTTTTACTCCACAAACATGTCTCCTGCATTAACAAATAGTTTTTAAAAAAGATATCAGATTCAATCAGGTCAGATTCAACCATTGGTTTGCAGTTGAAATTAGCAAAAAAATAAAAAAAATAGCATGATTGCAGATTTTGCATCAACAGATGCCCTAAAAGGTGCCCAGGGGGCATTTTACTCTCTATATTACTGTACTATAATAGGTGCTAATTAAATTTTTCCTAGTTCTAAGATCATATTCAACCATGTGTACTTTGTGAGTGTCTGTAATTAATTCCCTTACAGGTTTTGCCCTTCGGCCATAAAGACAAAGCCAGCTGGGTGTAAAGATATGGACAAAACAATCAAATCAAAAAAGCAAAAGAGCAAAGGGGAAAGTCTCTCGGGGTAGGAGATCAACAGAAACAAAGACGGATAGACAGAGTGACAGAGAGACTGAAGAAAACTTCTGGGAAAAAAAGTACCTTTATAGCTAAGTCTGCAGTTTGTCAATTTGAGGTTGAAAGATTTCAGTGAAAACTATTCCAACATGCCAGATGTGCAAGACATTGAGAGAAGCTGAGTGCGAAAGAACCAAAATTAAAAAATAAGATAGAAAACCTCTTGTATATTAGGAACAAGCATATAAGAGTGACTGCAGTTGGCCGGTGAGGCGATCTTTTTGTCCAAAACTCTAGTTGAGGAGTCTGTATGTGAACTGGTGGTGGAAATGTTCCAGAAACACTTCAGGCATGAGGAACAGTGGCCAAAAGACAGCTTGGACAGTCATGGCAGTATCCATGTTTTGGTCACCAAGCCAGCCAACAGCTTAGCAGCCACATCCCACGGCAACATGAGCCACATCCAACAGATCACAAGTAACCTCAGTGAGTTCAGTCAAGAAAGAGACAGAGAATTTAACTGTGGAATTGTGCGCTTGGAGTCGGCAGGAAGAGCAAATTAAGTGAATCTGCCCCAGTTAGGTCAGCTCTCAGAGGTGGATCCAGCACCCTGCTTCCTCTGTGCCTTCCTCCTTCCCTATTCATCCATCCAAAGCCATGTCCCAACCTGGGCCCCCACTTCTTTCCCCCTCAGGCTGTGCGCTTCTTCATGCATCTAGGCCAGAGGCACCTGGCACAACTCTTCAAACACAAATGAAAACCGGAATAGCAGCACCAGGAAACTGGGACCGGGACGAAAGCATGTTGGGAGTAACAGGGTGAGGGGGTAAAAAAAAAAGCTGAAAAAGACGGGTTGGTGCTCTGGAAGTCCCTGGCAGCATGCATGGCAGGGCTGGAAGCTGTCAGGGAAAAGTTTCCCTTTCTTGTGGTCATGTGTTAAATTGATGAGACGTCCGGATTTCAGAGTCTCTCCCCAAATCATCACAACTAAACGATTCTCTTATCGTAACAAAGCATTGTTATCTTGCTGGATCCTTTTCTCCTGCTCTCTTTTGATCTGTTCTTTCTCTCTCTCCTCCTGTGCTTCCCTTAGTCCCCGGGCCCCTTAAAAACAGCTCTCACTCATCTGCTATAAAAGCTTGTAACAAGGCTGAGCAGAGAGAGTGAGATGTATGTACTCCGTTCCAAAACCTAGTGAGCCGTCTCCCTAGGCAGCATGTTAAGGCATCACATGCACGCTCAGAACGAGAAGCCTGTTCCAAATGCTTGCCGGAAAAATTTGTGTGGCCTCCCTAGATAACTCATTTTTTGGGATACATTCTTGAAGTCAATCCCATAATGCATTTCAGTAAGTAAAAATATACCACAAGATGGCGGATAAATAATAAAAAGGTATATTTTTCATGAATTATGGGAATGCCCAGAAAAATTAATCCATATAATGTGCTTATTATGACAATTACAAAAACTAGTCAATAACTGTACTAACACTAAAACTAGCCCTAAACATTAACCCATGTAGTTACATTGTACTACCCTTTTTTTAGATAAGTACACTGTCCATACAATGCTATCCTGATTTTGCCAAGTGCAACATGTCCCCTGGGTCAAAATCTTGGTTGACCCTGGAACAACATTGTGATTAACGAATCAGATTTTAAGAACCAGTTTACAGTATTTGTGAGGTTTAGGCTTACAATCAGTGTTTGGTGCTTGTACATCAGTATCGGTCATATATCATTAAATATGATTTTAGGCATTACCCATGGGTAAGGGTAATTTTAGGTGTAGATATATGGTCAAGACTATATTTTTGCATTACAATGTTGTTTCAGGGTCAACAAATTATGTCAAAAAATCAACAATTTAACAAAAAAGGTCACCTTTATTTTAGTAGACTTTTTCTGCATAATTTTCTCCTCTACCAATATGTATATAGTTTTTCTTTTATATTTATGTATAAATGTATATACACGTATACATATGTTGTTGTTTTTTTCATCAGTGATATTTTTTCCATGCATTTCTGTTTCCATCAAACTGAACAAAAGTGAAAGTAAAGACATGCACATTATTGCAAAATTTAAAAAAAATGCTGTACTTACTATTTATTCATTTTAAAGAATATTTAAAAAATAAAATTCAACTTTGCCAAAACAGGAATGAATTACATTTTAAAATATATTCAAATGAAAAACTGTAAAGATATTTCACTACATTAATCTTTTTACTGTATTTTTGATCAAATAAATGCAGCCTTGTGAGCATAAAAAAAAAAAAAAAAACTTACAGACCATAAACTATGGTAATACAAAGGTGATGGATCATTAATTTAGCAACATGCTAACAGCAACCCTACTAGAATGAAAGGAGACAGAGTTGCTACCTATATGGAGTGTTCCAAACCAATAGCTTATGAGACTTCACAATACTTAGAATGCTGCCTTAAAAGGCATCTGCCTGTGTAGGCATTAAACACTCAGGCAGCTCACCAGGTTTAGGAACAAAGTCAGAGAAAGTAACTTCAGAGAGGAGAGGAGAGGAATCAAACCAAACAGTCTTTAAGTCTCTGTTCTCTCTGTCTCTCCCTCAATCTTATATCGTGGTGAGCACTCAGTCTCCAGAGCAGGTGTAATAAAGGCAACAGTTGCAGAGGCGTTTCACTCTGTCTGGCAGACTGTGACTGAGTTTAACACATGTAATCCTACACACATTCCCCAAAGAAAGAGAAAGAAGAGAGAGAAAGAACTGAAGAAAAGACCTAAGGTCTGTGAACAGACGAAGGGATGAAGGATGGAAACAATATTAAAATATGCTTTATTAGTCCACTTATCCACTGCAGAGTCTGTGCTTTTAAAGTGTAAGGGATGGGTCAACAGTTTAATAACAAATATTATACAGAATACATTGTCGCAAGAGAGCCAACACAGACACAGTGGGGATGATGTCATGCCTCGGAGAGGCTATTGTTTCATTAAATAAATACAACAAAATAAAGTGTCCGGGGGGATAAAAAGTGTCCAAAATAAAAGGGAACCTGGTGTCCTCGTAGTGCTGCTTGAGTACGGTGAGGGAAAGGAAGTGCAGACGGGGAAGGGGGTCCTGGCAAGGGCGGAGTTTCTTCCTCCGGCTGCTCTCTGTGCGTCTTTGGCGGCTTTCATCTCTCGCTAGCGGCTCTTCGCCTTCGGGGCTGGCTCGCGCTTTAGGGAGCTCGCGTCCCTCGCTCTCCGGACAATTCGCAGCAAATCCTCCTCCGCACCCTTCCAGGACCCACGAGGACACCAGTGTGCATGCACAGGGGAAGAGACCGGTCTCTCGAGGAGAGGCGCACTTGATCCTTTAATGGCGGCGGTGATGAGGCACCATTAGATCCAGGTGCGCCTCATCACACGCCGCCAGACCTGCGTAGTCCTGCGCCCCTCCTCTCATCCGCCCACTCCTGTCGGGAGCCTGACGGCGGGCAGCGCCGAAGAGACGGGGAGGACGATGATTGGCCGACGAGGCCGTTGCATCGTAACATTCCCTCCCCGAAGCGACATTCCCGTTGCTGATGCGCCGCCCACCCAGGAGTGTTGTCTTCTTCAATCAGGCTCCATACGGTTGGAGTGGACGGGGCAGGGGTACCTCTCCGGGCTGCTCACCCTCTCGCTCGACGTCGATGCTGGGGACAGAGATGACGAGAGTTAGTGACGGCTCTCACCAGCCACGGGTAATGACATTTATGAAAGATTAGTAACTTACTCCTTCGGTGTCTGGGAGGCCTCCTTTCACGATTCTCTGCCCCGGCGCTGATCCTCCTGTCTTCTGAGCGAGAGGGGAGTGACATGATCAGATGGCGCCCACTGTGCTGGTTGGCTCTGCAATGCCCGCATTCTCCACCAGTGTCACAAGAGAGCCAACACAGACACAGTGGGGATGATGTCATGCCTCGGAGAGGCTATTGTTTTACTAAATAAATACAACAAAATAAAACGTCCGGGGGGATAAAAAGTGTCCAAAATAAAAGGGAACCTGGTGTCCTCGTAGTGCTGCTTGAGTACGGTGAGGGAAAGGAAGTGCAGACGGAGAAGGGGGTCCTGGCAAGGGGCGGAGTTTCTTCCTCTGGCTGCTCTCTGTGCGTCTTTGGCGGCTTTCACCTCTCGCTTGCGGCTCTTCGCCTTCGGGGCTGGCTCGCACTTTAGGGAGCTCGCGTCCCTCGCGGCTCTACCTCTTCCGCCCACCCAGGAGTGTTGTCTTCTTCAATCAGGCTCCATACGGTTGGAGTGGGCAGGGCAGGGGTACCTCTCCGGGCTGCTCACCCTCTCGCTCTACGTCGATGCCGGGGACAGAGATGACGAGAGTTAGTGAAGGCTCTCACCAGCCACGGGTAATGACATTTATGAAAGATTAGTCACTTAGAGGCCATTGCGTCGTCACAACATGCATTTGTTTTTTTATAAATACAATGTAAGAAACATGTACATAATAACTGCATCGTATCAAATTATTAATCTAAATGAAACCCAAAGTATAAAACAAAGTACATGCATATTTACATGAACACCAGATTTCTGCACCTTACAACAGTTTTTAATGTGGATGTGGAAGCTGCAAAGAGAAAATAAAATTTTAATGACAAATGTATTTCAATATTTTTTTTCCTAAATAAGAATCAAATTATAGGGTACGGTCACAAATGAAGCTGTGGTGAAGCGAGTGGTGAGCCTTTTCAGCAGCATGGAAAACACAGAGGCAGAAGTTCTCTTTCAGAACATTTAATGATAAACATACACGGACAAATTGAACCAAAGCAAACCAACGAGAACCACACGCATACATGAAACATTACTGATTGACATTGAACTAGAGACAGGGAGTGATATAAGTACACAGACTAATCAACAGAAAATGCGGGACACCTGAAAATTACAGCTGGCAGATAATCAGCCGGAGCAGGCGGTGGAGACTTCCACCTGGGCGAAGCTGACGGGAGAACTGCCCTCCAAGGCAGATCAGACGGAAGAGCAGCCCACCTGGGCTTACTGGGGACCGGTAATGCTCTCCTGAGCCGACCTGACAGGGCAGAGCAGACAACTGCAATGCCCTCCGGGGCAAACCAGATGGCGGAAGCACCCTCCAGGGTGGGTCAGACGGCAGAGATGACCACTTGGGCAGACCAGTCGGCGGGAACGCCCTCCAGGGCGGGGTAGACAGCGAGAATAACCATCTGGGCAGACCAGACAGCGGGAATGCCCTCCAGGGCGGGGCGGAAGGCGAAGAGGCCCACCTGGGTTCACCACGCCGCGAGGATGACCTCCAGAGTCGAGCAGTTAGCAACACCACCTTCTAAGGCGGAGCGGGCGGCAGAGAGACCCACCTGGGCTCATCAGACACAGACAGTGCCCTCCTAGTCCGAACAGTCAATGAGAGTGCCCTCCTTGGCCGAACAGTCCGTAATAGTGCCCTCCTGGGCCGAACAGTCCCCAATAGTGCCCTCCTCAGCTAATGAAGCTGTGGTGCTGCGAGTGGTGAGCCTTTTCAGCGGCATGGAAAACACAGAGGCAGAAGTTCTCTTTCAGAACATTTAATGATAAACATACACGGACAAACTGAACCAATGTAAACTGACGAGAACCACACGCATACATAAAACATTACCAATCGACATTGAACAAGAGACAGGGAGTGATATAAGTACACAGACTAATCAACAGAAAATGCGGGTGTGACAGGTACAATGGGGCTAAAGGCACCCTTCATATTATTTTCATCTAAACCAGTAGATAACACAAAAATATGTCATAGCACTTTGATCTAGTATTTAATTTTGTTTTAAATGTTTGAATTTAATAAGTAAATTTTAAGTATATAATATTAAGCTTTTTAACGTTTTTTTTTTATTTTATTTTAATGACAGCATAACTGTGCAAAAGTCTTAGGTCACTAATATTTTCACCAACAAAAAAAATTCATTTCCAAACATTATTTTTGCCATTAATTGTAATAATGCATTGAGATTATTGTCTGACAACAGCCAGTGCTCCACACAGAGATCTGATCTTTATCCAGTCGGTCCAGATTCACATGAAGTAACAAACTGAGACATAAACTTTCAAAAATAATGTCATAAATAGATTTAATTTATCAATCAACCTCTATTAACTAAACCAAATAAATATTTAGTATTACCCACAACTTTTGGGTTAGAAATCTAACTACAAACTCTAACTTAGGCCACGACTGCGTCTCGTTTGTGCATCTCTGAGGGAGAGAGAGCAGGGGAGTGATAGAGTATGTGCTTTCCATACAGAATAAAAATTAATTTTGTGGCAAAACATGGAAATGAGCTCTCGTATTTTTATAATATGGATTACTATATTGTTTGGCCAGTCTTGTTGTGGGTTTTGATAATTTTGCTGTTGTAAGACCTTTGAAATAATAGAAACCATTTGGCTGATATGGAACTGTAATGTGGTCAATGAGTAGCCTGGAACTACGTTTGCTTTGAAGTTCCATTAAAAATAATTGCACACCTTAAAAAGTTCCTCAGCCGATCAGATTCAAGTATTCAGCAGCCCCATAGTATCAATAGTCTTCTTGCCAACTCATACATTTATATAATTTTTAAACAAAAACTACTTGAATTATTTATTTATTATTTCACTCAAAAACTACTTGAATTATTTATTTATTATTTCACTCAAAATCTGTAGCTCCATTAACATTCAATACAAACGTATATATTTTTTTCTGCAATTACATGTTTTGGGTGCATGGATAGCATATTTTTTCTTAAGTTGGGCTTTTAAGTTGGGCATTTTAATGTTACTAAATTTGCTTTTACTATTATTAAATTGCTCTTTTATAGTGCAATACAAGTAGTCATGATACTCGCCCCAAGAACATGAATATTAATACATTTTCTTAAAATGCATTGCAGCTTAACTTACAAGTTCATACATGCAATCTATTAAAAAGACAAAGAACCATCACAAACACTTAACTTCTGTAGTGCAACTTCTGTAATATGTGCTCCAAAAACATGTAAATTCAATTTTTTTAAATGTTTTATTACTCAACATAAAATTTAATTCATATGAATTTAGATTTAGAAGATGAAAGGTAGATAGATAGACCTTGCATACTACTTGTGATGGATAGTACGTAACTTGGGATTCAGTCTTTGACTTTCTCTGTTTTTTAGGATGCAGGGGTCACACCAGTACACTTTTAAACAGTGTGTGTCTGCGCATATACTTGAGTGAGTGTTAAAGTGAGGTATTTATGTAAAAATAGCAGTAAATGTGGGTTATGTCCTGGGAGGGGTCCTTCTCACAGACTGGATGGACAAGCTCTCAGCTGTCAGTCTGTTTCTCTTTGCTCTGAAGTTAACATTTCTGCAGGGAAGAACTGCTAGAAGCACCGTTTCCTCACATCTCTCACTCTCTCATAGGCATTATAAACAAGCAAAGCAAGTGTTCCAGAAAGCACAATACATTAAACACTCCAGACACCAGATTGGAGGCCAGACACATGTAATGGACATCCATGTAGCTACCACACCCATAGTCAGACGACCTGGCATCCACACGCACAGTCTTAAAGGAAAGCACAAAGTCTCAGGACTATCATTGCTCTTCTTTCATGCAGTGTCTCCTTCTTCATGCCTTTCTTTTTTTGGCGAAGACATCTGTCTAAGAAAAGGCTTGGCTTCGCTGGAGACCTGGCGCCCGCTCGCTCTCTTTGCAACCGTTGCCATGGAAAGGAGCCGAAATGGGGCAGATAAGAGTTGAATGAGAAAGCTGATGTTCCAGCGAAGTCCTCATGTGGGCGGGGTCTCTGGGACCACTCTCGTCACAAACGTCAAGCTCTTTTGATGCATGACAGAAAGCGAAAACGGAAGAAAGATACGAAAGAAAAAGACAGAAAGAGAGAGTGGGGATGGAGAGAAAGTCAGGCTATGGGAAAACAGCTGTGAAAGTGGGAAAAGTATGCTTTTGGTACGAGAGACAGAGTTGTGGGAAGAACAATCTCAAAGAAAGAGAACCGTCCAAAGAGACAGGACTGCTGCAAGTAAGGAAGAAGATGGAGGGTGTCAAGGTGCTCATACAATCACTGTTCAAATAAAGAGCGAGAGGCAAAGCTTTTAATAAAGAGACATGAGACGGCAAGTTTTAGCGGGTCAAATCTCTTGTCCTTGGCTTCGTACAGTAATAAAATTGTCTTGATTCCAGTGAGAGTCTGTCAGACATATCATCATCTGTCTAGCACTGAAACTCTAAATTAGGTTTCAAATCACAGATTTTCCTTTTCCAATTGGTTTCCATATATCATAGACCAAACCGTTTTTTCTAAAAAAAAAAACGGTTCAAAAGTAACAGGCTGTTAAATATTAAATGTTATTTAACATTCATAATTAATGTTAGAAAATTAGGATTTGAAAATTAGGCAAACAGGAAATTGACTTTTATATTAAGTGGCCTTAACTATGCAACTACATTTAAATTAATAATTTGGTATGTTTTTACCAATAAAAAAAAATCTATGTATGTAGTTACATCTGTAATTAATTTCTGTAATAATGTTTATAATTACACTGTTGACCCATCCCTAACACCTTAACCCACCATTAAACCTACCCATATCACCAAACCTGTCCAGCTCTTACCCGTATCTCACCTCAACAGCAGCAAGTGTTTTGCAATGCTATACGAACAAGACCATGCGCACATCATACTTATTTTCTGATGTAAGTAAATAGTTGTTAAGACCACCTAATATGAAGTGTGACCTAATAACTGCATCCCAAAGGATGCACTATGCAATTATACACAGTGCATGGAGTACCAGGAGTGCTCAAAAATACAATAAATGTAATACAGTGGTAAAAGGAAAGTATTCAGACCCCCTTACATTTTTCACTCTATGTTATATTGCTGCTATTTGCTAAAATTAAGTAATTTTTTTTCACACACAGCACCCCATATTGACAGAATAACACAGAATTGTTAACATTCTGCAGATTTATTAAAAGAAAAACTGAAATAACACATGGTCTTAAGTATTCAGACCCTTTGCTGGGACACTCATATATTTAACTCAGGTGCTGTTCATTTCTTCTGATCATCCTTGAGATGGTTCTACACCTTCATTTGAGTCCAGCTGTGTTTGATTATACTGATTGGACTTGATTAAGAAAGCCACACACCTGTCTATAGAATCTGTCTCACAATGCTCACAGTGGCATTCCTCCATAACAGTGTGCACTATACTCAAGCAAGAAGTGTATGCATTTTATAAGGTTGTTTTATTATTAATAATTTGAGTCGTATAGCCCCTCCCCCTTCGCAACATAATTTTTTGGGGGTTATTTATGCATCATTCCGGTATTTAAAGTGCATTTTTTCCCTTTTTGTTATTTTAATTGTGAACACACTATGCTATTTATGCTACAAAACATCATAGAATAGTGCACAAGTACATGATTTGGGATGCAACTATTTATTATATAAAAATTATGTCTAAACAATTTGATTAAATAATTTGCTTATTATTTATTCAATTCAATAAACCATCCTAATCAATAAACTATCCATAGAAATAACCCTAAGGACAGTACATTTGAGTTGAATATAACACTGATTTCATACTGGTGAAAACGTGTATCGTGAACTATCAAAGGACAGAGGAATGAAATATGGAGATAAGCAGACGAAGACAGTTAAATAAATAAAGTCAGGGGCTTCTATGACTCTCTAACACTCATCCCTTACACTCATCAGAGGGGGGTTATCATTCCTCCATCTTTACGGGATTTCACAATAATGGTGGCCAGTACACACACACACACATATTTGTCTAAAAAAAAACCGCATTCACATTTATGCACATGACTGAACAAAACCAAAACCTGGGGACTTCTTGCTGACAAATACATACAAACCACATGACTGAAATAAGACTCACAAAAAACTTGTCATAGCAGATGATGACTAGATGACTTCTATTAAAAAGGGAAAAATAATAACTCACCCAAACGTGCTGTATAACTAGTCCAACATAATTTGATAAAACTTGAATACTGCCCTTTTAATGGAAATAACAAATGATAAATGAAGAACAATAAAATAATTAGCAGTGAGTAATTAGCAACAATAATCATAATAATAATATATTTCTAAAGGTTAAAATGTATTCACAGACTAAAATGTTTCTATTCATTAAAAAAAAAAAAAACTTATTTTATTTAAAATGTATAGAACTTTGCACAAAAACATCAAAGGTGCTCTATGCCATGTTGCAGGATTTTAGCTCGATTTAATTTTTATCTCAAACCGTATGCATCTCCCCTCGATACCGAAACTGTGACGAATCTCCAGAGACGTTCAAATCCATATGCAGCTTTATTGAGAGTAGTCGTACAGGCAGAGGTCGAATAACAGCAGACAGAAGTATCAGGGGCAAGACAGAGTTCGTAGTCAACAATCAGGCAGAAATAGTCAGGGGCAGGCACCGAGAATCAGAGTAACAATAAACAATCCAAAAACAAACCAGAAAATCAGACAGGAATAACGCTCAGTAATGACACTGTGGCAATCAAGACTTTGTGACTTGTAAGCATAGCGTGCACACTTAAATAGTCCAGAAAGTAGGTCACATCGGCAAGCGGAACTGAACAAGGTACGTGGGAAATAAAGGGTCCGGGTGGAACGCTAGTATTCGGGCAAAAGTTCCCGCTGCTGCGTTCCGAGGAGAGCCACAGAGGTGCGGCTGGTGACAGAGTCCCCCCCTCCTGCGAGCGGCTCTTGAAGCGGGAACCCTGGTGGCGCCGAGGTCTACCACAAGGCCTGGGGGCCGGCTTATTAGCATGGGCTTGATGAAACGACGCCTTGAGGGCGGGATCCAGGATGTCGTGAGAGTTCACCCATGATCTCTCTTCCGGGCCGTAGCCTTTCCAGTCGATTAAGTACTGTAGGCACCGGGAGTCTCGTGGACCTAGTAGATCTCCTCGCGGTCCGGGTCCAGGGGAGGGATGATAGCCTGAAGTGAGACTCACGTTGATGTTAAGACTTGAGCAGAAGGCCTTCCACACCTGGGATCGAAACTGGGGTCCCCGGTCAGACACGATGTCTTCTGGCAGACCGTAAAATCTGAATACCTGCTCCAACATGATTTGGGCGGTTTCCCATGCAGTGGGGAGCTTAACCAGAGGAACGAAGCAGCAGGCTTTGGAAAACCGGTCGATTATAGTGAGCACCGTGGTAAACCCCTCAGATGCGGGTAGATCAGTGATGAAGTCGACGGTGATGTGGTACCAGGGACGTTGAGGTACTGGGAGGGTGTGGAGCAGGCCGGCCGGTTGTAGGCGAGAGGACTTTGAGACGTTGCAGGTGGAACAGGACTTGATGAACTGGGACACGTCGGCGAGCAGAGTTGGCCACCAGAACTGGTTGGAGACGATCTCCTGGGAGGTGAGTATCCCTGGGTGTCCGGCACTGGGGCTGTCGTGCACAAGGTGGAGAAGTTGCTTTTGAAGTGGCTCGGGGACATAGACTCTGTCAGCAGGGCACTCCGAGGGTGCTGGGTCCGTGGCCTGGGCTTCTGTTATCTCGTGCATGATACCCCATCGGACTGGAGCAAGAATGACGGATGAGGATAAGATGGGCTCGGGGGAGGTGGGTGGGATCTGGTGGTCGTAGACGCGGGACAGAGCGTCAGCCTTGGTGTTTTTGGAGCCCGGTCTGTAGGTAATCTGAAAGTTGAACCGTGAAAATAACAAGGACCATCTGGCTTGCCTCACATTAAGCCGCTTAGCAGAGCGGAGGTATTCCAAGTTGCGATGGTCCGTGAGTACCAGTGTGGGTTCCTTGGCCCCCTCAAGCCAGTGTGGCCACTCCTCCAGGGCTGCCTTGAGGGCTAATAGTTCACGATCCCCAACGTCATAATTCCGTTCTGCCTGGGTGAGCTTGCACGAATAGAAGGCGCATGGAAAGAGCTTGGGGACATCACCTTGACGTTGGGAGAGGATGGCGCTGATTCCTGAGTTGGAGGCGTCGACCTCGACGATGAACTGCTTCTCTGGGTCTGGGTGCCTTAGAATTGGGGCTGAGGTGAATCTTTGCTTGAGCTCATGGAAGGCCTCCTCGCTGGCTGGAGTCCAGGGCAGGCAATTGGTTCCCTTGCGGGTCATATTGGTCAGAGGAGCCGCAATGCGACTGAAGTTACGTATGAACCTCCTATAGAAATTAGCGAATCCAAGGAAGCGCTGCAGTTCTTTGAGGGTCTGCGGTTTAGGCCAGTTTACTATGGCATCCACTTTGCTGTTGTCCATGGCGACCCCATCTGCACTGATGACATAGCCGAGAAAGGTGACTCTTGTCTGGTGAAAGGCACATTTTGAAAGCTTGGCATAGAGGCAGTTCTGGATCAATAGCTGGAGGACAGCCCGGACATGTTGAACGTGGGAAGAGACATCCTCTGAATAGATGAGGATGTTGTCGATATAGACTATGACAAACCGGTTGAGCATGTTCCTGAAGACATCGTTCACCAAAGCTTGAAAGACCAAGGGGCTGTTGGAAAGTCCAAAGGGCATCACGAGGTACTCATAGTGCCCCGTGGTGGTTGAAAAAGCGGTCTTCCACGAGGCGAGGTTGTAGGTACTAGGTAAGTCCAGCTTCCAGTTATGTCATTGAGTGCCCGATAGTCTATGCAAGGGCAGAGCCCCCCATCCTTTTTCTGCACAAAGAAGAAGCCGGCCGAGGCGGGTGAGGTAGACGGTCTGATGAAGCCTTTGGCGAGCTCCTCCTGGATGTACTGGTTCATGCAGAGTGTCTCGGGCTGGGAAAGTGGGACTATCCGGCCACGGGGAGGAGTGGTGCCAGGTAGCAGGTCAATCGCACAGTCCGTAGTGTGGTGTGGTGGCAGCTGTGTAGCCTCCTCTTTGCTGAAGGCCCTCACCAGCTCGTGATATTTTACGGGGAGGTCGGTGAGCTCACTGGGGTCGGCGTTGGGTGGCTGTGGAACTGTGGGTGCTTTGAATGTCTTGGTGAGGCATCTTTCTTGGCATTCTGGTGACCACTGGGTGATTTGGTGAGTCCTCCACGAGATGGCTGGGCTGTGGTGTTCCAACCATGGCAGGCTGAGAATTAGTGGGTGCTCGGGTGAGTGAATGACGTGCAGATATATCCTTTCTGAGTGAAGAGAGCTGGTGTGGAGTGTGAGTTCCTTGGTGCGTTGCGTGACTCTCCCAGAGCCTATGGGTCGGCCATCGAGGGCTGCCACGGAGATCGTCGGGGAACATGCAATGAGAGGAATGCCATGCTTAGTAGTGAACTCACAGTCAATAAAATTACCAGCTGCTCCAGAGTCAATGAAGGCACTGGTGTGTATAGCTTTGGCATCAATGGTCATAGAGGAGGTTAAGGAAGTCGCACTCACCCGATATGGCTTGGAGCGTGGAGGTCTGGTGGGGCAATTGGCATGGAGATGTCCAGCTTGGCCGCCATACATGCACAGATTGAGCTCACGTCGGCGGTCTCTCTCCTCTTGGGTGAGTCGTGTCGCTCCGATCTGCATAGGCTCCCCGGCGGGCAAGAAGACACGAGGAGATGGCTGGAAGGAAGGGAAGCGTGGCTTACGTGAGCGTAGCAGATGATCAGTGCGTATGACCAGATCCATAAACTCCACCAGGGTTTTGTCGGTGTGGCGACTGGCGAGTTCGGTTTGTAACTCCTCCCGGAGTCCTCAGCGGTAGAGAGACATCAAGGGGTCGCAGTCCCAGCCAGTTTGAGCCGCCAGCGTCCTGAAAGTCATTGTATATTCCGCGGCGGTTGAACTCCCCTGTTTTAATTCCAACAGCTCATCTTTAGCATCTTTTCCATCGGCAGTGTGATCAAACACCTCTTGAAACTGGCGTCAGAAGGAAATGCCATCCGACGTCCCCTCCACACAGCAGCAACCCACTCCAAAGCTTTCCCAGTGAGTAAAGAAGCAATGAACGATACCTTCGAGTCATCTGTGGTGAAACTGCTAGGCTGCTGGTTCATATAAATCTCGCACTGAAGCAAGAAGCCATCACATCTCCCGGGGACACCGTTGTACTTATTGGGAAGAGCCAAGCGAGCGGGACTAGCGATCGCAGGTGTAGGAGGCGTTCGTGGCGGCGTCGGGCTGCCTGGGTAGCGGTGGTGGCAGTGAGGGCCTGGATGGAGCTCACAAGTTCCCGCGTTAGTGACGTCAGTTCCGACAGCTGTTGTTGGTGGGAGGCCAGAACGGAAACTTGTTGAGTGATCTCACTCACCACCTCATGCATAGCCAATGGATCCTGTGGCGGCGAAGTCTTCTGTGACTTCGGCAATCGGCAAGAAGAGGTGGGGTTTAACACGCGCATTAAACCCACCTCTTCTTGCCGATTGGTTGGCCAAAGTTTGTTTCTGTTGTGATGAACATCCTGTACCCATAGTGTTTGTTTCGGTATTGCAGCTTCTGTGTTGTCTTTCGAGAATTTCATATTTTTTCACAATATTACTCTTTATACTTTATCTGAGTGACTAAAAAAAAACAAACACTAAAACTCAAAATGTTGAAGGGTAGTGCGTACCCTGCAAAGTAGGGCAGGGTATAGAAATAGCCTCTGACCTGTTAGCACACATGACAATAGTCAGAATTCAAAGTAATATGAAAAATGAAAGAGGAGAAAAGGAAATAAATATTGAAGAGGAGTCAGGTTTATGTCAGAGGGAGTCTAGCCGTGCTATCGGGTGTGTGATGAAGAGGTTTGAGGGCGGGGTCAAAGGTCAACAGGAGTGGGGATTGGGATGAATGACTGATGGTGGGGTCGAGCAGGGCAGAGTGACATAAGTGTCAAAACATGAGGGACAGATGGGAACAGAGAAAGAGAGACAAATTAATCACCCTGATCTGACAAAGACAAAAGAGCCCTCTTGAACAGTTTGTGGAGAACGATAACACACACACACACACACACAACTCCGCCTCTCCCCTGACATCCATCTATCCGTCCATCTATCTGTAGTTTTTTAGTTGGGTGAAAGATGATTTCATATCCTGAAATGATGACTCTCTCTGATCTGTGGCCTGACGCAGTCTCAGCTCTCATTTGTATTGATCACAGAGCAAAATTACAATGAAATGCGCTGAATAACACATCCTTATTTCAGCATTCTCTTTTCTCCTCCCTCAAACACACTTTACCTCTTATTACATTAGCCAGGCATACACTCAGATATGATATAAGCATGAGGCCCCCAAGTGGACAGACAGTAGGAAGGGAGGAAAAAATAGAAATAGGAGCCCAGGGATAAAAAAAAGAGTGAATTAGAAAGAGGAAGAAAAGGATATGAGGAAGAAAATACAGTGGATTAGAAAGGAAATACATTAGATTTATCTGTAAACAGATAAAGCAGGACGTTAAAGATTAGTTCAGCCACAAAAATGACTTCTGTTGCCATTTACTCACAGTCATGTCAACTCTATGACGAAGACATTTTAAAGCATATACCAATTGTTTTTGCAGGGACTGCAGCTTTCAAGCTTGAAAAAATAATGAACTTGAGAAACAGATCAGTACAGATCATTCAGAATCAAACTGAATCAACTGCTTTATTGAAAAGGTCTGACTCAAAAAGTATAATTCATTATATCTGAAGCAGATATTTATGGATTTCCAGATATGTCATGTGAGGTGAAAAATAAGATATTGTGGCCACAAATTCAGAATGTGTTCCCTTACTTAGTTTTCTCAGTTGTGGTTGTACTACTTAGTTCTCTTGATTTAATTTAGCCAAATTCCATTATTTGAAACAACATGAGGGAATTTATAATACATTTTTAATGAACAAGAGAGATCTTTGGTAGATTCCAGAATTTCCATGGATCCATGTTTGAAAAGACACAAAAGTTTATGGTGATTTTTTTCTTCTGTCAGTCCTCACTCAATATCATTTTAAAAACATTTGCCAAAAACAAAATAAGTCAAAATCTAAATAAAATATTGTTCCACGGAGGACAATAAGTCTAGTTAAAACGAGAGAGAATGCATTATGTAATTTTAATTACAGCTACCGATTTAATAAGCAACGCGAGAAAGGACAAGAAAAAATGAAACTGAAACCGTTAAAATGTATGAGAGTGTGTGTGTGTGTGTGTGTGTGTGTGCGCCGTGCATGTGTGTCTTGTTAACTGTCAGGAGAGGATTGGTAGGACATGATGGCCAGGAGGCTGTTGTCACATCTGAGAATGTGACATAGGAGAAAAATGGCCTACAAGGAAGACGTGGAGCTATCCCACAAGACACTGGAGCACTCTGTATGCGCTGGTCTCCTGTATGCCCTAACTCCCAATCTCTCTCGTTCCCTCTGTCTTGGCAAGTTATTTCATCATGAATAATCAAACACTGTTCCTTCCACCCCTCTCTCCCCATACTTTCTTCTTGCTTTATTCATTGGCTAGAGGCTGGTCCATCTTGTGCTATAATTTCAGCTTGTTGGTTCTTAGACTCCAAAAGGTCATCATTCATGCTTATGAAACTGATTACTAGAGGGAAGAAAGAGAGAAAATAGACAAACGAGGAGGAAAAAGAGCGTGTTTGTTCTGAACTCCTTCCTATTGCTATTTAACTCTGGCTCGCATCGACCAATAGGAAATCAATGCCTTGTGCTGGGCTCACCAATATAGCGGACAAACTAAGGGAAAGCATAAATGCACATGCACACACACACAACAAAAAGGATCCAGATACTGTAGGTTACGTATATCCATAATACACAATGCACAAATGATTTCTCATTTGGAAAAGCCCTCAAAAAAGACCTTCCTCCACACAACCTCTGTTCTCATCATTTATTTATATATATCTTTATTATTCCTTCAAGTGCTTCTCTTCCTCTCCAAGCTCTGCATCATGCAAATCCTCCTTTGCTCAATCAAACACAAACAAACCGGTATGTGACTGGGGACGTGGCACAAGCACTGAATTTGAGCAAGATTGCTTCATTGTCTGCTTGCATGGTTCCCTTCCCCATGGACAACGGCGCTTCGCCGTTCGACCGAAGCCATTTACAATAAAAACAGACTGGGACAAATCCAATGAAATCCGACAAGCAAGTTTAGAGAGAGCGGAGAGTTAGAGAGGCAGGTTACAGGTTGATTTGATCGGTGCGGGCTATTGGTATTGTCAGCTCAGCTTTTAAAGAACAAAAACAGATTGAGAGTTGGAGCTGATTAAAGGAAAACGTGTGATATCTTTTAAATAGATACAAAAATGTAATCAGTTTTCAACATACTTATGTGGGTCAATGAAAACAATAATGGAAAGGATCAATCTTTTGATGCTAAATATAGTTTAACGTGTTTAGTTTGTGTTCATACTGACTTTCATATGGCTTCGAAATTTGAAGCATTTTAGTGTAAAAGCAATTTACACTAAAATAAAATACCTTCATAATTTTTTTATTTTTTAAGTTTATCATTTTTTATACAGTTTTTATACCGTTTTTAACAAAAGTTTAAATTTATTAATTTGAAAAAATGTATTCAAAGGGTCATTTTCATTACAAAAGAGGTGTTTTTAATAATACTTCACACTTCCTCATGATGCGAACAGAATAGCGTGGTTGGCTTGCTGTCCAGGGTAGCGAGCCGGGAGCTCGGCTGACTCTGAGCCCTAGGAGTTTTAAGGGCAGAGCTTAGCATCCGGCTCAAAATTTGTTTATCAACATAACTATAAGCAAATTTGTACCAACAAAAAAAAAAAGTCACTGACCAACTGTACAAATGAAATTCTGTGATAACACTGAAGGCTGCTGAATGGTGTAAGATTTACTAGATGCTGCAGAATCTGATTTGTTTGTTGATGGTGATCCCTGCACCAGCTCTATCTGTACTCATTCTGGCTAGTGGGCACCTCTTCACCCTCTTTAGCTGTTGTGTGAGGATACCACTCTATCTAGATCAGTCAACTGCAACACCTCCCAGTGCTACATGTTAATGTCCAGAGCGATCATTGCAAGCCTGCAGACATTTTTGTAAAACAGCTGTGGGTGGCCAGCAGTTGTTTTGGCAAGTTCACAAGAGAGTAACCACCCATCTAGAGTCGATTCATCGAAGCTTGCGTTGTCTTAGTGCTGAGAAAGCAGTTGATGGGGGACTTGGGGACTTGTCTTCCCGTCGGCCAAATGCAATGGAGACAGTGCAGGTGGAATGTGTTTTGTTTGCTTGATATTTTCTGTTTATGTCCCACTGGGACAATGTGGGCGAAGGATGCAGATGTGCTACGCTCTTGCCTTGGTCTTGAGTGGCTACTATTTGATTTATATAAATTTAAACAAATCTAACATTAAGTGATGACTAAAAACTTTTTTTTTTAACACAATTAATTACCGGTAACAGATGTTTTTCCTCAAGTTTTCAAGCTCACTATCCTGACCGCTCAATGTTTCTATGCAAGACTGCTCTTCATTCAGGTGAAGCATCAACCATTTAAAACATGGAAAAAAACTACCATATGAGCCCATGGCATTATCCTCTGAACCAGCATTACATCTTTTTATATTTAATTAACCAGGTTTATTACAGGAATAGTACAAGCTATTTCACACCACACCGACAGACGCTGACCAAACAGAAATATCCATCAGGTTTGACTCTCATCTGGTAATTATCTGTGTCGTGAATTAACATTAAGAGACTGTTTTCACAAGAGTCTGTTTTCATATGTGGTATACGTGAATGATTCACTCTTTGAACTCTGAACCTGGAACTTGGATATTTCAGTGAGTCAGCTGATCAACAAAACTGAATGATTTGCTCATGATTCAGACTGATCCAGTTCTCAAGGTCAACTCACTGACTCAACAGTCTATATCTACAAGTAACAACTCACTTAAAATATCAGCATGGTTCCATAAAAAACATTCCATTTTGAAAAAAAAAAATTTTATGGTAGAAAAAGGTTCTTTAGATTTTTCTTTCTTTTAAGAACTCTTCACTAACTCTTGCACACAAAGTCAGAATTTTTTATTTGTTTGTTTTTTTATATTCCTCATCCGTTCCTATCAAAATGCTTGTTACGGATGATAAAATGCAGATAATCGAACCTGATCCAAATTTTTTTAATGACAGACCAAAGTTTCAGTGTCAGCGTGTAAACATGATTGACACAACGTGAGGTTATATTATTTTGTGATGTGTGAATATTTCTGACTCTGCTATGACCTTAAGCTAACAGTCTGATGATGCTGCGTAAACCATACCAGACCTCTCATTTTTGGGGAGCTATTCCTGTAACTCTACAATTCTCTCAATGGTTTGTGGTCCTTAAAATAGCATGGCAAGGTTTGTGCCAGCACCGATATAGAGAGGACACAAGAGCGGACACAAGGGTAAATTAAGATCCATTCCCTGGCCACACCAGCGTGAATGGAAGTAGATAGGTGACATGTTCCGAGGTCGGCTTCCATTAGCCAGGTCTGCCGCTACAGATAGAGAGAGATCAGAGCAGCGAGGGACCAGGATCAAACTCATTCACCCAATGTCTCAAACGCTTTATCCCAACACTGTGCAAGCGGATGGTAGCAGAGCGTGGTTCTATAGTTTCTTAAGACCCTAATGCTCTGTTCTTGTAGGGCGGTATACAGAGGATGCACACTTACACATGGGTGAGTCTCACAAAGCATGTTAAAAAAACATCTGCGTCATATTTAACCCCAAAATCATAAGAGAAAAAACAGCACTTAAATTTGGAAAGAATATGTACTCTAGAACCATTAAGCTATTTTGCATTGTGGCACTATTTTTAAGACAGTAAAGCATATTTTACCCCCTAGTTATCATTACCGTAATGCATCCGGACCTTTCAATATTTCCCTTCTAGTAATTTTTTTTGCATTAATATGCATTACATTACGGTACTGAGAATATGTTAGACATCTCATTTTAAGCAAAACATTTTCTTTAAGCAAAATGTAATGTCTTATTTCCGTCTTTTATTGAGCGTAATATAACCTGAACATTTTCTTGATAGTCTCCCACACAAAAGAAAGAGCACAACTCTTGTTTTTAAGTCTTGAGGGTGTTTAGGCTGCTGTTTAGCATGAATGTGAATAACAATGTCAATGTCAGACTCTTATATGAATATATCTTTTTCAGATCATGCATATGCACATTTATATCGCCATTTGAGCATACCTGCTTAATACACGCACACACTGAGATGATTATTAATGTGCAGAGCCAAGGGTGAACGGCAAAGATTAAAAACACATAGAGACAGTAATGATGGGAAAGATAGATTGGCGGAGATTGCAAGCAATCAGACATAAATTACAAGGCAATACCACAGTATGATAAGCATCGTCTATTTTAATCAGCCTCAACTGACATCGATACCCACTGAGACCTGCCCAATCAGAGCAAGAAAGTTGTGAAAAAGAAAAAATGTGTGTGTGTGAGTCCAGTAAAGTGGGGCTGTCACACTCATCACATCACTGTCAAGGGTACTGTTCTGACCCCTTTTTCCCCTCAAATCCACACGCACCAAAACCTTTCAGAGTAAGCAAGATTTTCCTGACACTACACTCACAGGGATTTTCACTGAACACCCTCCTGACCCCCCTGGAGGGACATCTCCAACTCTGTTTATACAAAGCCATGACTGCCAGACCACAACAAATGATTATTCAGGATTCAGTTGATATTCTCTGCCCGGGAACATCTGGCCTTTAAATACATTTGAGAAGCATATGTCTATACAAATGTAAACATATTACACAAGAAGGATGCATTTGCTTATCAATTTTATTATCATAGCCTTCTTGGCTTATCATAACTTGCTGTTATTAAGCCTCTAGTAAAAAAAAAAGCAACTTGACCCCAAAGATCTAGTTAATTACAGACCGATCTCAAATCTCGATCTCCTTTTTCTGTCAAAGATACTAGAAAAGGTAGTATCCTCACAATTATTTTCCTTCTTAGAGAAAAATGGTATCTGTGTGGATTTCCAGTCAGGATTTAGACCATATCATAGTACTGAGACTGCTCTAAATAGAGTTACTAATGACCTGCTTCTATCATCTGATCGTGGTTGTACCTCATTATTAGTGTTGTTGGATCTCAGTGCTGCGTTCGACACTATTGACCACAACATTCTCTTGAATAGACTAGAAAACGCTGTTGGCATTAGTGGAAGTGCCTTAGCAGAAATCATCAAATCATACTTATCTGACTGCTATCAGTTTACATCATATCGATCACGAGTGCAATATGGAGTACCTCAGGGCTCAGTACTAGGGCTGTTACTTTTTAGGCTCTACATGTTACCCTTTGGAAGATATTATCAGGAGACATGGTGTTAGCTTTCACTGTTATACTGATGGTACTCAGCTCTATATTTCTTCTCAGCCAGGTTAAACACACCAAAATGAGAAACTAAAGGAATGCATAGCTGATATAAAAAATTGGATGATTGGTTACTTATTACTGTTAAATTCCGACAAAACAAAGGTGTTAATTATCTGACCTAAAAAACCCACATGTAATAATGTAGAACACTGTCTAACGCTTGATGGCTGCTCTGTCAGTTCTTCTTCATCAGTTAGGAACCTAGGTGTGCTGTTTGATAGCAATCTTTCATTTGAAAGCCATGCTTCTAGTATCTGTAAAACTGCATTTTCCCTCACAAGAACATATCTAAATTGCGACCTATACTCTCAACCTCAAATGCAGAAATGTTAATCCATGCGTTTATGACCTCGAGGCTAGACTATTGTAATGCTTTTTTGGGTGTTTGTTCTGCATGCTTGATCATTAGACAACAGCTAGTTCAAAATGCAGCAGCTAGAGTCCTTACTAGAACCAGGGAGTATGAGCATATTAGCTCGGTTCTGTCAACAATGCATTGGCTCCCTATCAAACATCGTATAGATTTTAAAATCTTGTTAATAACTTATAAAGCCCTAAATAGCTTAGCTCCTCAGTACTTGAGTGAGCTCTTATCACATTATAGTCCTCCACGTCTTCCTGCATTCTCAAAACTCTGGCCATTTGAATAGAATATCAAATAGAATCAACCTAGAATATCAATAGAATGCCTAGAATATCAAAATCTACTGCGGGTGGCAGATCTTTTTCCTATTTAGCACCCAAACACTGGAAAAATTTACCTAATACCATTCGGGAGTCAGTCACACTCTGTCAGTTTAAATTTAGATTAAAGACACATCTCTTTACTCTGGCTTACACTTAACACACCAATAAACACTTATTAATCAAATCTATTAAAGGATTGCTAGGCTGCATTAATTAGATCAGCCGGAACCGGGAACACTCCCCTAAACACACAATGTACTCATTACATCATAAAAAGAATGCGCTAAGATAAGTCTGTCTCTCCCTTGTTCTGTTTCTCAGTCCATATCCAGATCAGATGGTGTATCAGCACAAAGAGATGATTTTCATCGGAGACCAAACCACCTAGATGAGCTCCGTGGACAGATCATCGGAACTAAATGTCCACACACACAATGTCCTTTAAACAATCTGACATGTACTTAAAACTGACCTGGAAATTAAGTTCTGGGCGTCCGGCCAGAGGAGAACTGGCCCCAACTAAGCCTGGTTTCTCCCAAGGTTTTTTTTCCTCCATTCTCTCATGGATGGGGTTTTGGTTCCTTGCCACTGCCTCTGGCTTGCCTAGTTGGGGATACCTAATTTCTAGTGGTTATCGTCGTTTTGATAGAAGAGACCATCTCTGCATTTAATAAATAAATGGTCTAATCTTGTCATTATACATTACCATCACTCTATTCTCCTATTTGATAATGTTCAGTGCTTTACTACATTCTGTATTTTTAATTGTGCTATATAAATAAAAGTGATTGATTGATTTACTCTCCCTCTCATGCTGTTCCATACCTGTGTGACTTTCTGTCTACAGTAGAACACAAAAGAATATTTTAAGGAATGAAACATGCTGGTAGGCAAACTATATTGGCGACCATTGACTTCCACTGAGATGTTTGTCTTATTTAGTGTTCCGCAGAGAAGAGAAAGTGTGGAACGACTTGATGAAGAGTAAATAATGACAGATCTTTTTTAACTATAACTTTAAGTTCCACCAACACCAGTTGTGATATGTTCACCAAAATCCATTCCCTCCTTTTCTTTTAAAAAAAGCTACTATCTGTGTGAGGCAATTGGTTTGGAAATAATTGATAAACATTAAAGTATTTTTTTTTCAACAGTATAGCCACAGGACATAAAGATTAAACATGTTAACATGAATTTAATGTGATAAATTGCTTACTAACCTTCTGTGTAAGGTTATTTCTAATTTTACTATTTCGTCACCATGACAACTTCATAGCCAAATATTCTAATAAAACGACGATATGAACTATGATGCTTTACAGCACAAATGATACAGACACGTTAAGTGCCATTATAAAATTAATAGCATCACATTTCTGATTTTATAACCTTTTACAACAAACTTTTTTTTTCAGGAGACAAGTCAAAAGTATTTTGGGTGTTGATTAACCACAGTGTCACAAATGCTGTCGATTGAGCTTTAATTTGTACAAAACCCAGAATATTATTTTAGAAGACCCTCCCTCCATCTCTCAGCCTACGCAGTGTGAAACACTGTCACATCCTGACAGTGTCAACAAATCTCACTTCGGCTTGTGTTGGCCTGATATTGAGAAATATAATTATCACAGCTCCCACTCCGGGCTACAAATGAACTGTAGCATTATTCAGGAAATGACATCACCTCTCTGGCCAAATCACTGAACTGGCAAAATATAATGATATGGGCACGCTAAGATCTGTACTTCAGTGCAACCTTGTCACAAAGACAAATCATTTTATGGTATTATTAGCAATTTATAGTCAACAGCTCAAGCTGTGATCTTGTGATCTTTCTGATTGCTCTGTGCATTAACATTTACATTCTTTCACACAGAATGTGTTGTAATGCATGTTTTTTGCTTTACAGTGTTTCTCACATGCAGCAAAGCGAGAGATAAAAAAAAGCATCTTTAAATGCAGCCTCCTATAGTTTTGAAAACATTTTGCCACCTTTTCATATTTAAAAGGATAGTTCACCCCTAAATGAAAATGCTGTAATCATTTACTTGCCCTCATGTCTTTCCAAACACATTTTCTTTCTTCTCTGGTAAACAACAAAATGGTTCGCCAACAAGATTGATCCATTTTTACAAGGCACTGATTCGTTCAACACACCAACAACTTTTATATAAAGACATCAAAATCATGTGACCACTAAACATTACTGAATTTTGGTTTGGAACAACATGAGGGTAAATAAATGACAGAATATTCATTTCCTTTAAAATGATTAAGGCCCAATCAATTTTCTAAACATCATATCGTATATGTAATGAATACATTTACAAAAGTTAATAATGTCTAATCAACATCTGAACTAATCTTTAAGTACCTGCAATTAGTCTCAACCACCCACATACGCAAACGCAGGTGCACACACTCATGCCATTAGAGCGAACAAAGAGCTGTTTTAAGCACTATTCTTCTTTTCTGTCTGTGGTATCGGTGGGGCAGTTCAGATCACCGTCTGTCTCCGGAGGCTCATTAGAGAAAGAGTCATCGGCAGAAAAATAACGGTGAACAGGCACAATCACAGCACGATACCCTGGATAATATTTACAAGGCATCTGGAGTCATCCTCTGCTCTGCCAGATGAAAACGTAGAGCAAATCACAGGACAAGGGAGGATGGAATAATTACAGCAGAATTTACCAACCGCTTTACAAAAAGTAGCATTGTAGCGACTCCGTAACATTAGGGCTCATGGGACCATATCCCAAGAGGTCATGGTTTGGCTGGTTAATCTACTATTTCCATGGTTATTCTTAAGAACATATCCAATGGACATTTTACTATTCCATGAGGCCACTGCAGAGGATTTATAAATGGTAGTGAAGCAACAAATGGTCTTATTACTGGAAGAAACTGAGGTCCACAGGGCTTGTAATTACTATTTAAATGAATAAGTAATTACTTATTTAAAAGTACTAGTTAGAGAGTATATGCTGTTTCACACAATGCGATTTTCTCTAGGTCGTATGACCCAACACATCCCCCAAATTATAAATAGTGCTTATAAAATTAGAAAAACGGTCATGATGTACATAGTTTTTGTCAGCAGCATCTGTCTCTTGAATGTGTCTATTGTTTTCTTTAGCCCCACTTTGTTTAAGTGATCTCTTACTGGTTCTCTTCTCATAGAGGGTTACATGAGGCCAGTGGAAGACAAATCTGTCACCAACAGGGTCTCGGTACCAGAGAGCAGGTGGCATAAGACTGAGAGGAAGTCAAACAGAAAGTGAGAGAGGGGGAGGTAAAATGAAAGATAGAGGGGAGAGTGGGTGATGAGGAGACAGAGAGAGAGAGAAAATGTAACCTAGCCACAACTTCTGGCTCCTCTGGGCTATGCACACACGCAAAGACACACTGAAGCGGTCTGAAATTTGACAGGAGCTGCGAGGCCTGGAAAAAAAAAAGTTTATCCCCAGTTCACGTCAGGCCACTAGGCTCACGGTGAAATGAGACAAAACAAAGCCAAAGTGCAGCTTAGCATAAACTGACTGAGGAAGATAGTATACCGCATAAATTAGTGAGCTGTCTGTGACTGATTAACAAAGGCCCACATAATGCAGCGTAGCATAGCATAGCATCTTCCTCTTGCATATCCAACTCAAAAGCTCAGCATAACCTCACACTGGAGAGGCTGCATTACCCTGGGGATGTGTCATTGCCTTATCAAAGGATGGAGACAAGTGAGGATGAAATAAAGTGTGAAAGGACACAGAATTTTCATTGTTTTGTTCCCAGAGTGACCCATGATGTGCTTCATCCAATGAGACTTTGCCAGTCTTTAGGAGAAAACCAGCAATAGCAGACAAAAATGTATATCCGGTTTCATGGGTTCTTTAAAGTTTCTTAGTTAAAGACACCACAAAATCTAACTTGGAACTAACAAACTTAGCTTAAAATATTTAATGGGTTCTTTAACATGTTAATAGTAGAACCTGGAGCTAAATAACATGAAAGAACACACAAATTCACACAAAGTTGCACCAGTGTATTTAATAAGTGTTAGATTTCATGGGTTCTTTAAGATTAGCTGGTTTGGAAGTCTAACTGAATCTAACTTGGAGCTAATTAACCAACTTTGAAGAACCTATAAAAAAGAAATAAACTGCCTCTAGTCTAACTGGAAAACTAACAAAAAACTAACTAACAGAAAAGCATAACATTTCATTTGAAACTAAAACTACCTAAAGGAACATTTACATGACAATAATGTAAAAACATAAGTTTTACCTTTTTGAAAAATGTTGTCGAAATGACCCCTGTTTGCATGGTTCCACGTTCATGGTTAAAAAAGCTGTATCACGCACGCAAGCCAGTAGTAGAGAATGCAACTTTGGTGACATCACAAACCTATAGATTTAACACATAATATGCATACACAACGTCATCGTTTTCACAAATTTGTATTTTTGCCGTTTGCACAGAAACATTACGCTTCATGTGTTTTTTATTTAGTTAAGTAGTTTAATTAGGTCGTTAGTTAGAGCTATCTAGTTAGATTACATGGATTCTTTAACATTAGTTAGTTAGTTAGTGATTCAATACTCAATATTCACTCCTCTGATTCTTTACATCATATTTTGTACTTCTCTTTCACACAGCCTTCTTTACAATGTTTAGCTAATGTGTCACTAAATCAGTTTATGATATCTCTTTCTCCACCAATTGACCTCTCCTTTTCATTTTACACACAGTCATTCTGCATGTATCCACCCACTCAAGCAACCACACATAACCACACACCCACACACATTCTGTCTAAGTATATCCATAGCTGGCCTTTGGCTCTGTGTGTGTCTGCTATGCTACTTTAGGGAGCCCCAGTCCACTAACTCTGAATGTCAACAGGAGGAGATGAGCTTTAATATTTCATCATCCTTCCTCCTGCCTTTACTCCTGCCAGACATTCACAGAATAACATAAACTACATGGCGACAAAATGATTTGAGGGTTCACCTTATCTTTATGGAGGTAAACTGCACCACAAGCACACAGACACACAGGCATAAACATAAAAATCCCCCGAAGACACACACATTCAGCTTGTTTCCCTCTACACAATTTTAGAAACAAATTGAACTGCCGGTAGCAATACTGTTCCCCCTCTATCCAACCCCACAAACACCCGCCCACCCACCACTATGCATACTGAGCAAATACAGTCCACTTTACAGCACTGCATCTACAGAGGGAGAGTAAAGACTAAGAGAAAGTGATAGAAAGGGAAAAACAGCGAGGATTGATATAAATGATGTGCTGGGTGCGGTGCAGCCCTGGGCAGGTGGGGCCATTGGGACGAGGGTTCGATCAATGGCAATCAATGGTGGGAAGGCCAGACATTCATCTTAATTCCGACTAATTAGGACAGAAGCTCAAAGGCGGTGAGTGTGTTGTGTGAAAGGAAGAGCGTGATAAAAATAAGCTTCTTGTTTACACTGAAGCGCCACTGGTGTAGCAGTTGGTAAAACAAAAGATGCATTTTAATCACTGATGGACACAAATGCAGACCAGGCCGGTAATGAAGTCCACTCTCACCTTTTTGCCCTTGAGCGAAATGCATAGCCTGAGGTTGATCCACATGCTACTATCCCAGCAATTAGTGTAAATTGCTTTGGATTAATAGCATCAAAGGCATAGTCTTGGGAGTGGGTGATATGGGAATATTCCTATACGGCCGCATCGCATTTACACCTAGTATTAACAACATTTCAGAAATGAAATGATTTCACTGCATGAAATTTGTGTGAAATCAACCAAACTATTGATAATAGCATTGTGACGTCACACTCTTAGAAACGCCCCCCTGGTGGGTAAAACGAAGCTTTGCTTTACTGACCACCAGTTATTTTTATGCAGGTTGCATTAAGTAATGTAGTAAAACACTGATAAACGGTGAAATCCAGTGAACACCTCATTGATGATGTATATTTTGCACAGGAAAGCAGATGAAGCCAGAATATAATCCAATTAATAGAAAACAAATATGTGAGCTGAAAATTTAGGTCAATACACCTAGCATGTGAAGGATCTTAAGTTAACCAGTATTCAAATAAAATGACTAAAACTACTAAATAAAATAAGTAACGTTTGTAGTTTATATGTATTTGGAAGTACATTTGTATGCCATTTTTTTTGCACTCCCCCTAAATCCAATTGTAATTAGTCACCAGACACACATTTGAGGTTTATGTTATCTCAAAGAGTAAAAACCAGGTATAAAAAGAGATCTGTCTCAACTGACCACTTGGCCAGAAACAAGATGTTATTGCCAGGTGTGAACAGGGCTTGCAACTCTCAAGAAACCTTTTATTCATGTCTACAAATAACTGATGAATCTACTAAATATCATTTTTACTACTTTCTTTTAAAACCACAATGGTATGACACGCAATAGTTACTTTTCCTGACAGGAAAGATCAGATATCAGTGTGTTTAGATAAGATACTAACTGTATAAAAAATGTGTAAATAAATAAGTGTAGTAACCATTTTCACTTAGAAATGACTAGTACATTTCAAAATTAATTACAAAGAAATTATAATACACTAAATTAAATGTGAAATTTTAAGACAGAAAGACTGAAATAATATTTTCTACGTCTAAACAATCTAATATATATATATATATATATATATACACACCTTTTCTTTTTTACAGTGTAAGGCCAACAATGTGTTATCACTCCAACTCACCTGCATGGAAAGAGATTCTGTAACATTAGACAGAAACAATAACATTGCATGAACTACTGTAGTAGATAGTTCAGATATAGAACATTTGTCTCTCTTTATTACCCAGGTTTGAGGGCAAAATCTTGCAGAGCGATAAAGCAGGTAATAAAGATACAAAAGGTGAAGAAGAAGAGAAGTCTCGCATACAGCATCATACAGTGGCTGGTTGAGATTTTGGGCTGTGCTGACCAGGCTGAAACATTTATGAAGGGCATTGGTAAAAGCTCAAGGTGCGGGGCACTGCCAAAAAATAATGGAGAGATTAAAAAAGAGAAGTGCTGTATGGATGATGGGCCCTGCCACACCACAACTGCCTCAGCAAGTCACGCAAGAAGCGCAGAGATGTGAACTGGCTGAAAAGACCTTTATGGCGCCGTCTGTGTGTATGATTGTCTCAGATCTCTATCTGTCTCTTTAGATGTCTTCAGGCTTTCAGAGGAAGTGACACCGAGATGGCAGGGTAGCAATAACCCACATGCCATTAAATTCAATCTCACTCCACTCAGACAAACACACAAACATCGAGCTGACCGTTCCTCGTTCCCACGCTAACTAAACACAAACAAAAGGCCATTTTCTTTGAATGGTACAAAATGGGCCTGAAGCTCCTTAAATCGCTAGTGCATAAAAAATTTATTAATTAGGTGCTTGCTTAATAGGGACTAAGTGTTTTTCAAATACTGATAAACGTAATATGAGTTCATTTATTTCCTGTGAATGAAATTATAGTCTAAATTTGTAAAGACTGATAAACATGCAGTCAATTGTCAAAGAATGTCAAGACCTTTAAGGTGGGACAGGCCAAAAAAAACAAAAGACTAGCTAAATGTAATGCTAGATTTATTTTACATTCAATAATTTATACTTAACTAACTGAACAACAGCCAAATATGGAATTTGTGCCTCTTTTGGGAGACCAAAATGTTCCATATTAATGTAAAGTGCTAAATAAGACGAAATAGTAGTAAATAACTTTCATCCCAGGGCTATTAAAACTGTCAAGAAAGAAGGATGGAGGAAAGAAAAACAAGTGAGAACGAAGGACAAGGGGTTCACACACACAAACACTGCACTCAAACTGTCTTCCCTAACTACCGGCTCTATTATCAGAGCATGTCTACATATCACCCTTCCCATCTCTCCTTCATCTTCACGACCCCCCACCCACCGCCATCCCAGCCCCAAGACCACTCGGCGAAATCTATAAATACGTCTTTCCCTCCACTGCTGCATCAGATCAAATTAACCAGTCGAAATCGGACATGTTCCCCTGGCCTGACGGCTGAGTGCCGGAGTGTGAGGTTCTAATGAGAGTCGGAACATCGATATTCTCGCCGCACGAACGCCGCGGTCTTTCCTCTGGGGAACAATTAGAACCTGAGGAGCGCTAAACTTCCCCGGTTTCTCCGGTTCCCGGCAGTGTTACTGTAGAACTAAGTGCCTGTGATTTAGATGTCAGAGCAGATGCCCTCTGACATGAGCCCTAAGGCAGAGCACATCACACTAGAGAATGAGAGCTGGCAGCATGCAGGTGTGCAATTACTGAATATGCAAGAGCTGGATATGATCACACCTGTTAAACTGCAGGAGTGGAAGACTGACACTGGCTAAATTTCTGTAGTTCCATAGTAGGTAGTCCTCATGACATCAAAATTGACTTTATTTCCTTTTTTGTTAGTGCACACTCTGTTAATCTACGCAAGCTAATCCACTGATTTGTCTATATGGTAATCTTTAATCAAAATCTGATGATTTGCTTCCCCACTGGAATGGGGTTTCGCTAACACTTTAGGCAACACTTGTTAACTACTAATTTTCCCTCAGTAAATTTTTCATTTGCTGCTTGTTAATAGGTAGTTGTTATGTTTGGGTACTGGGTAGGATTAAGGATGTAGAATAAGGCATTAATATGTGATTAATTAGCACTAATAAATGGCTTATTTTCTAGTAATAAGCATGCTTATAAGCAACTAACGAGTGTAACCATAAAATAAAGTGTTATTGACATTTCTTCTCTGATGATGCCAGTTTGACAGCTTGGGTAGAAGATGCTTAATCACACTCCTTCATCCATTAGTTTGCTGCAAGTGAACAGTGGAGAAGAGGAGTGAAAAATAAAACCCAGCCCTATATTCAATATTCCGTTTAAGTTCAAAATATGTCACTATACTGAAATAAAGTCAGTCACACAGATTTGAATGAAGTATCCTCTGCGGGTACAGTGAGTAACCGTGTCTGCCTACATTTCCAAACATAGCCTGCCTCATTTGCAATGTTGCCATTATGCTTGAAACCAAACATAAATATAATATTTTGGGGATTTTAAAACATTTTCTCTCACTATACGCGAACATATTTATCAAAATGACATTAAAATAACGCAGTCTAAAACAAACTGAACCAAACCGAACCAAAAACAAAACAGACTGAAAAATAAAACAAATAAAAACCAAAAGAAAACAGGACAAACAAAACAAAACACAAAAAATAAAACAAATAAAAAAACAAAAACTACAACAAACCAGAATAAAAAAGCAACAAAACAAAAACTAAACCTAATACAAAAGTAGACAAAATAAAAGTATTGTTCTGGGTATACTATACAGATTCAGAGCAGGGCTGCTTTAAGGTATAGGCAAACTAGGTCGTAACATACTGTCTAGCAGGTAAACATATTTCTGATGTAGGGACTGAGAGGAAAAAATTCTTCCTCTTGTGCACAGTCATTCTACTAAAGCCCTGGAAGTTTTTAGGAAAACTGTGTTTTAGATGTTGATATATTGAAAGTGAATCCTCAGGCTCGTTAGACTTTGATTTGTATGTAGTGTTCTGAACCACTAGCAGGGTCAGGGTGACTGTCAAACTGGCCAATCACAGAATGACTGGGGAGTCCACACCCGCCCTTTGACAGAGTGCCCGCCTCCTATAGGGCAAGTTGAACCGGCAGGTTGGCACGCAGGTGTTACGGGACAGGCTGCCCGCAGTGGTGAATGACGGGTGCCCAGAGAGGTGTGTTCAGAGCAGACAGGTGTGTGGGTCAAACAAACGTGACTCTATCTGTCTCTCACACATGGGCATCTCAAAGCGGTTTTAAACTTTGACTTTACAGAGGTGTTTCAGAATAACGGAGAAGACCGCTCACCCTCATCTACGGTTTTCACAAATCTGAGACTCTCTTGATAATGGAGGCCCACTAAGGTTGTATGGACTACTCGTTGAAAAAAATATTGACCCATGTCTTTTAAATTAAAGCCTGAATTGATTTAAAACTGTGTAAATGCTAAGGGCTGCAATCTCTCTGATTTTACTGCAATTACACTATTAAAAAAAAAATCTCTCTTATGGAAGCTGTGTACAGACACTGTTTAGTCTCCGTTTAGTGGGTCTTCAGACTCCTATCTTTTATCTCAGCCCTCTATAAACCACTTAAGCCCTCTATGAAGAGATTAGGAGTCTCTCGTCATGTTTGCTGAACACAGCAGCACCAGTATACTTTGAAAAGAAAAAAAAATATATATATATTAAGTATTAAGTATTATCCGTCACACCATATTATATCTTGTGCCCCTTGATCAAAAAAATTTATCATCCAACAAAGGCCACTCAAATTAATGATTTCTGTAAACAGTCAAATCTCTCACATTTAGTGAGAGAAGAGTAAGAGAGAAAAAGAATGCATGTGCTAAAAAGAGAAATTCTGAGTATGTGTAAAGGGAAGAGACACAGCCATGTGCAATGTGCAGCTGGAGTGTTTGGAACAGACAGAGACAACAGGCTGAGCAAATATTTGAAGCACTGAATGCAAACAGCTGGCAAGGCATGGGGATCTGTGTATAAGGGCGACTGAGACCTACAGAGAGATAAAGAGATAAAAAAGAGAGGGAGAGTATGTGATCGTGGCCCAACAAAACACATTACACCTGCTATAACTCCAATGCTCTATAATAACATCTCATCATAAAAACCATCTAAAGCACTTACGGTCTATTCATTGAAATAAACTTTGACTCTGTATTTTTAAAAGAATATGCAATCAAGTGTTCAACTATTTCTACAGTGGGACCAGACTAGTTGAGAAATGCATGAACTGAGAAATGCATACAGTGTAATTCTGCACAACTAGTGGCACTATGAAATCACAAAAACAGTTATAACATACAACCAATAAGAAATTGATATGACCAAACAGCAAATAAACAGCATCATATTCACCATATGAACTTCCATGGGAAAACCCCCCATGATTGGCGTATTGATAGTTCTGCACTTACAGCTAGATGCAACACGACAAGATTATGTCCATAACAACAAACCATGAAAACCAACCAAACATGAAAAGACACAATCAATCACACAACAGCCAATTATAACAATTCATCACTCTGTATTTGCACACTCTGTCACACTGCAAAAAGCATGAAACATAGACCATGTATTATGCTTCACTTAACTGAATGTATATGCATGGCTTTATTTACTGTATATTATCTTTACTCTAAACACAGTCTCTCCATGTTTAATATATGCGAGGAGAACCTCGTTCAGAATAAAAGTCTTCAGCATAGACAGGGTGCTGTTGGATAAAAACTAAAATTGCACTTGTGTCATTACTTTGTATTTATGACATGAAGAAAAACCCCATTTAAATTTACACACACAAGCAGCATGATGCATTAATACTACAACACTCGTTTCATAAACAACTGCAATTGAGCTATCCAACTATTTTAATTTTGCAGTGTTACAGGCTTTATTAAAAAGACTTACCCATCTAAATTTAAATATAGCGCCACACTAAGGTCTATATCAACTGCAACCGAACATTTAGTCATTTCTCTACATGTCTACAGCTAGAGACCTCCACACAGCAGTGTTTTTCTCTACCATTTTTTATCAATGTGCCATTAATTGGCTCTTTGCTTTGTTGTCTGCTCAACACCTCACGTTCAGCACCAGTGCTGTTGTTATGCAATAAGGGCGACAGTGTAAGTGTGAGACCTACATGTTCTCATGAACAGATTCGGCATATGCTTCCTACAGTCAGGTTTGAGGTGAATAAAAAGAGGTGTGCTTCTCTTCGCTTTCTTTTCTCCCAGTAGTTTCTCCTCCACCGTCCCTGTCTGCTTTCCTCATCTATCACCAGCAAAGGCTCCTCTTATCTTTCTCCTCCTTTCCCTCTCTCTAACCTTCCCTCCCTCTGCCACCCTGCCCTCCATCCATCCGTCCATCCATTCATCCTTTCGGCTGATACCGAGCCAGCTCTCCAATTTAATTCCCCATCTGTGGACTGCTTGAGATATTAGCCCAGAGATGAGATCCGTGACCCTGAATACGGGGGTAGAAGATTCAGCGAGGGGGGGCTGGATGGATGGGGTCTCCATCCCAGGTTGAAGTCACGTCTCTGGGCTTGGCAAAGGTGCTGCTGCTTCCCTACCTTCCTGGATCCCTTCCTGAAGTGGCAGGGCTAAATATTTGCCCTCGGACTCATCGCCGTCTGGACATGTCCTCTTTTGCTAAGTGACCGTCGTCACCCCTCCCCCCCCACAACACCACCTCCACCCCATCTCTGCAGAAACCACGAGAGCAGCCAGAAGGAGCAGAGGATAGGAAAAGTTTGAGCGCTCGGTTCAAAAGAGGGCGAGTGAGTTCAATGACCCAGAAAGAGACAGCTCACGCATTCCTGTAGGCCTGTAGCACTCGTGTGATAGCATCGGCCCTAATGTGATCAATTAGAAAAACTATAATTGCAGACTTTTTCATTTAATGTAACAGAGACAACAATTAACTACAAAACTAAACACACCAGCACAAAACTAAAAATTGCTAAGATTCATTTTGGTTTTAGTTTATGATGAAAAAAATATATATTTTAGACATCTAAAGTGATATTAGTTAAATTAATGGTTCTCAACCAGGGGCCCAGGGTCCACATTTCCAAGAAGGGTTCAAATTTACTTCAAATATGTTAAAGTTAATTTATTCATGAGTTGTTATGAAACAAAAGTAGCTGTTTTTTAATCTGTTGGAACACTTATCAGATTTTCGAAATAGGAATAAAATCAAATATGAAAGCAGATGAACATGAGCTTGCAGAGCAGGATGTAAACATAATAAATGACTGGAGAAGTCCTGTATAAGTCACCGGAGAGTCAGAAAGAAAGCTGCACGAATACATTTTTTTCATAATAACATGTTGACAATACATGAATACACATAAAAACAGCATGGTCATTTTTATAATGAATGTGAACTTTGAATGTTGTGGAAAATGGGTGGCTTTGAGTCACAAGTAAAAATATTGCCAATTATAAAATATTAAAAACTAGAAGATACTATGTAGTTAATTTTAATAAGCAAAAAAATAACATATGTACATATAAAACTAACATAAGATACACTTTAATAACCATTTTCATGAAAACATGAGTATTTGTATTAAAACTACAAAGAAAAAAATACACAGAATAGAAAATTCTGGAAAAAAAACTATTTTAAACAAATATATATATAAAAAGCATTATACAAAGTTTTAACATCTAAGAATAATCAGAACTATATATTCAATATGATGTCCATGACTTTCCTATGATTTAATAATTCCCATAATCTTAATTATGTTATCTTATTCATTTCCCTGGTCCGCCCTCATAGAAATTCATAAGCTCCTACAACTGAGCATTCCTGAGAAAAAAGACCCGTCAAGCAGCCTTTGTGTTTTTATGTTGCTGCTGTGGAGAAAGAGAGGCGACGGATCAGAGTTGACAGACAGCTCTCGCCGGACCAGAAGCCACCTGAATATTCATCAGATTCATTACCCTTTTTTCATTCCACTCTAGTCCCTTATTCATCTTGCATTTCCATTGCCTTAATTCCATTAAACATTTCAGGAGGGCTGGATTGAGGGAGGTGCAGGCACACGCCTACAGGGAAGGACAAGTGTGTATTTACACGCACCAGCGCATCCGGATTAATGACACGGTGCCACAATCACAGGGAGCCAAAGTTGCGTTGAACTTTTTTGCCTCTGAGGGCCAGTTGAGATTTGCCTGCCACACACTCGAACTAATCCTCGAAGCCACTTGACCCCAGCCATCATCTCTGAGCGCGCTCCTGTCTGTGTCTCTCACAGGCACTTCTGTCATCACCGTTTCTATAATCTAAGATAATTAGGTCCTCATTACATCCTACATCCTCTCTATTTCTTTCTTCTTCCATCCAACCCTTTTTGTTTCTCATATTCTACCATGTGGCACGACAAAACTAACGCGCTCCAATTATAATCAACAGATCTGTCTACACTATACGTATGCAGCATGGCAGCTTTGTTAATTATAATAGGGACATTCTAGTTTTGTCGTGATGTTTGCTCTCAGTGTAGATGCTGACTGTCTCAATTTGAATACTTAAACTACACAAAAAGCACTTTTTGCTGGTGGAAGTTGTGTATCTCTGTCTTTAGGCCCTAGTGAGCAGCTTTTTAAGCCCCTGGTCAGAGAGTTAAAAGCTTTTTTGCATGTAAATGATGCATTTATAATTTAGCTCATTTTAAAAACTAAATTATCTTTCTAAATCATTTAACAACCATTATACAAATTTAAATACATTAAAATATTTTCACAATATATACTGTATATATATATATATATATATATATATATATATATATATACACATACACAATATACTCTGTACACACATATATTACTTAAACAAAACATAATATTCTAAAAATATTTTAAACATAGGTAATAATAAGAGGTAGTAACTGAAGAATAATTAATAATTAAATTAATGAATAATAAAAATTAATAATTAAAATTATTTAGCAATATTTAAGTTAATAACTTTGATGACTGCATGGATATTAGGTTTCAGTTCCTAAAAATCACAATCTAAAAATGTCATGATCTTCCTTGGGCACCATAAGAATCCTTCCCTTCAGTTGAACATGCATTTTTGGCAACATTAGATGAAAAACATGCTCTGATGCAAACTGCAAAAACCCACTAGAACATGTACTATAATTGGGGACACACTAATTCTAATATCTGACACTATTTGGGATGCATGGTATGCAAATTCACTGCCCATCCTCTCTTCCTGAATTACACAATCTGTCCTCTCTCCTTGCTCCATTGTTTGTTTGCTATTTTCTCCTCAGAGTGAGGCTCCATTAGACAGGCTCCTCTTGCTGTCAGTGTCTCAGTTTGCCGTTTTGCCGAGAACCAAGTGACGAGCAAAACACAACCGAAAACAGCCAAAGGAGGGGTCGGCACAGCGATAAGACAAGATGGCCAAACAATGGGAGCCGCTTGCCTTGCTGAGGGAAGACAGCCCTAGAGAATGGAGTGAAACTGAAGATAAGACGCATGCGTCTGAAGAGGACAGAGATAGTGTAGGCCAGAGCTGTCACACTGAGAAAGACAGAGGAGGAAAAGTGATAACCTCTGCTCTGCCGTCCACTCCATATGCCAGAAAATGGCTACGTATGTGACCTTCTGCATCTCTATTGGACTGCTGACCATCTTTTATATAGCCAGGACAAATCCAAAAACTTTTTGTTAAATATTAAGATGTTGCTGGAAACCAGGGCTAACATGCAAGCAAACAGTAAGCACATACAGTGTCTACTGCATGTTTATATTAATGAAACATAAGCCTTTTTAGGACATTATAATGCAACTAAAAAAAAAATCAGTATCATTAAAATGAACTTTCAATATCATAAAAAACAATAATACTCAAAAAATATTTATTTTAAACATTTTATTCGGTGGAACTCAGTGGAAAAAATTACATTTACATGTAAACATTTGATAGGCCCTTTTTTTAAACTGCACTAATATTTAATATAAAACATTATGTAATGACTTAAATTCTGTAAAGTTTAAGTTAATGAATGCATGAAAGTAATCATAATCATTTATATGAAGCGCTTCCTTTCTTTTCATTTACAATTCAAAAACTTCAACACACTTTAAAACAAGACTGTAATACATGTGAATATTTTTAAGGACACCCTGAAAACAGTCACGACCACACACACGCTGATCACGAAGCGGGCCGGAGGTTCGTGTCACATGCAGATGTGTATAGCCGGGGTACTGACAGAGAGGACACAGTATTGGTCCCAGAGGGGCTTCAGTGATGGGTGCTGGGAGATAGAGATCTTTGAAAGAGAGCGTGAGTGTTTGCCTTTGGACCCGAGCATGTAGATGCCCACCCGCACGCTCAGCCACGGCCCCTGGCTCTTGTCGCTTTGTATCAATCTGCATCCCCTTGATAAAAATAGTGCTTAAAATAGTGGCCCACAGCAACAAGCAACATCCTGACCAACGACCCAGGACCCTTATGTCTGGAAATGGCTTTATATTATATTTTTTTTATACTTTCATGTTTTTTCTTTACCGGTCATATAAATTAAAATCTTGTCAAATGGCTCAAACTTTGTCTTCCAATTTAAAAAAAAAATTAAATCTTTGTAGATGACATCTCTACCAGATACAGCATAAACATTATCAAACGGGAAAAACATAAGAGCACATAATTTATTTTAGTCTAAAATCTAAATGCTCAGGCCAAATGCATCACACTGTTCCTTTAGTGTGCAACCTACTTGTTTTTACTGGATGAACTTATGCCTCACAGTAACTGTTAAAGCCGGATGCATTTTGCTCACTGGTTAAAAGCACAGAACAAACACTGATACACACAGGACTTGTAAACGTCAGTTGGCACTTCAAACACAACCTCCTGGAATTAAGCCTGATATACAGTATAATAAAGCATTTTTTTAATTTGAATATTTGTTGAAGCTTCATACAAAATCTAAAGTAATGAGTGTGCTATACTCCGAATCAAACATCTGACTTTTATGGCTCATATGATGTAGCGAAAATGTGGAGCGTACATTTGAGGAAGAAAACAAACTCAGTTTTAGTCAGAGGCCAAACTGAAACAATAATAATAATTTTGTGCGGATCTTGTAATTTATATGTACAGTCTCAATCATTGAAGCATGAACAGGCTTTTTTACTATTTTTTTCCTACTTTTTTACTATTTAAACTATTTT
>JAUYWG010000033.1:11220235-11232850 GCA_034779775.1 Enteromius afrohamiltoni | reverse complement strand
GAAAAGACATACACCTAACGAAAACGTGTTAATTTATTGCTGAAATCCTAACAAAAATACAAAGAAAAAAATCATAGTACCTGCATATGCTTATTAATACCGCAGCATCCAACACTTCTTTACCTGGATGTATACTAATAATAATAATAATAATAATAATAATAAAGAAAAAAGTTCTTTACCTGGACCCGGATGTGCACCTGAGCGCTCGGCCTTTAGGAGTAAATTGGCCGCTAGTGCCCTCTAGTGGTGAGCTTTGATTTTTTTTTTTTTAACATTGTCTGCTTTATATCATGCTGCGGCACGGGACGCTTGTTTTATAAAAACAATGGATGTTTAAAACATGATTTCCTTAAATGTTGAGCATTTAAATAAGCGTATCAGTTACTAGACGGCACTCGCTTATATGAATACCAAGCTAAATGCAAAATATTAAATGTAAATAATTTAATAAGTAAGTTCGCAAATTGATTCGCAGCGAAAGGGGTGCGCAAGGTAACGTCATGGATGTTTATTTTTAATGTTAGTCTAGCGCATTTGTGTCTGGCATTCTGCGCGGACGTCCTGCCTCGCTATCAGGACCCCAGCCAGGCAAAATGGCGACGCCCAACCAAATCGCCGGGGAGTTTGAAAACTGGCTAAACGAGCGGTTGGACTCTCTCGAAGTAGACAGAGAAGTTTACGGAGCATATATTCTCGGAGTGCTTCAAGAAGAGGAAAACGATGAGGAGCAAAAGGACGCTCTTCAAGGCATTCTGTCCGCTTTTCTGGTCAGTGCACGCGCACGGTCGTGCGTGACGCTCGCACGCTCAACTCAGCTGTCAAGATATTTCATTGTTAAAAACACCGTAACATTTAACAGTTGTTCTAAAAAAAAACACCATAAATACCAAAGAAACTTCTATTTTATAAACTTAGTTGCTTTATTGGCCCTGCATACGAACAGTTCAAGTGCGAAACGTGATTAAACGCCTGTTGCCTTTCAACTGGTATTAAGTTTGTTATTACTAGTATCATCTACACAACAGTAATCTAACTCGAGCAACTTATTTTCAAATGTTGGAAACTATATTTTAAATGTAGGCTTAGGTAATGTGTGTGCAGAGAGAGATTGGCGTGAAGTCACGAAAAACATCCAAATACATGCCTGGACGTTTTAGGCTTGTGTTAGTAAACAGAGGTCACTTTATTGTCGTAGGAAGAAGACACGCTCGAGGAGGTTTGCCAGCAGATCTTAAAACAGTGGAGTGAGTGCAGCAGATCTGCAGTAAAGGGTACTCGGGCAGATGGTAAGTGGAGGGCTATTATTAGAAAGAGCGAATCACAGGGGCCCCATGTCAGTCTCTCACTACTGTGAGTGATCTGAATTTACATTGCATAATTGCACTATGCACGAGTTTGGTAAGATTGATTATATCTTCATTCAGCAAGGAAGCATTAAACTGATCAAATGGAACTGTTGAGATATTTATAATGTAAAAAAATTGTTTCAAGTACAATTTTGAACTGTTAAAATATATATAAATGAAAAAATATATAATTTATTGCACAAATAAGAAGAGTCTGTCTCAAGCAAATCCTCATTTTAGTAGCGGCTGCTGAAAATCGAGCTTTACTGAATACTATTAAATATATAAAGCCAGTTCAGAAAATTTTGTTGTAATGCATCACGATTTTACTGTTTTGTTTTGTTTTTTTTTTTTAATCAAATTTATCACTTTTAGATTTTTTATTAATTTAATTGTGTTTGTTTCCTATTTTCAGCTGAGGTTCAGGCTATTGCCAGTTTGATAGAGAAGCAGGCGCAGATTGTGGTCAAACAGAAGGGGGTGTCAGAGGAAGCCAAGAAGAGGAAAGAGGCACTACTGGCACAGTATGCTAATGTCACAGATGATGAAGAATATCCTTTTAACATATGTTTTTCTATTGCTGTATTTCTCTGGCACTTAAAAAACAAAGCATCAGAGTCTCTTTTAAGATCTGGGTTCAAATCATCCAGTGTGAAGCAGTTTCTTTAACATTTGTACTGAAGATGAGGAGGAAGAGCAAGCTGCAGTGGGGATACCCAGTGACAAATGTATCCTTTTTTTTACACCATAACTCTATGATGTAATATACATGATCCCTTCAGGAGATCTCTGCTCTGGTTATATACAGTATATATAGTGCAGTACTGTATGATCTGTAGTGTTTAGACTAAATATATTTATCTACGTGAACTGTTCCCTTCACTGCCAGCCCCAGCCTTGTTCAAAAACACCAACGTCGAAGATGTTTTGAGCCGCCGCAAACAGCAGCGCGACCAGGCCAGAGAGGATGTACAGAAGAAGAAAGAACAGGACAAGATGCAACGCGAGAAAGACAAAGTGGCCAAGCAGGAGCGCAAGGACAAAGAAAAGAAACGCACACAGAAGGGAGAGCGCAAGAGATAGAGAGAATATATAGAGCAAGCAAACTTTTGTGAACTATACAATACCATTTATTTACAAGAGAAAAACACAATGTGACCTCTGCAAACAATGTTCCAGTTAACAATGTATGCATCCATATACTGTTTTGGGTCCGATATTGCTTATTGAATGATAACGTTGGGCTTATTTAGTTATTTTCTTGGCTTGTAAAAAACAAATGGCAAACTGAGTGAGAATTGTATCATGACTTTTACGTCATTGTTGTTTTACAGGTGCTGACTATTGTGCTACTTATTTAAGGGTTAATCTCACACAAACTTTCAAAAACATGTTCAGGTTGCATTTTAAGCCAAAAATCATAATTAATATTTGGGTTAAAAGACCGTTTGCCTGATTGTCATTACTGTGTTACATTTTAATTGCAAAGTATAATCGTAATGAAAATAATGTGGCTATGCAAAATATCTTCACAGTGTTTGTGTGCGTGTGTGTGGATGCATGATTTTTACATTCACAGTATGGACAAGCATATTGGGACACCCGCTTCTATAGACGGGTACTGTTAAAAAAGATGGAAACAATTCATGCGTTTAAAAATTGTATTTCCATCTCTGTTGCAACATTTGTGGAAGCGTCTAGAATGACTGTACTCGTATGTTCCAGTCAGTGGTGAGTTTTTGTCTTAAAGTCTTCATTTAAAGGAATTGTTCACCCAAAAATTATTTCCTCACCCTCGAGTAGTTCCAACTTTGTATGAATGTTTTTGTTCAGCTAAAACCAACAGGAAGATATTTTTAATGTAGTTTGTAATCAGGCTGTTTTGGGTCACCATTGACTTCCATAGTAGGAAAAAATAAAACTATTCAAAATAAAAATATATATTTTCAAAAAAATGTCTTTCTTCGTGTTAAGGTTTGAAACTACACGAGGGTGAGGAAATGATGACAGAATTTCTTTAAAGTCTATTCCTTCGAAGTCACACCAGAGATGTTCAGCTGGGATCAGGACTTTCTGCAGTCCAGTCAAGTTCTTCCACACTGACTGAATCAATCTTTTCTTTTTGAACCTTACAACCGTACACATTTTATGTTGTTATAAAATAAGAATCATGCAATTTCCTAGAATATCATGATATGCTCAAACATTAGGATTTTTACTCATGGAAATGAATAAAGTCGACAAACCTATTTATTAGAAGGGGGGTGTCCCAATAGTTTTTACAATTTAATGTACGTCAATATATGTGGCAGGGCAGTTGTAAAGTGACCTGGACATGTTTCTATTAGATTCACTCTTTGACGTTTACCAGCGGATAACATTCTTGTGTCTAAAAACAGCATAAATCCCCATCTTGCTGCCTTGAGGGACTTACAAATAACCTGTGAACCATTTTTTTGTTTTCCATAGGCTGCAGCACATTGATTTTAACACACACCTCAAGATATATATATATATATGTGTTTATATTTAGCTCACAAGCTTTTTCAGAAACCAATGGAAGCCTTCTCTTTTCATAGCAATATATGGAGAGGGCTCGGAGACAACCCAAAGACAGAGAAGCAAAACTTCATATCAATGGGAGAGGAGGCGGGGGCCTACATTTATACTGGTTTTTGCCCTTGGTGGCTGTTTCTGTCTGAGTTGTGGCTTATTTTTTTGTAGGGCAGTGATGAACCTAAAAGTGAGAAAGGAATGTGTTTGTGTGCACATATATATCAATTGACAACTGTTCATTTGAAGCTGCTACATATTGTGCCAATACCTTGTAGACTGCCTTCTCATTTACTACAATGAGAAACCATTAGTGTCTGTTAGATTTTGTACTTTAAAAAAGTATCCTGAAATTGGTACAATAAATTGATTTGTTTAAATGACTCATGACTAACAGAACTTAAATCAGAGACTGTAGACTATTATTCTGCCTTGGTGTCATGTGTAGGTTCTCTACAGTCACAAGGTGTTTTTAAACCTGATATTGCAAGGCTAATTTTATTTTTATCCTACCAACTCAGTTTTAATCAGAACTATACTTTGCTTGTAAACTCTGGGTGTCACTGCCACTTGCAGATGATGTTATAATTTGTAATGAATCTTCTATTTATGCAATAAGAGCAGTGTCTCTTTAACACTGTTGACTGGTGAAACAATTCTCATCTATCCAAACACTGCTTTGCTTACCTCTGATGTTTTTCTTTACATCAACACAACTTAAATGTTATACGGTCAAATATTTACCATATTCAGGTGTCAAATTTGTCTAAATGATTTAATCATGGAAATCATCTAGCGAAGTACACTTCTCAGTATTGTTTATGCCTCAACTCAACTGTTCTGGGTAAATATTTAGGATTTATAGGACTGAATGAGAGTTAGGAACTTGTTTACAAATGGCTGTCAAACAGTTGATTATAACACTGGTCTTTATAAACATACATTATTGTAAGTGAACCGTCGAATTCACTGCAGCTCTACCCAATGATTTCAGTTTCATTGCATACCGATTTTAATTAGATCATTGATTAACATTGTACTGTGAACCAATGTTTAATGAAATAAACAGTCATTTTATGCACCACTCTGCGAGTTCTGTGATTTTGTGTTGTGTTAGTTTAATTGTTAAACTTGAACAAAAGCATAAGCAAAAAAACAAATGCGCTATGAGTACACGTCATATGAACTATGTCAGTCTGTAGCATTTCCTAACAACATGTTGACGTCATTTATTTCAGTCCATGAGTGATGTTACTCTCATCTGCTCAATACGTCCTCAAATGAGTTACATCAAAGATAGATTGACCACACAGATAATAGGGAATACTGAGTTGAATTCAGAATAGAGATAAACAAACTTCAAATAAATAAATTCACTTTCAAATTTCCCAGAAACAAACAGATTTAGGAAAGGTTTGTGATTGTCATTGCTTTTCCAGTGAGACCACTAAAAACCAAGTGCTGATGTCAAAGAGTCATGCACATAAATAGGTAAAATCATAAATACTGTTTTTGCCTGAATGAACTAACATTAGCTGAAGATTCTGAATAGGTTGTAGGAGACACTAATTAAACTGTCAAAAAGAAAAAAAACCTTCAACACAAATAATATTTTGTTCCTGTGCAACTATTTATTCATTTCTAGGTCAACTGGGCAAAAATATCCCAGTATACTCCAAAGCCACAGATCTTACCGCTGTTACCATACATCCTGTTCCATTATCACCATTAGCCAGTTAAAAGGTCCCTCTTCTAATTTCATCTCTCTTTCCATCACTGTTAAATCATTCTTTCATACTCTCTGAAAAAACACTGTTTTATAATGGCAGTTCTTCTGGGGTCCTTGGACAAAATAGCTCAGTACTGATCTTACTGCCATAATTCCATGTCTTTTGGAGAATTTAATTATAATCTGATTGGTGGTTTTCACAGAAGACTGATAAATATTAATGAACTAAGAATTCTTCTGCCCACAACTGAACCTAACACACCCCTTTAGTGGAATAACTTAAATAACTCTTCTTAAAATGCATTCTTCTTAAAAAGCAAACCCATCCCCTTTCGCACCTTCCTGGACAGGTTATATCAATAGAAGTTTTGTGTCAAAAAACACACACACAAAAAAAACTGTATACCTGCCAGAAATTGATCACAGTCCAGTCAGTGCTCTCTCCAAGCTGCTTTGCTCAGGACTGTCTTGGCCTAAAGGGGAGCAGGTACCCAGATTGTCTCTCTCTTCTGGGTAACTGTCTGTTTTGGGCAAAGTCATTTGTAATGCACACCACAGAGCGGTCCGGGCCTTTTTGGTGCTGCTGCACAGGTCCTTCACTGCAGATGCCAACAGAAGGATCTCTGTGACATGTGAAAAATAAAATATGACCTTTTAACACACAAGAATCATCTATGTTAACTAAACACATTTTCTGTTAATAAAGGCTGGAATACACTAAATGGTTTTTGCATCTGGAGAGCCAGATTTCAGGTGACAGATTTCCTAGAAAATCACATTTTCAGGAGTGACAACTACATTACAATGCGGCAGTGAATCCCCTAAATGATCGTTCCATGTGTGTACCGAACAGGACTCACTCCCGCATCTGTGATGATTGACACGCGTGAAACCATAGCAACGCACTGTAGTTATCTGAACAATGGAAGCCCGCAGTTTAGTGAGTTTGGTTTTAGCTGCTGATAATGAAATAAACATCAGAAGAGATTGGATAACATCCGTGTTGTTATGCACTAAAAGGTGAACTGAGAATCAAATCTAAATGGCCACTTAGAACCTTTAGAACACACATTCTTTTCATTTGTGTCTGTCTCCTAGCAACAATGCACATGTTTCTGCATCAGTTTGTTGTGATGGGAACAATTTGAAAGTGTATGCTAGGTTATGATCTACAGTCGTATAGTGTGTGATGGCTAGTTTTCCAATTTGGTAAGTATATGATGCCCAGTATTTTATTGTGTAGTGTGTTCCAGCCTTCAGCAGTTAAACAAAGGCCGAGCGGGACTTTACCAAGCCCTGTCATCTTCCACTCTTCTAGGCTTGTGGTTTCACACTAGTTTATTTAACCGGTTTTGTTACAGTGATTGACTCACTAACCCCTGTCCTCTCTAAAGAAGGCTGCTGGCTGCCTCTGTCTGCTGTTGGCATTGATGAATTCGTCCTTGCGGCGTGCCTGAGTGACGTAGATGACCTCAAGGTGCCTGTCCAATGCTGAGCCAATATTAGCATGAAGCGGAAAACTGCGCAACTGCTCCATCTTTCCTAGCAAACCTGCCACCTACAAACACAATGCAATTCTAGAATATAATATCACAATAGGCAAAAACAGAAATTAGACATACTTGTAAATTATTCACTTTCTATGAAGTTGTCAGTTTCTTTTTTCCACCCACAACTAATAGATTACTATTACTTACTATTAAATATAGCCTGAAGTCAACTTAACACTATGGATGCCAACAGAATAAAATCATTTTGATTGTTCTTTCATGAGTTCATAAATGTCATGATTTTCAGAAAGCACTGTAATAATGTCAATGATGCCACGATGTCAGTGTAGGTAGTAATGAATAAATGTTGTTGCTTTACATTTTTTCACTGTATTTCTTTTTGAGCAGGCTCACTAGCACTTTCTCATAGCCCCACTTAAAGAAATACTGGACTGACCTTGGCCTGTTCACGCAGCTGGTCTACAATGAGGCGGTCCAGTCTGGAAGGGTTTGGAGGTATTTTGTGTAAAACACCACAGGTCACCACAGACACACGTTTCCCTGAGTAAGTCTTTGTGAGAGCAGCTTCTGCCTGTCAGAAATAATATGTTACATTAGTTGCTCATCTTATTGTGGTTATGAAATTAGAGTACAAGACAGAATCTGTACACCAAAGCTATTAACTTATTCATTCTTAACTTAGAAATGCCTGAAATAATAACAAGATATTTTCAGGTGTTATTTCACAACAAGAAATATGACAACACTGCAGCACAAGCCTGATCATTTATACAAGAACTACATGAATATGCTTATGTCTCAAAAGTATTACACTTACTTGCTTTCTCTCTTTTTCCAGCATCCTCCACTGCTCGTAACATTCCTCCAAGTAAAAATGTAGCTGACTGTTGGGGCTTCCGATTGCCTTGCCAAACTTCTGTATATTCATGGCCGACAGAAAACCAGAGAATGGCCCATCTCCTGATGTTTGGCTTAGCCCAATACATTCTTGTAGATAAGGGCTGAATGGCGAGATATCTCCATCTGGCAGACGTTCATTCATGTCGATGAGAGGCACAGAGCAGTAGGGCAACTGTGACTGAATCGGACTGCATGTGCTTTTTCTGGGATCACCCATCTGGTATAGAAATGGGAAAAGTTGTGATGGTATAGCTTTGGACGAGTTTAAACCTGCTCCGTTGTGTCTCATTTGTCCTCCATACAAACTGGCCAGTCCCTGATATGGATCCTGCAGGAGTCCTGTTTTTTTGTCTGCCTCTTTAGGGAAACCAGGAAGTTTGGGTTTCATGCTAAATCTGGGAGGAAAACAGCCATCGGGCATAAGCCCCAACCTGTTGTTCTCCAGCTGGAGCTCAAAATCTGAAATCCTTAAATCCCCAAGACTGACCTGGCCAATCGCACCAGGCAGATTTCCTGTGTTCCCCTGACTCAAATCAGCTGAGACTCTCGCTGCAGGCCGGAACAACTGCTGGGAAGAAAGCAATGGAACAGCCCCTGATGTGTTTGAGAGCTTTGCAAACCTCTGTGATTCATTGTTGCTGGTGGTCTTTGCTGAAATCTTAGCTTGTTTTTGGTAATGGTTTGAATGGATAGGCTGGTACTGCTTTACACCGTTTTGGGCGGTGCTGCTTCCTATCAGGCTGGTTTCTTTGTTTGGGTAGAAGGCTGGAGGCACGATGGTAGGAGAAAAAGACTTTGGTGGCCCAAACCTAGAAAATTCATTCATAGCATAATGACTTTGTTTTTTCTCCGCTACTTTAGCTCCTCTTTGCTCCATATGGTTGTGTGTCACCTCATTCTTACAATCTGGTGTTTGAGTAATAAGCTCTGACATCCTTTGAAAGGCATGACTCTTCTGCTCTGCCATGATTTCCTCAAAATTCCTCTGTGCAAGAAGACCATTCTGGGTAGATTCTCTGCAATAGTTCATATCCTGCTCTGCCAAGAGAAAGGCCAATTTACTGACATCCTGCACAGAGATCGACTGAATGTTTTTCAGTTTATCTTTGCCCACAGATGAAAATTCATGAGATGAACTGAAATAGGAGTCATCCATTGTTTGTGGAGGGCTGCAGGAGTTGTTGACTGAGTTTATATAATCTGAAAGGCAGTTAGCGGGTGTCACATACTCAGGTTTACCAGGCCTGGTCTGGTAGAGGCTAGAGCTTAATGCTGGGGGTGTGCTCAGGCCTGGAGGGCGAGGGAGATCTGGAGGAGAATATGTGTCGGCCTCTCCGTTACAGGTGGAGAAATTGCAGGGATGTGCAAAGGAATCAAAACCATTGCAATTCTGAAGTTCAGCCCACTGATGAGATTCTCTACCTGCAGGCTGAGGAGAAATATTGCTGACTTGTTTAGGACAAATCTGTTTTGTTGGGAATCCAGAAATGGGCGGCATCTGTATCTCATTATCGAAGTACTGCATCCTGTCTTCTTTTGTCAACTTTGGAGACCAGACACCTTTCAGACTAGATGGTAGCCTACTAAACACAAAACATCAAGTTTAAAAAAAGGTGGTGGATTTTTGACTTAAAGAGTTAAAGAGTAAGACCCCCAGGTCGTTCCAAACCCGTAAAGGTTTTGTCCATCTTCGGAACACAAATGAAGAGATTTTGGATGAAAGCCCACTGTCCCATTGAAAGCCATGTAATGAACACTGTCAAGGTCCAGAAAAATATAAAAGACATTGTCAGAATAGTCAGTCCACCTGCCTGTTCTGTGACAGATGTTTTCGTAGCATCCGCTATTCTCTCCAAAACAGTTCTATTGTGATGCTACAGGGCTGAATTGTTGAATACAGTTGTTATTTTTGTTTTCTTTCTGTACAAAAAGTATTTTCGTATCTTCGTAATATTACAGTTGAACCACTGATGGCAGATGGACTATTCTGATGCTATCTTTCATACGTTTCTGGACTTTGACAGTGTCATTTACTTGGCAGGCAATGGGACAGCCACAAAGTCTCCCGGTTTTCATCCAAAATATCTTAAATCATGTTCCGAAGATGAACAAAGCTTTTACAGGGAGTGATTAATGACAAAATATTCATTTTGGGGTGGAGTAACCCTTTAAATTAAGAAAAAACTAAATATGTCATAAAATGTTCATCAATGTTTAACGTGCTTATTTTTTAACTTGTAAGGGCATTTATATAATTCGACATACAAATGATACATTTGACATAGCTATAGCGAAGCATCCTTTCAAAATTTTTCTTTATAGGTTAACTACTTATAAATCAAATACAAACAGGATGCACAACACATGTAAATTCACTTAAAGGCAAAGGACTATATCTTGAGGCATGTAAATTTGTTTTATTGTGTTATATTGTCGTGCTGTATTTGCATGATTGATGCATCTGGTTTTGATGCAGTTTTAGAATATGTAGCATCTGATGTTTTTAAACAAAGAGCGATGTTGCATAAATATACTGTAAGAGAAAAATTGCAAGCCTCAAAATTACAATTATTTAGTATTACATAAGAGATATCTAAAGCAAAATCATGCAATCAAATGTACACAAAATTATGTACTTGTTACTATGTTTACTGCATTTAATAATATTAAATTAATTTGATTTGGAGTTTTTTACACTATTTAGTAATAATTCATAAATCAAGAAGGAGAACTTACCTCTCTGAGACATATGAGGAGTACGGGTCCATTGAATCTGGTTCTTCCAAGATGTCTGACACTAATCCATAAAGATCAGCCTCACTCCCACAATTATTAGCATCTACCAGATTTCTATGCAAGATAAATTATTTTTCTATTTAATAACAATAACGGTTCACAGTATAATGTTAATGTGCAACTTTTTCTTTTAAGTATTATCAACAGCCTGTAAGTGTAAAATAAATGTAACTAACCTGTTATTAGGTATGACTTGAGGCCAGTTTACTGATTTACAGTCTTCATCCTGCGTTGGCCAAACAGTGTAAGGAAGTGGTGAAGAGTCTTGACCTGGGCAGTCCAAGAATGGGTTGTATGACAGCAATCCACTGTCTCTGAAGCTATTCTGCAATTAAACACAGCATTTGTTCATGAACGACATACAAAGATGCTGTTAACTAGATCAAATATATGCATTTAAAATACATTTTTAAAAAATGATTACGGGTGTGAAAGTAAGCAAAATGAACACCCTAAAAACATGCTATTTAATTAATGCTGCTGCTTGTTCAAATATCTATTGAAATATTGCAATTCATATAAAATGTATTCTGCAAACCACAGAAGCATACAACAGACCAAACTTCACATCTTTTACATTGAATAGTAGATAATGTTAGTAACTTTAGTTCCAATTACTATCAATTCAAACATATGAGGAAATTAAATTGGCAAATCAAGTCTTTTTAAACTCCCATATGCAGTTAAGCCACAATCTGAAGAGGCCTATCTCACCTGAGGCTTGTTTGTGGAAAAGAAGAAGTCAGGTCTTGAATTATGAAATCGATCAAAGACTGTTCTTGCTCCATTTGTATCCACATTGATTTTGCTTTTCGCTGCATTATTAACCTTAAAGTAAAAGAGTAAAAATTATACTATATGACCATGGACAATAATTACATGACAAAAAACACATGGGTTTTACGTCCAGTCAAATGAGGCCTTGTGGGGATTTCCTTTTGTCTGGTGATACGACATATCTGACTTCACCTGTATTAGTTAAACATGAGTCGATATCACTGCACTTTAACTACTACGCTAACTACGCAAAATTAATATTTGACTTAGTCACGGTGAACACCTGATCCTCTGTATCATGTTGTTAACTTAACAAGCAGACAGAAAAAGTGAACTAACGTCAGTCAGCAGATTTTCCTCAGAGTTAGCTCTTACCTCCATTGACAATGAACTTTGCAGGCAGAGGGCCTCTCACTATAAATTATTAGCGATATTAATTATAAATATATAATATTCACGATTGTTCAAATTAGTCAATTGATTTACTGTAAAAATAAATTAAAGACGACAAATGTATTTCCCTTAAATTAATAAGCTCTCGGCCTCGCCCTCGTCTCCTTACGACTGCAAGAATTTAACCGCGAAGCGAAGAGTTGGCCGTCTCGAGCCACATTCTTATTGGTTAAACCGCTTCAATTAGCCAATCAGAGTCCACCAAATGGTCGCGAGGGGGGATGTAGTCAGGCTTAGTAACGGAAGAATATAATTTCCGTGAATAAATTTTTGAAAAGGAATGGAAATGGCATCACATGCATTTTAGGCATGGGGATTTATTTATTTTAATTATTTTGTTTTAATTTATTTATTTATTTATTTGTATTCTCTTAAAAACTGTTCTACAGTTTAAGATTGCTCTTATATTTTGTGTATTTGGATTTACTTTAATATTTTTGTAATGTTCAATTATTTTATTTGAACATTACAAAAATATTAAAGTATAACTGAACATTACAAAAATATTAAAGTATAATTGAACATTACAAAAATATTAAAGTCAATC
>JAUYWG010000033.1:11204845-11219997 GCA_034779775.1 Enteromius afrohamiltoni | reverse complement strand
AGATAGATAGATAGATAGATAGATAGATAGATAGATAGATAGATAGATAGATAGATAGATAGATAGATAGATAGTGTTCTTTTGTATAAGACGAGTTTATTTTGTTTTTCAGAAAACAGAATTGCAAAGTCAGGTTCCCTCGCTCTTTCATACTACAACTTCTCTCTCGAATAAAAAAGTAGTTTTTTTTTAAATGCTCTATGTTTTCAGATGACTAATGGCATATGGTGTTGATATGGGTCTTCGACGATTCAATTGGTCTGAAGACCTTGTGATGGGGGCTTAGGGTAGAGAAATCTGTTTCAATACCCCCGAAACCCCTCCTCCTTCTTCTGCTCCCTTCAAAGTCAGCGAGAGGCAGCCCAGGGGGAACTTGAAACAGTCTGACGGACAAAGGGGGAAAAGTGACGCAGTCGCTCCTGCGCGCAACAGATATTGCTCACAAAGTATGCGATTTACACAAGTTCGCGAGACTTTTTGTTATCGATTAGCAAATAGCATGTCGCCAAAAGCGTAGTTTGCGGACTCCCGTTGTGTTCAGTGAAAGTTAGGCGGAACTTTCCAGGACAATGCAGGCGAGTGGAAGTTTGTGTCTGCTTTTGGCACTGATGTTGCCCTGCTGTTTCGTGGCGTCTGGACAGTATCACGGAGACAGTGGGATAGCCGTTCCCGACCACGGCTTCTGTCAGCCCATAACCATCCCCCTGTGCACGGATATCGCTTACAACCAAACCATAATGCCAAATCTGGTCGGACACTACAACCAAGAGGATGCAGGGCTGGAGGTCCACCAGTTTTACCCGCTGGTTAAGGTACAGTGCTCTCCTGAACTCAAGTTCTTCCTGTGCTCCATGTATGCGCCAGTGTGCACGGTTCTGGAGAAAGCCATCCCGCCGTGCCGCTCCATTTGCGAGAGGGCAAAGCACGGCTGCGAGGCCCTCATGAACAAGTTTGGCTTCCAGTGGCCAGAGCGTCTGAGATGTGAACATTTCCCAGTGCTGGGAGACGGTCACATCTGTGTGGGCCAGAACGACTCTGTGGCTACAGTGTCGCCCGTTCACATGCCCGTTCCAGGAACGCCCGGCGTTCAGCTGTACTCCTCGCCGGACAAGCCCTTCCGCTGCCCATCAGTGCTCAAAGTGCCTTCCTATCTCAGTTATAAGTTCCTGGGTGAGCTGGACTGCGGCGCTCCATGCGAATCCTCCAGAACACATGGAGCTTATATGTTCTTCACGGACCAGGAGATTGAGTTTGCCCGGATTTGGATCCTCATCTGGTCCTCTCTCTGCTGTGCATCCACGTTATTCACCGTAACCACATATTTAGTGGACATGCAGCGTTTCAAATACCCAGAACGTCCGATTATTTTCTTGTCTGGCTGCTATACCATGGTTTCCATTGCGTATATCGCTGGTTACTTTCTCGGGGACAAAGTAGTGTGCAACGAGAGCTTTTTTCTCGACAGCTATAAAACCATTGTGCAAGGTACAAAGAAAGAAGGGTGCACGATTCTGTTCATGATGTTGTATTTCTTCAGTATGGCGTCTTCGATTTGGTGGGTCATCCTGTCTCTCACTTGGTTCCTGGCGGCTGGTATGAAGTGGGGCCATGAGGCTATTGAAGCCAATTCCCAGTACTTTCACCTGGCTGCCTGGGCCGTTCCGGCTGTAAAGACTATTAGCATCCTGGCCATGGGGCAAATCGATGGTGACGTGTTAAGTGGTGTCTGCTTTGTGGGCCTGAACAATCTGGACCCCTTGAGGGGCTTTGTGTTGGCCCCTCTCTTCATCTACCTCTTCATTGGTACCTCGTTCCTGCTTGCAGGCTTCGTGTCCCTGTTTCGCATCCGCACCATCATGAAGCACGACGGCACCAAGACCGAGAAGCTGGAGCGCTTGATGGTCCGCATCGGTGTGTTTTCAGTACTCTACACTGTCCCGGCCACCATCGTCATCGCTTGCTTTTTCTATGAGCAGGCCTTCAGGCAGCACTGGGAGAAGAGCTGGATCAGTACGAACTGTAAGAGCCTGGCCATCCCCTGCCCCATGCAACCCGCTCCTCACATGACCCCCGACTTCACCGTCTTCATGATCAAGTACCTCATGACTCTCATTGTAGGGATCACTTCAGGATTTTGGATCTGGTCGGGGAAGACGCTGCACTCTTGGAGGAAGTTCTACACACGTTTGACCAGTAGCGGACAAGGGGAGACCACTGTCTGAAACAGGGCACCGGGGTCCACATTATCATGCAATAATGATTTTAGAACATACTAAAGTGCCTTTGGTTGTCAGTATTTTGAAAAAGCGGTTACACTTATTTTTACTGGCAGAGACTTTCAAGTGGAAAGAGAAATGGGACGTAAACCACTTGACTTCCTCAAACAAACATGGCCAATTTGAATGTTTTGAATGCAGAAATGTTTTCCTCCCCCATTCTGTTGCCCCCCTGTTTTTTCTCATAAGCTGCTGGCCATAAAAACTCAGCTTGGAAAGTGAGATACCAGCTGGGAATTCAACAAACGACAGAGCAATGAGAGCCATGGGGGAAGGAGAGCTGGAAAGCTTGCTATCTAATATACGGCAGCAGGCAGTTGTGTTAAATGTAATTAAAACATTGTACATAATATTTGTAAAAATCTGTATTTGAACATTATTATATATTTGTATTTAAACAAGTCTTGTTTTTGCTTCTCAATTTGGTGCTCTGTAGTATCTAGAATTTCTCTCTTTCATATCTTCTGTACTCATGTTTGCTCTGTTTCTGATTAAAGTTGTTGTAAATAATACTCCTAATCTTTTTAAACTTTATTTAGTTCAGAAGTTGTGGAATTAAAGGAGCAAATCACCTAAAAATGAACATTTGCTCAACCTCATGTTGTTTCAAACATGAGCTTTTTCCTGTTGAATGATAAAGAATATTTTTTTTAGAAAAACATTTTTGTCCTTAAAGCCACTGCAGTGGCCAATAAAAGGTTGTTTTTAAGCGGCTAAAAATATTTCTTCAAAATCTCTATTTTTGTATTAAAAGTCATGGGTGTGGAAAAACTTGGGGAGAGTAATTAGGACAGAATTTTCATTTTTGGATTAATTGTTTATGATGAATTCATATCCATATGTCTGTAATTGACCGTTTTTTGTTTCTAGCAGATCTTAAGACTCTTTTTCCACAAACCCTATGCTAAGCTCAGAGTTGGGTTGTATGTGAGTCAGAGAGAGAGAGTGTGCTGCATTTTTTTTCTTTTGATTGTAGTGTGAAACAGGCAGCCGTTGAGGAGCAAATGGTTCTCGCATGGTCCTGAGAGCTGAGGCATGCAGGGAAAAAATGGAAAGCACATGATGAAATGATTGTGTGTGTGTGTGTGCTTGTCACAAACCAGCATGCTTTACTAAAATGGTGGAGTAGTCTGTTAGTGATCAGTGCAAAATGTAATTTTCTTTTTTTGTTCCACTAACTTTGTCCGAATCCATGTACGGCTGATTGATTTTCATGTCTTCCTTGCTTTGGCCTGTGAGTGTATGTTTGTGAGCTCAGGTTTCTAATCTAATGCATGCCCCTGGGCAGCCAATTTCATGCTCTACTCCTCATACAATGTTTGCCTTTTCCCTTTATGCCAAATCTTGCTTATTTAACATGCACCCCTTTCCGTGTGTACTTCACACCCTGTTTTGATTTTCACCACTTTGTAAACCCTAGAATTTATACATAAAAATGTAAACGAGCTAAGATTCTGTGTTTAACATTTAATTTAACGTATTGTGGAAAGCGCATATATAACGTTTAGCTAAAATGTTTCATGTTTATTAGAGAGGTTTACCAAAGCTAGATTTATGGATTTTTTGAAGTATAGGTTCTCAGCTGGTGGGCTGAGACTAAACATGGTTTATGCTGAGTATTATAATTGATCAAATATTTGAAAATGTATTCCTGTGATGGCAAAGCTAAATTGCCAGCAGCCCCTTAGTTCCATCTTTAATGTCACATGATCCTTCAGAAAAAAATATGCTAATTTGATGCTCAAAACACATTTCTTATAATAGTAATGCTGCTTAATATTTTTGCGTAAGCATATTTTTTTTCTGATTCAATACGTTCAAATGAACAGCATTTATTTCCAATCTAAATCATTTATTTAATACACCCGAACTGAATACAAGTATTTATTTTCAAAGAGAAAAAAAAATGCTGTTTCAAATAGTATTAAATGCAGTTTCTCATTGAGCTTTATAGTCAAGATCTCAGCTTGCTTACTAAAGCAGCTAAGTATAAGTAAATTGCATCAGCTGAGAAGGTACAAGTCCTTAAGCCCGAAAATCCAATGAATCCCAAAATAACAGCAAATACATTTTCCTCTTTCTACATGATCATCTAATCATCTGTGTTCTGAGTGAATAAATAGCCATTATGATACTGTACTGTACATGCAGTCCACACTCAGGGCGATTATAATGCCGGTGGCGAAGGTGATTTTTCTTTTTCATTTTGGTGCGTTCAGACGAGCATTTGGCTGGCATGTTTCACAACCCTTTGCTGTCTTCAACAAAATGTACTTTACATCAGTGATTCTCAGCTGGTTTTGCATCAGAATCCAGACTTTACAGTGGACTTAAATTATTTGATGTGTAAGAATAAGAAAAGTTATTTATATCACCCCTGAAATGCGGCTAACAATTTACCACACAAAACACAATGTAGTCAGCATAAACCATGTTTAGTCACAGCCCACCAGCTGAGAACCGCTGTTCTGCACATACACGCTCTCCATTACATCTGTTAAATTCACACACATAATCCTGCTAGCCGAGCTGATGGAGAACTAGAAACCTGTGTGTTTATGGAAAATGTTGTGTGTAGGTATGTGTGTTCATGAGTGTTAACAGTAAAATGATCTGTCCTCTCCTTCAGAATAATCTCTCCAAACATGTAGTCATACAGTGCACACACACACTCGCAACGCTGGAATCCCCCGAAAGATATAGACTAGTAATTCAACTCCCCTGGAGATGATGTCATTACACAGATGAAGGGAAATGAAAGTAGATCAACCCTAAAATTCTCCTTTTTTTCTTTTCTTTTTTTTTTATAAACCAGTAAAAATATCCAAAATAGGAAACAATTTGTATACTTATTGATTGCTTTAACTTAATTTATATGGTGAAAAAAATATATTTTAAACAAGTTTATATTTCTTAGCCCACTGCATTGTAAAAAAAGTAACATGTAGTTGTTGTCTTAATAGGTACCCAAAAATGTAAATGTTGTTCATTTATTCACCCTCAGTTTATTTGTATGAGTTTCTTTATTCTGTTGAGCACAAAAGAAGATAATTTGGAGAATATGGATAACCAAACATTTGATGGTTCACATTGACATCCATGATATGCAAACAAAATACTATGCAAGTCAGTGGACCATGTTACACTTATACAGGGTTCAAACAACTTGAGGGAGTAAATGATGACAGGATTTAAATTCTGGGGGAAATGACCTTTGACTATTTAACCTTTTTTGACTATTTAACCTTTTTTATGTATTTAGGTTGATTAAGTGATGCTAAATATTTCTATAGTTTGAATAATTTAGATGTTACCTTTTTTGTAGGTTAACGTTTTTTTTTTTTTTTACTGTTTCAAACTAGCATTTTTCATAAGAGGGAAAAACACAGCTTGCCAATAAATAAAACAAATGCAAAATGTTAATTTAAAGCTTTTTCTCTTTAAAAATGTTATAATCAGCATTAATTATACATATATATCTTTCATCAAAGTCTCTATGAGTAAGAACATGCAATGCTGAAAACTCGCCTCAATAAAACGTTTAGCCTCCTCTACATTTAATCTTTTTTGCTGACTTCTCAGAAAATCTCTGAGATAGTTGTTATACCGTTGACAGCTCAACCGTGCTTTCGAATCTGTGCAGAAGGTATTCATGTCTCTCTAAAGATACTCCTGCAGAGTCTGTCATCACTTTCATTCTTCTTGTGGCAGATGCCTTGATCCCTCAGGGGAGACGAGAGAGGTGTAAGTTAGATAGAGCACATGTACCAGATTAGTTACAGGTGATATAAGTGTGTCTTATGACATTGGACACAGATGATATAAATGGTAATGTGTTGGTGTGAATAGATTTAATTATGAATCCCTGTGTGTCTTTTTGATTTGTATTATTATATTCTTAGCTTCCTCAAATTGCAATCCACTCCCAATTCTCTCTCTTGCTCAGATGAAAGTAGGGAATGCAGTGAGCCAGTGGCCAAGTATAGAGCTGCACTCTATGAGTTTGGCTGGCTCAGAGACAGCTTATATCCTGTGTGTTGTGTGTGTGTGCGAGGGCTGACTAGCCTAGGGGCTTGATTTTTGAGTATGGTTCAACTTGATGACAATCACTGTTTGCCTTTCGTACCAAAGAAGGAGGTGGAGGAAGGCGCAAATGCAACAAAGAAACAATGGAGCAATAAAAAGTTGGATAGGGCTGCTGGAGTGGAGGGTAAAGTGTGCTTTCCACGATGGGCTTGTGCGATCGGCTGAGATGATAATGTGGAAAGTTCAGCAATACTGGAATGAGCTCTTTTCCCACTGTATATTTTGTCCAGGATAAACAAGAAGCAAAATCCAGTGGAGAACAGTAGACTTTTGAACAGAACGTATAGCCTTTAACAGGCCAATAATGAAAACATCAGCGCTTTGTTGTTGATAGAAATACAACCGTTCATTCTTCATGTGAGCTCGAGTCGATAAAATATTATCAGAAACAACTTTAAATTTAATAATGGGTTAATAAATGCCATTACCTTTATACATATTTATACAGGTTAGTTCCTGTTAGCTCCGGTCCATTAAATAACATTACAAAAAAATTTGATTGTAACAATGTATTAATAAATGTTTTTATTAACTTTTAAATTGTATAGGCATATCTAAAACTTACGGAGTATCTATATAATGACATCAAAGCAAAAAAGACATGGACTTGAATTCTCATCATAGTGATGTTTTTAATTTGTGTTCTTTAGTTCTTCCTGTTGGAGGAATAGTGAATTGGCTCCATGCTGTTGGCATGTGTTACAAATGTTGATAGTTTGCCAAAGAAGAAGCTTTAGCTCAGTGTTAATACTGATCTTCACTCTTCCCAGACATCGTCTTCACTCACAGCTTCTGTAAAAAAAAAAAAGACAAACGCAGATCAAAGCTTTTTCTCAGAACTCTAACAGGTTTGAGAATGTAGATGTTTTTAAACATGTTTTGCTATGATGCACGCTAAATGTGAGAGCAGACATAACAAAGGAGAAGCTAGACAAAACTACCGTTTATCAGCTTATTAGAGAGAAAAAACTATGTTGGGTTTAGATCTTCTGATGTGTGCGTTCACTCTTTTTTTAAGCTTGTTGATTTAAATAGCCTTTATCTCCTCCACTGGGACATGAAGGGACAGGCTAAATAGTGGGCAGAGGAATGCTAACCATCAGATCACCTGCTGATTATATCACACACATAGACGAACAGGAAGTTTAGATTTTACAAGACATTTTAAAAAACCATGTTGTCTGTTCAAGAATCTTCATTTCTTTAAATATGTCAGTGTGTGAAGGCATGTGGTGGAAGTCCAGTATTGTTTCCCAGCCAATGACCACTTTACTGATCTTCTATCAGCATCCCTCCATCTTTCCACAAACAGGAAGTAGTTTGTTTTCCTGTTTTCACCTTCCTCTGTGAAAATGACTTCCTGTGTAGAAATGGAGCTGTTGGGGCGTCTGTGACACAGAGACTGACATCACTGTTCAGTATTTCAGTGTGACCACGTCTTCTTTTGGGGTGGGGAAGTCCTAAAAGAAAAAAAAAGGAAAAGAAAGATGTTTTAAAAGAAGTTGCTACTTTTTTACATCAATAATGCATTAAACACATTACAGTTTTTTCCAGACGCTAGGACACATTTCTCAATACTTGGGTCACTTTTACTAAACTCTTCACACAATTCTCCTCACCAACTTTCAGCTTGGTAAAGCAGTTCATTTCACGTTCAAAATGCACTACAACTACCAAAACACTTTATTAAGGTCTCAAATAAACTCATTCTTCCAGAACACTAGCAAAGGTTGACAGCCGACAAACACACTTTGTCACCCACAAAACAATGAGCTAAAAAACACTAACAACATGCAGCATTATACAGTGTTTTCTTGTGTAAAATAAGGACACATCTCTGTTTATAATTGCTATATATATTGTTTATAACTGCAATATATGTTACTGGAATGAATCAGAGATGATGCAGAATTCATCAATATTTTATGTTGTTTATTTATTTTTTAATTCAATAGTATACAATACAATAGTAAAGCTAATCTATAAAAATTCAACAGCAATAAAATAGTGCTGTTGAATTTTGCTGTCTTAATCAGTTTCGCATTATGTTATTGTTTTGAACATAAGCTTAAGTTTTGAAAACAGTATGTTAATGTGCAAAATGTGCTGTACGTACAAAGATTTTTGTCAGTTGTTGTGTCTGAGTGAGAAAAGAATTCATGAAATTTGAGAGATGTAGTCATTGAATGCATTTTGTGCCAAAACAATAATAATTGATCCTCAGTTTAGCCCACATAGACCTCTGTTGTGCTCACTGTGTGTTAATGGTTAATTTTTCAAATTAATGCTGTTATTTGAACTATCATCAAAGAATCCAATTTCCATATAACATATATATATATATATATATAATCCTAACATACTTATAAGTACGAATTCCAGTGATTTGATAAATCTTAGAAATGATATCTGTATGTGTCTAGTGCATGTGTGCTAGCTTGCATCTATGCATGCATATTTGTCTTTTTCTTAAAGTAAGCCTGGGTGTGTGGGTGGATTTGCCAAAGGGAAGAACTGAGAAGTGTATGTGTGTGTGTGTGTGGCAACAACAACTTCTGCTACCAGCTGCTGTTCAGAAAAGTGACGACAGCTGTGTTATGACTGTGTGCCTGTGTGTGATGGCTATTTACAGAGCAGGACACCCAGAGAGGATAATGATGGCCTTCTGTGTGAGCTTGCATGTTTGGGAGCTAAAGATCAGCACTGGCAACAAATTGAGATGGACCGGAACAGAGATTGAGAGATTACAGCGGATGATTCCGTCCCGGATGCCAATTGTGCAGAAATGACCGCTGTTCACAAAAATTGCATGACTCTATTTATTATTGCATCCCATTTCAACTTCAGAACTCAAGAAAATCTACACAAATGAAAATCATCTATTATAACTGGAAAACCTCAGTTCAGTTGATGCCTTAATTTAAATGTAAAAAGTATGATCAAAAAGTCATAGATTTAGAATTTGTTTTAGAACTGACAGAAACATTTTAAGTGATTCATTTTATGTTGGTTTTGCACAACGCATTGTGACCCTAGACAACAAAACCAGTCTTAAGTGTTAATTTTCTGAAATTAAGATTTATACATGACCTGAAAGAATAAAGTTTTGCAAATAACTTATTTCGAGAGAATGCTGAATGAACGCATTTATATCATCTGTGTCCATCTTTCATTTCCCCACATCTCGCTTTTCTTGCATCCCTCCTCCTCCCCTTCTCCACCATTTCCATTTAAATTCACGCCTTTCCCGGGGGGGGGGCAGACGGTGAACGAGCCGAACGCCGAACTCTTGCCCACGCTAGGGTTCTATCCATTAGGGTTCGGAGTTCGTCGTTCTCCCGGCTCGCTCCCCAGACAGAACGCCAAATTTGCTTTATTATTTATTACAAGGAAAGCGTGAACTCTTGAAATAATCTTCCCATTGGTGTATGATTTGTTAGGACAGGGCAATATTTGACCGAGATACAACTATATGAATATCTGGAAGCTGAGGGTACAGCAAAATCTAAACACTGAAAAAAAATCACCTTTAAAATTGTCCAAATGAAGATCTTATCACTGCATATTACTAATCAAAAATTACGTTTTAAAATATTTTCGGTAAGAAATTGACTAAATACCTTCTTTACTTACAATCCTAAGGATTTTTGGCAAAAAAGAAAAATCAATAATTTTGACCCATACAATGTATTTTTGGATATTGCTACAAATACACCCCAGTGACTTAAGACTGGTTTTGTGGTCCAGGGTCACCATTAATCTAACAATAGAAATGAAAGACAAAAATAAAGTTAAAGAGTTAGTCCATCCCAAAATGACATCATACACCCTCATGTCATTCCAAACCTGCATGACTTCTTTCTTCTGCAAATCCCGAAAGAGGTCATCATTATAAATGTCTCATTGTTCTATTTGTCTGTACAATTATAGTCGAAAGGGCTAATGTGGTTTTGCAAAAAACAAAAACAAAACAAACAACAGTCAAAACATTCATTAAATAATCTTCTTTTGTGTTCTGCAGAAGTCATACAGGTTTGGAATGACAATGAGGATAAATAAACGATGACAGAATTTCCATATGAATGAACTATCGCTTCAAAAATAGAGAATTTAATATAGCTTTACATGTTAGCATGCTAATATGCACAAATTCCATTTTCTGGAAGGTGCCTCTAGAAATGTTTGTTGTTTCATTGGTCAAGTTGCGGTAATCATGCACTTTCGCACAAACAGTGATAGTTAGCTGTGAAAGCTGGATGGCAGTTTGGTGTGAAGTCCCTGTATTTGTATGAAATCTTCTCCGTGACGTGACTGTGTTGCATTGTGGATATGCGTCCTGTAGCCTGGCGCTGGCTGACCCAGGGGCCGGGGTGGAGGTTTGAGCTCAGGGTGGAGCTGAAATGTGAATCCTATCACCCTCTCCTCAGGTAATGAGTTACGGCCCTGGCTCCTGACAGGCGAGTCGCTTTGCGTCAGGGCTTTAATAGAGGCCTTTAGAATGGCTCATCCTTAGGAATTTACAATCCCATTCCCACCCACACATGCTCTCTGAGAGCAAAGGAGGAGAGACAAGGTGGCTAGCATGGTGTTGTCCCGACAGAGAGCCGAGCGGAAATGTACCGCTGGAGGCAAAATGACGGCAACGAGAGCCATGTTGTGCGGGTTCAACTCAGAGAAAGAGAGTGAGGGGGAGTTTTGCCACTTTTGCCTTTGTCGTCTGTATGTCTGTGTGTATGTGTGTGTGTAAAGTTGATGGCTGTACATTTGCTCTGTAATTTCTCCCTCCCAGAGTAATCACTTCCATCTGGGACCTGCCCAGAAAGAGGCCCCAGATTGGAGGTAAGAGTTAGTCTCACACACACAGCATTACAGTATGAGTCTCTACTCTCAGATCTCTGAAAACTAGTTCAGTCAGACATCTTGATTAAATGAGAGCTCATGTTTTAGCTCGAGGAAAAGCGTGAACTCTAAGACAAGAAGTTACAAGTAGAAGAGAGAGAAAGATAAAGAAAAAGCATGTTTGTGTTACAGGAAGTAAGCACGGGGGGGAAAGAATCCATGTAACCGCCTGAAGACATCCATGAAACAACTGAAGCAAACATTTAAAATGATATGAAGCTTTTGCTTACTGTACTGTACAGTAGAGTTAACATAGAAACACTGCCATCTGCTGGCCACTGTTACTATCTCTATCACTTTCTTAAGTCTAAAGAGGCACCATGCCCAAAAACAGCTATGATCTTTAACTCAAACTTCAACCGAAACTATTCAAAAATGTTGATATGCTGATATAAAATGTAAAATATAAACACAAAACAAAAGGCTTAATAATAATTTAATGACATTAGAAAATTTGCCTTGGTACCTAAATTAATAATTGTAAAAACTGAAACACATTAAAACTAAAAGGTAATATAAAAAGAACAATTAATGACAAAAGCAAGAAATTCCTTAACCAAATTTTAATTATTAAAATATATATTTTTTATAAATATTACTAAAATAATACTGCAAGCCTTATTATGTCTCAGCAAAGTTTTTCCTTTATTAGTTTAATGGTTTTCCCAATTGCCAAAACTTTAATCTTTTAGATTTTTCTTAAAAATATAATAAGTCCTCAAAATAGCTATAAAAATATCATGCTATTTAAGTGAAGTGACTTGTGGCCAGGTATTGTGACCCATACTAGGAATTTGTGCTCTGCATTTAACCCATCCAAAGTGCACACACACAGCAGTGAGAAGTGAACAATCACACACACACACACACACTGCGAACACACACCCGGAGCAGTGGGCAGCCATTGCTGCGGCGCCCAGGGAGCTGTTGGGGGAACGGTGCCTTGCTCAAGAGGCTCACCTCAGTCGTAGTATTGTAGATGGAGAGAGTGCTGGGAATTCACTAACCCCACCCACAATCCCTGCCGGACCTGGGACTCGAACCCGTGACTTATTGAACCTACTCCCTATCCATTTGGCCAGGACTGCCCCCCATTTAAATAAATGCTGTTTGAAATAGTCTCGTATAGAGTTTATTAGAGCATGTTAATTTTCCAGAACTGTTTCATGTCTTAACCACCCATTTAAAGAAAATCAAAGCAACATCAAAATGATCAAACAGGAAATCTTTGTGTACTGGATTCCGTATACCACAGGAAACAGTACAAGTAAATATACAACATTGCTTTGTGTTTAATATGTCACTGAAGTGTTGAAACTCTGAGAAAATAAGAGAAACTTCAAAAGCAGCGTTTTCAGCGCATGCTGACAGCTGTGGAGAATTACAGCACTTTGTATTTTAGCCAGAGTGTGAGAAAACACATGAAAATACAACTAAATGCACAAACCACAATAAATCACTGACTAGTTCTACACAGATCTGCTTCGATACAATGACTGCATGTCACGTCACCATTTTCATATGGCCTTCAGGTCATTGATGGATTCTGATATATTTGTTTCATTCATCCTTATTTATTTACACTGTCTATACCTCTCTATCCAAGCTTGAGCCGGTTTTCAGCCCATATACACCCAGAAAGTCAATAAAAGCTATGGGAGAGACAATGATGCTCAGGACAATATGGGAGCACACAGGTGTGTGTCAGATCACTGAACAACCACATCAGAGTTACTTCAACTTTCATTCACTCAGGTCTTAAAAAATACAGTCAGAGCTCACAGTCAGACATGCCAGACACTGCTCATTCTTTCCACTAGAGTGTGCAGAAGTCTTTTTTAAATTCCGAGAAACAGGAAGGGTGAAAGGTTTTGACACTGTTATATGTATTGTTTATGGCAACAACTGAAGCCCACTTTATTAGCACATATTTTGGCTATTTCACAAAACACTCACTAGTGATTTCTGGGCCAATAATAAAAAATCACTAACATTGCTTCCATGTTTCCAGATAAGTATTGTAATTGGAAATAGTAGTAGTCGTCTAGTAGATAAAAGTAATAATTATTATTATTATCAAATTAATTAATTCAAAATAATTGTACTTCCATTTACTTTTGAAGCAGAAAGTGCTGTCACTTTACTACATTTTGAATGTAAAGGAAATCCTCCATGTGTGACTCAAATATTTATTTGTCAGATGCTTTGTTTTTTGTTTCCAGTTATTCATGGAGTGTTTTCCAGGATCTTCCTGTCTACATTCCAGCCATAAGAACATTAACAGACCTTTGATGGCTTGATTGTGCACTACCTCCTCAAACAGTTAACGGATCACTTCACTCGCTACCAAAAAAGAAAAACAGGGGACTTCCACTAGCTTTTAGCAAACATGTATGTGCTTTAGTCTCAGCTACACATGCAGTTCAACTGGTGTTCAGTATTATTGATTCCAAACGAGTCTGAGTCTGTTCACACGTTCAAGGACTTCAGTGGGAAGTTTGGGTTTCAACGTCCAAAGCAAACAGCTCCCATTACACACGTCACTGCACACACACAAAGATGAGAACGGGAGTTTACCTATCTGATTTTCACACTGATTTTTATTCATTGCACTCCTTAAAAATATTTGGTGTGCATACAGTTCAAATGCTGGCATGTCACTGCATAGGATCTTTTGATTCTCTGGCCTAATGGCTGCTTCACATCGACGCAACAAAAAACACCATACGTTCAAACTATCTTAAGTTACCTGTTTGGAAACATAACTGTCAGCTCCCTTTGACGAGTGCATTCCAAACTACGAAATAATGGCTTCACTAAGAAGGGGATAAGGATGATAACTTTGATTTGGCAATTGACCATACACAATACACAATACGCGAATCGTTACACTCCTACTAGTAAGCATACACTAGAGAAGCTCACAGAGGTTTTTAGAGTTCCTCTGAAGCCCTCCACCTCCCCAGCTCCACCTGCATAGATCTGATACAAATTACATATAGTATTTGTGCAGCAGGTCTGTACTTGCTCTGCAGCAGCAGTAACCAACAGCAACAGTATATAGCAGATCTATTTCTTCAAGACCAAATCATCTTCATATCCGTTACCATGCTAAAATCTTCAGAGAGTTGTCATGATAGATGACATGCATAAACGATACTACCTCCAGAGCAGTCGAATAACCACAGAACTGTTCAAAAGTATTTTCTCTTAAGCAATTAATTTATCAAGTGACAGTAAAGACATACATTTATATATTTTAAATATTTTTATTTCAAATTTATTAAATTCTTTTGAACTTTCCTCTCAAAAACGTATCATGGTTTCATGTTTTAATTGATGATATGTTTGTTGAGCAATGATTCCTGAAGGAGTATTCGACACTCCTGAAAATTCAGCTTTGCCATCACAGGAAAAAAATACATTTATAAATGTATGTCGTAAATATGTCAAAATAGAAAACAATTATTTCAAAGTTTTACCATTTTTATGGTATTTTTAAAGAAATCAATGCATTTTTGGTGAGCCTAAGAAATGTCTGGCAAAAAACTTTTTCAACTTTAAATGTACTTAAACTTGCAGATTTGTATTACTTTTATTGTAAACAAACAGAAAACCAAAGTTCAACTGATAACGTGACAGCAATTACGAAGGGAAAAGGAATGGGGAATGCCTTTGACCTTTGATTCAGTTTCTAATCTGTTACTTGTGTATCTTTTCCCCCCTTTTCACAAAAACATTCACATAAACATCACTGACATGACACACAATCGTTTACTTTTCAGAAGTACTAATAGACATAGCACACGCTGGCTCTCTTTCTCTTTTACAACAGTCACAGTACGTGTGAAAAGAAACCGTGTTAAAGATGGTGAAACGTTGTGATAGTTG
>JAUYWG010000033.1:11183768-11195031 GCA_034779775.1 Enteromius afrohamiltoni | reverse complement strand
AATGCAGCTATTTAAAATTATTTTTTATTTAAAAGCTATTTAAAATTATTTTTTATTTAAAAGCTATTTAAAATTATATATTGAAGGTAATTCAATATGTTAATAAACGCTATAAAGACTAAACTTACAGTGAATGTTTGTTGTACCTCTCAGACCCCAACACACCCGTAAAGGTGATGCACGGCACTCCAGAATTTGTTGCTCCAGAGGTCATCAACTACGAGCCCATCTGTCTGGCCACTGACATGTGGAGCATCGGGGTCATCTGCTACATCCTGTGAGTGCAAACACCGCCGGTCTCGTAAGCGCTTTCTGCCCTCTTGTGGTGACAAATGCCATTACATTATCTGAATCTGATTTTCTCTCGAAGGTTGAGCGGCGAATCTCCGTTCCAGGGTGAAAGTGACTCAGAGACTCTGGCTCTTGTGACAGCAGCGCAGTGGGAGTTTGATGAGGAGAGCTTTGAAGATATCACCGACCTGGCAAAGGATTTCATTAGCTCTCTGCTCAGCAAAGATGCCAGGTGCTTTCATATACTCCGGGCACACGTCTCCTCACAAACGTGTCCGCACAGACTCGTAACTCTGCGTTGATCTTTGTTACAGGCGCAGGATGTCTTGTGAAGAAGGCTTGGCTCATTCCTGGTTGGTGCACACTTGTGTAGACAACAGCAGCAGCACCACCAAAAACCTTTCCAAAGACAAGATGAAGAAATTCCTCACTAGGCAGAAGTGGAAGGTAATTCAGAAATGCGTTGGGGAAAAAGAACACAGAGCAGTCATCTCTGATTTAACCAGACTCGTTTTTAGCTTGTTGTTAATTGTACAAGTACTTGAGAGATTACACGTGCTTAAAAATTCGGCAATATTTCTTATTTTTAAAATATAATGTAATCATATCAGTACGTTTTTCTACAGCCTGAGAAATAAAATTAGGCACACCTGAATTTTGGCCAGCTAGCATGCTCTTATCAAAGACAGGTGACGCGCAGAATATTTATTATTATTATTATTTTATTTTATTATTTTTTTTATATTAACATGTGAAGCCTACTGTATCACATAGCCCCTAAAATATCAACATAACTTTGACGAAAAAAAGTTTTCTACTTTGCATTCTTATAGATATTTCGTATTTTTTTGCAATTAAAAGCAAGGCTATTTGTACATCTCCCAGACATTGTCCTATTGTATTGCATTATATAATCCAATTACAACTACAGAGCTTTGATTGTAAATGCAAGCATTTAAGTATTACCTTACTAAAACACATTACCGGGTGATAAAAAAAAATGGACAACTCACATCCATCTGCATTGTATGTAAGTGGTCTGGTATACCAAATCACATTGATTTACAAGTGATACGAATTTAATCTCACTTCCTGGCTGTATAAATAACACTGTCTGTGTCGTTTGCATGTTTATTCACCATGTTCTTCACTGATTAGTCACGTTTGACCAATTCATTTGAACAACTGACTCATAAGAGCCATGCCTTCATTAATCAAATTCATTAATGCACATAAACTTCATTCTTCTTATGATTTTGTTTTTAGAAAACAGGCAAAGCTTTGCTGGCTCTGAAGAGGATGGCTATATTGTCTAAACCAGAGGCTTCTGCGAGCTTGAGCCCTGTGGACGGTGAGAAGAAAATCAAACATAAAAGAATCTGAATCAATGTGCTTCGGAAACCAGTGTAAAACACTGTATTGCAGACTGAAATAGATTGTGACATGTCTGATTAAAGCTGTCAGACATCTTTTTTATATAGCGATGGATGTTTTTACAGTATAATCAATAATAGATTTGTCTTGCTCTTTGTAGTTATAGAGACTGAGAAGGCACTGCAGTCTCTGGAGCTGAAGCTTCAGAGTAAGCCTGAGTTCAGTAAGGCTCCATCTGACCTGACTGTCCCGCAGGGCTCCAGCGTCCAGCTCTCCTGTCTCATCACAGGTCAGGACGCACCGATGCATGTTCTCCACAGACATCATAATGATTCTCTCTTGATATCACAGCTTCTTCTCTCCATGTTTCAGGCTACCCTGACCCTGAGGTGGTGTGGCTGAAGGACGGAGAGCTGCTGGAGCTGCAGGAGGAGTCTGTGCAGGTGGACTATGAGGAGGACGGCAGCTGTACTCTCACCTTAAAGAGCGTCTCTCAGAACCACAGAGGCCTGTATTCCTGCAAAGCCACTAATGTACTCGGGGAGGCACTGTGCTCTGCTACTCTGACGGTCCAGGACTAACGCATGAATTCTTAATGGCATAAAAAAATAATATAAATACAACACAGATTAAAATACACTGAAGCAGTCGGTATAATTGTGAAATCTATATTAAAACTGTAATTAAAAAAATATAATTGATGCTGTTGTCATTTCTTATTATTTATGTTTGTTATTAATGCAGATATTATTGAATTCAGACTAGTCGGAATAGTTTTTAGAACTGTATGAACTTTTGGGCATGTATTTAGAGCTTCATTTCATCCAATGGGAGTCTAAATACATTTAGTGAATTGTTTAAAGTTAACGTGAAATGAACTATTTTATAAATGCATTATTATTATATATTAATATTGATGTGAACATTTCTGCATATTTTTCTTTTTTGCCTTATAATATTTAATCAAAATGTAATAACTCTTCAGTATTTCAGTGAAACATCAAACATGTTCGGACAGTAAGTTTGCTTAAATCCACCCACAATCAACTGCAAGCTCATATTCAGATCTTCCCATATTTTTTCCCATGTCAAAATCAACTAACAATGATTCCCAGCCCTGCGTTTTTTTGTTTTTTTTTTAATAATCTGTTGCTCCTGCATGTACATCACAATACAGATGAAGCCCATCTGATTCTACGTCTATTTCATCAAGTTTTTAGGATATGACAACGGAAATTAATGCAGTCATCTCATTCTGTTGACTTGTGTCTAGTGTTATGAACTTCACTGGAATCCTCAAAACTACTCTATACTTCGATCGCAAATTTGGTAAGCAAATGTCTATATGCTGATGTTGATGTAAAGGAAACCTCCTAAGATGCATTTGCAGGTTTGATGATATCTCTTACTGATGCTGTACGTGCCATTTTGACGAAGTAATGCCATATTGTGGTCATTTGACACCAGCCATTTGCACATACGGCTGACATGTCCATATCAGTAACACTAAATGTTGCAGTCTCTTGTGACCACAGTATTTGTTTGAGAATGAAAGAGCACATCTACTAGGCTTTTAAAAGCCACATTTTTGTACAGTTCTGGTTGTTCAATAGGTATCAGACAATAAACAAATGACACCATTTATTTTCATTCACATGTATATGGTTTAGTACATGTATATGTGACCCTGGAGCACAAAATAAGTCATAAGGGTCAATGTTTAAAAGCTAAATAAATAAACTATTCATTGATGTATGGTTTGTTATGAGAGAACAATATCTGGCCAAGATACAACTATATATATATAAAATTCTACATATTGAGAAGATTTGCCTTTGAAGTTGTCCAAATGAAGTTCTCACTATGTCACATAAATGGTTATTTGATGCCTGTTTTATGTATGATAAATGGATTTTCAACAATGCGCATGCCAGAATAGCCAATCCTGCATGTGACATGCCATCATTTGTTCCTGGTAAGTCACATTTCCATATGATCTAAACATAATTCAGCTATAAAGTGGATTTTCTGTCTTATTTGCTATGGTTGCTCATGGTAGTTTTCCTACAATTTGCATTGACATTTTACAAAACAGAAATGAACATGGTCAGGGTATGAAACAACTTATTTTCATGTTGAACTCAGCACTAAGGTGAGGGTCATCTAAAAGGACAGAGAACTAAGTAGACAAGAACAAAACAGAAGAAAGCCTTTTAATGCCGTATGCTGTTGTTTTTTTTCAATGTCCCGTATGCCAAGGACTATGTTCTTGAGCAGACCTCAGGTCAAAGATCTGCAGCACAATAAGCGGGAAGTCAGTCATTCAAACGATGTGAATGCTAGCCATTAGATTCTTAACTAATATGTGAGTACACCGGATGCATACAGGGGTTTTGCAGTAAAACCACACTAAACCCAGATTTACCAAGTGTATAGTAAACATTAAGGGCCGGTTTCCCAGATAGAGATTAGATTAAGCCAGGACTAGACCTTTGTGTAAATATGTCTTACACAAATGCATTATCTGTGAGCATTTTAAGACCTAACAATGACAATGATGTATTTTAAGATATCTCAGTGCAAGCCTTTTCCAGTTTAGACAGCTCTTAACATTTACTTTAATCTAGGACTAGTCTTAAACCCTGTTCGGGAAACTGCCCCTATATTTTTTAGTAAAAACCATTGTAGTGGAATTATCAAATAATCAGTATAACAAAAAACATAATTTGAACTAGTTTAACGCATAAGGCAGGTTTCAAGAATGGTTGTTGTTGTAGGTTTTGTTTTTTTTTTTTCATCTTTTGTGTTTGTTTGTTTTTATTAATAAAATTAAGGATTAATAACCACACACTGTTCACTTGCTGTAGGTAAATAATAACCAAGTAATCTGTCCCCTAATTGTAGTTAAAGTTTTAGTTCAGCCCAAAATTCTGTTGTTTAGTCAACTTGTATGACTTTGGTTAATCATCAAAACACAAATATATTTTTAATGAAACCTGAGAGGTTTCTTTCCTTCTATTGGTCATAAAAGCTTCTGTGTTTACCATGTAAGATGCTCTCTATGTATGCATGTTTACATGAGAACAAAAGCCTAAATCTGTTCATAATATAAAGTGATTAAGGGCTGGTTGCATAAAAGGTTAAGACTAGTCACAATTGAACTCAGCCAAAAGTGTTATGTGGGGCTTGTTTGTCACTCTCTATTAAATGGTTTTGTCAAAAACAGGTGTATGTTCGGGGGGGGGGGCAGAGTGGGAAATGAGCTGGTTTTGCAAATGGCCATTTGACCTTCTTAATGCAAATATATCACAGATAATGGATGACAGACCCATCAATCACAGCCAGACATCAGTACTATAAAATCTGCCCCCATTAAGAAGCGCCAAACGCTCCTGCTCCCACGTGGATCAAGAATGGAGATGACAAACATCTCATCTTCCCAGAAAATATATGGGAATTTCTCCAACACTTCATCCCATGATGAGCTCTGCATAGGATCATACAGCCCGATCCTCGATATCCTAATCCTAATTGTCAATCTTCCAATAACTCTCTTCGTGCTTATGGACCTATCTCTGAGAACATGCAGGACACCTTCAAGCCCAGGAAACTCTCCTCCCTGTTCCCAGAGCGAATTCTTCTTTCTTCATCTAGCCAGCTCGCATTCATTATATTACGTCCGAGTTCTGCTAAGCATCGTCCAGAACCTGGCTGGGGTGACGGCAATCAGACAGGAATACATTACAGCCTTCCACAGCTGCAGTCTGATTGGAGGATCTCTATTCTTCAACGGCATGGTTATAGACTTGTATGTTGCCGTGGCTCATCCTGTAGCGTATGTGAACCAAAAAGCATCCACCAAACAAATACATGCACATATATTCTGTACATTTGTTTGGATGCACGTCGTCACCATGGGAATAGTCATGGTCTGTCTGAAGATCACCATGTACCATCCGCTGACTATGGCTTCGTTTTGTGTGTCAGTGCCAGTGGGTTTCATCTTTTGTTTGGGTGTGTTGATTATTTTACAGCCTGCTGGATCGGGAAAGGGCAGTCCGGCGGCAAGACCTGACAAAATCAAACAGACCGCTATTCGGTACATTTTGAACAGCTTGATTGTAATGTCAGTATACTTTCTGCCTCAGATCTGTGTATTAATCTACTTCTCAGTAAGTAAAGCCGACTGGCTACATCTGCCATGTCAGGTTCTACCTCTACTGCTAGCGGTCCAGGTTTCAGAGTTTGTGACGCCCCTGATCTTCTTTCATAACACTGGAAAACTGAATGCATTAACTAATCGCTGTTTTACTTTATTTCACAATACTGGCAGCTGAAGTAGAAAATGAAAAAAATTGTAACTATTGCACTTCTCCATCCGTTATAATAGACATAAGAAAATGTGTATATTTGGATGTAGCTTACAGATTATAACAATTTGAACAGAGGCTGTTCTTAAACAGAGGAACATTTCAGCTTCGACAACTTGCACTTACACTTCTAATATTTGTTCCATTATTTGTTGTCATGCATGTGTTGCACAGGCTGTGAAAAATGATTGTTAAATAAATTCTTAATTACCAGACGAACCACATTCTCCGATTTGCTTTTCAAGTTACATCAATGTTGAAAAAAGTCACTTAATTTTGTTTAAACAAACTTTTTTCAATTTTTTTTTTTTTCAGGATTTTCAGAAGCAACAGCATTTTAATCTTTTGTGACATTAAAAATTTGTAAAATTTGAAAAGTAGTATATGTCTGCGTATGTTAAGCGTCTCACTCAAGGTACTTTTATTACTGTAACAAGAGTAACTTTTCTTTCTTCACAATTTTTTTTTTAAACCTTTATGCCTTCACGTCACATTTATTCGGTTCATCGGTGCAACAAATGAGATATGTGACCGAAATGATTGATTTTCAACATCCCAACAAATATAATATGGTCTCATTATAAATGTGGTTAAAAATAGCTTTATAAGAAACACAGCACATTACAGTAAATACATTTAGAATATATTTAAAAACCAGCAAAAATCAGTGACAATGAGAAAAATGTTTTCAGTGAATGTTTTATTTAGTTAAGCGTCTCATTAACAAATGTTACAGAAAAAAAGATTACAGTCAATGTTCACTCATAAACATGATGTAAGCTCATGGATGCTCTGATCGGCTATTAACTTAATGATAAATTAAAATTTCACCTCTGTTAAATACGTATAAAGGACGTTGTGCTGCCTTGTGACAGTGACAATTCACAGTGGGCCTTTGCTCATAAAAAAAAAGAAAAGATTGAAGTTCAATGACAATGTGCCTATTACTCATCTATAAAACGCTTGCAATCATGAACTCTTAGAAATAGGGTTAAGGAAGCACTGTAGTACAAAAAAGGTAGCTTTCTTACCCACCCAGTTCCTTGTAAAAACACTCCCGGATTTCACTTTTAAAAGAAGCACAGCTGAAACTTTAAGGAGGTGAAGTTAAATCTCTGGGAGAAGAAATAAAAGCATAGGTCCTCTACGCAGAGCTTCAGAGGGTCCAAACTGAACTCCAGGAGACAACTGAATTGGAAAAGGTTGGCTAAAGTGGCCAGTTGCTTTGAAGAGGCCCAAAAGGTCCAGATTATTACGGCAAAGCCCACAAAAAGAAAGTCTTGCAATTAAAAACCACCATGCAATTATGCAGACAGCTCATGCTTGAAATGACCGATACAATAACACATATTCAAGCTGTTCAGACATCTCCAACCCAGTTGTCTTATAAAGAACAGATTTACTCCTTAACCAGCTGCTTTCTCCTGATTGGACAGAGCGTTTCTATGGGTGCAATAGCAGCCAATCGAATGGCATACACATTCATGTAGAAGAGTGTACATTAGCAGGTGTGGAAGTAGTAGATTCTTTCTCTTGTGACTATGAACGAGTGTGTGCGTGTCTCACATGGCTTTCACTTTAATCTGCTTCATTTTCATCTGCTTCTTCTCCATCTTCTTCTGCTCGCGACGCTGGGCGGCTTCCTGAATGAAAGAGCGAGGAGAAAATGATGCATCGATGCAGATAAAGAGAAAAGCACCGATTTGGCATTATACAGTACAAACACACACCTCCAAGCGGCGCTGTCTCTCAGGATCCTCCTCGTTCATGATCCTCTCCTTCTCCGCCCTCTTCTTCTCTTCGCGGCGCGTCTGAGCGGCCTCTTGTCGCTGAGCGTGAGTCTGCTTCAGGAAGTTCTCCTCCACGCGAGCACGGTTTCTGTCCGCTTTCTGCTTCCCCTGAACAGTTAAGTGAAGCAAACAGTTAACCTTCTGTCACGAAACCAACATGTTGCTGTTCAAATCGTGCGTGTGCACTCACCTCTCTGTTGAGGCGAAGCTTCTTGACCTTGTCGATGCTGTAGATCACCATGTTCATCAGAGGCAGCAGACTGTCCATATCTTTGGGAGATGTGTTACCCATCCCAGGCACTGTGAAGTACAGCGTGTTAACACACTGACAGGCGAGGAATGTTTCAGTGTGAGAATCGCCATTTGTGGATTATGAATTTCTCTCACCGTTAAATGTAAACAGCAGTGTTTTCTTGGTCTCAGGCAGCTTTAAGGGCTGACCTTCCCTAAAAATAGTTTTGAAAGTATTAACCAGTAGAAGCTCGTCCAACATAATGGAAGAATAAGAACTACCAGGAGAGAAAAATAAATAAATAAAACTTACTCTTGCATAACTTTTGGACCAGAGAATTGGTCCGAAAAATGGATGGACTCAATCTTGTCAGCATGAGTGGTGAGGTAATGTACCATCTGAAAGCAGAAAAATAAAAACACCACCATTTTAGTATCATTTATATAATACTAGAGCATCTATTCATATTTTGAATTATATTTTCTGTTTTCCAATTGAATTGTAGATTTAGTAACATGTTATAGTTATTTTTATTAGTTTTCGTTTGTGTTTTAGTAATTTTACAACTTCAGCTTAAACTTTTATTTCATTTAAACTTTTTAATATGCCTTTAAAAGTTTTAGTTCCAACATTAGTTTCATAATAGAGTCAACCGCCCCAGTCTTAAGACAAACTCAATAATTATCTGGAAGACTGATGTTCTGCTCTCACCTTATTGTCCATCACTCCATCCGTGACTTCTCCCATCTCTGATAAAATGGTCAGAGATTCAGGAACGCCATATTTTGACCCTGATTTGGGCTTATCACCACAGAACTCACTCTGTGAAGAGAACATAAAACAACAAAGTTAGCACAGACCAGTTCCTGATGACAATAATAAAAACCCTGGTGTATCTTTCTATTGCCTCACAGACTGCACACAAAACATATACAACAAGAGTAGTGCAGTTCAATTTGCAAACAAACAAATTGTATGTTTAATGAACTGCACAGAAATCCAAGAGTTATTGGTTCTTTCACTAAATTAACTGAACCCTTCAGAGCGGTTAACGAATCAACATCACTGACTCACTTAGCAACCGCAAGCCATTCATTTCTGTCAAGCCTGGCTCAAAAAAACAATTATCGTGTGTTTATTGTTTGCCAAAAAATAACATTTGTGTTAGTCACTGGTTGATCATATGACAATGTAAGAATATTTTAATTAAAGACAACCATTGGCTATTTTATATTAAAAAACACTTTAAATTTAGCCAAAAGCACTAATAGTTGACATGTTTAAGGCTAAAAAAAAATGCGGTAAAAAGAGTAATATTAAGAAATATTACATCTTAAAACAAATTATTTCTGTGATGTCAAAGCTGAATTTTTTGCAGCCATTACTTCAGAAACATTTCTAGCTATTATCAGTTTTAAAAAGCTAATTGACTTTTTTTTTGTAATTTCACAATCTTTTTTCACAAATTCTTTAATAAACTAAATTCAAGCGTTTATTTAAAATAGAAACTCCTGCAACATCATAAAAGTTATCTTACTGACCCCAAACATATGAACAGCAGTCTAAATAATATTTTACATAAGACAAGTAAATCATTAATGACTAACCAGGTCCTGCATCTCCTTCTGCATGCGTGCCATGGCCTTCCGACTCCCCACGGCAAACACAAACGTGTCCATGTCCTCATCATTCAGTGTTACTTTAACTTGCTGTGGATAAGGAAGAGGAAGACTAAGAGAAATATCCTTTTGACAAACTACTTGTAATGAGCCTACGCTAATACATCAGAGTTTGTTTGTGTGCCCACCACTTGATCACAGGTTGGTCTCATCATCCTGGCCAACACATTCAGCAGGTCTTGTCTTTTCAAAAACTGCAATTACATAAAACGACACCACAGTGAATACACAGATATCCATCAACCACCTTTCTGTCTCTTATTCAAATGAACACGCTACCTTAAGCTGAATCAACATGCCCTCACAGCAGACACGTCCTGAGCACCACAGGTTGTAGATGTGCTCATTCTCCTGGTTCAGTTTCCCTGTACTGGTGGCTTCTTTACTGGTACCATCATCCCCTAAGAATAAAGACATGTTTGAGAGTCAAAAACAGGGGCAGATGAAACGGAATATTAAGAAGAAACAAAGCAGAGAAAGGTACACTTACCCACGAGGGCAAAGTTGCTCTCGAGAAGTTCTCTGTGGGAATTAAACCAGGCCTGGGCAAGCCTGCTGTTCTTGTTTTTGCCAATTATGTAGTTCATAATATAGGCCAGAAGACCCGTGACCATTAGGATCTCCATGTAATAACTCTCCCAGCTGTTTTGAAGGTGTGCCGGGACCTGTTGCGTACAAACAAACAGCCATTTAAGAAAGCCAGTCAAGTGCCTGTAAAGACCAAATGCATTTTTCATTGAATTGTACCTCTCTGTATATAAGAGTGTCTTTGAATGAAGGATTGGACTTCTCATAGCCCTCAAACTCCTCGTTGTCGTACTTGCTGTAAATGTCTTGATCCTGTAACATTGATCAGATCACATTAAGATTAACAATGATTTAAGATGAACAAAAATACGAGTGCTTTCACATCCTTACCTGTGCATCGGCATCTTCAAACTCATCTTGGTTGTCCTCGTTCTCCACTGTGGCCTCGTCTTCATCCTCCTCTATGGGTGTGGATGAGGGGGCTGCTCGTGGAGGCGGCTCTTTCTCCACATCGACTGCTGGGTCCTCGCTGACATCCTCAAACTCAGCGAAGTCGTTGTCATCAAACTCAGCGATGTCCTCCCCGTCATCAAAGTCATCATTGTAGCGTCCCCTAGTGTCCGGCAGGGCCAGCAGCAGCAGCAGGGCTGGGAGGAGGAAGACCAGGTGCCTCATGGCTCCACCTGCACAACGACAAATTAACTGAACTTCTTTTTAAACAGACAACAAATAGTTTGATTAATTACTTTACTGCTCAAAAGTCGGCAGGATTTTTAGGTTTTTGAAAGAAGTCACTTTTTCATCAAGACAAGACCCTGGAAAAAATAAAATGATAAAACTAATATAAATTGTTTTATCTCTTACTGTGTTATGTGTATATATAAATGTGTGTGTGTGTGTGTGTATATATATATATACATTAATATATATTTTTTATATGTATATTTTTCCCCACTGTATAAACTGCATTTTTGAATTAAATTCCTTTTTTTTAATTAT
>JAUYWG010000033.1:11166840-11178109 GCA_034779775.1 Enteromius afrohamiltoni | reverse complement strand
TGGGCCAAAATATTTTTCAGGGAAATCGCAACAGTTTTCAATATTGATCGTTTTCAACGTTCATTTGTTCTTGGGCATCTACAAATAATTTCTGAAGGATCATGTGACAAAACCAGTCATAGGGGTCCATTTTTGGATTTGCAGCAATGGACCCTTTTTTGTATTTTTAAAATAATGTATGTACATTTATAATACTATTCTTTGCATTACATCACCTTTGCATTCGTTTACAAAAAAGTAGTTTATGCTATCATGAGGGTGTTTCTAATGCAGCGTCTGTGGGAGACATCATTCGCTCTACTGACAGCCGTGATCAGTCTCTCTCTTTTTTTTTCATGCAAACACTATCGTAGAGTTTCTTTTGTTACTATGACTATGATGCCTTCTGCTGCTGAGAAACCCGGAAACATGAAAAAGGTCCATAGCATGGTTTGTTAGGATCGTATTTTGCTGAGATGCAACTATTTAAAAATCTGGAATCTGAGGGTGCAAAAAAAATCTAAATACTGGGAAAAGTTGCCCAAAACGTCCTCAGCAATGCATATAACCAATAAAAAATGTTACACTTAGAAATTAAACATGACCATCACTTAATATCTTAATGATTGGAATAAAAGAAAAAACCCATACCATGTTGGCTATTGTTAGCTTGCTACCTGTGCCACTAATGACTGCTTTGGTCGTCTAGGGATTAATTTGAGCATTTGCTTCTATTTTGTTCAAATCAAACATTAACTTACACATAAACATGCATTAAATAGTTTGCACATGCAGTAGTTTTGAATTGTGAAATGGGCCGATTGTGTGAGTATTGTTTTCGTTTGGTCAGTAGCAGTAGTGACAGTGCTGTTTCATACAAGTCTCCTTTACTTGGCCCCCTTTTCTTTTAACTCCCACTGTAGCGGACGATCACCAGGCTCTGATCTGGGACATCCAGCAGATGCCGCGGGCCATCGAGGACCCTATCCTGGCTTACACGGCCGAGGGAGAGATCAATAACGTGCAGTGGGCCTCCACTCAGCCTGACTGGATTGCCATTTGCTACAACAACTGTCTGGAGATCCTGCGGGTGTAGAGCCGAGGCTTAGAGCGCCTCTGTGCTTCCAGCAACACTGGAAGAGAGTCTTTCATGGAGCAGAGACTCGTTTTCTAAAGTTCCTTAGGTCTGGGAGTTTCAAGCGGGAAACTGGATGAACGGGCCTATGGGAACAACAGTCTGAACAATGTGTGTGCAACTTTTGTCTGGGAGAATGAAGCTGTGTGAATGAGTATCTGTGTTTCTGCACAATATATTATATTTGTCTGTTTTCCTACTTGCCGGTGTCCCAGAGTCCTCATAATGGGATCTTAAACACAACTGTAATTACTATGATTGTAAGGCCATTTGTGTGGGGAAAGAAACCGGTTTATTCTGTTTGACCGGTAAAATACATTTTTGAAAACTAGCATCAGAAAGTTGTAAAATTGCCAACATGGATGATATAAAACTACCATTTTATTAAGATGTAATTACTTATTTCAAAGCTTAATACAATTTTAAAGGTCCTCTGAACTTCAGATCCAGTTTTTTCATTTCTGGAAGGTGCCATTTTTTTTTTTTTTTTTGTATACTTGGAAATTGTTTTGGACATAACTCGGACATAAAATGCTTGACATCACTGCAAAACCTTCATAATTGTTCATCAGACATGCTCACGACTCACATAGCGTTAGTTGCACTGTTGATGTCAATGTTTGAGCGGGCAATGTCTTTTTAATTTAACTGCATTACTGAAAGTTCCTGTTATATTTTCCCCATTTTATTTTTCATAAAAGAAAAAAAGTTAGTCCCCTTTCAGCATGCTTGTGCTCGAAGTGAAATGTGTACTGTATACTTATATAAATATTATGTACAAGGTAGGACAAAAGTGTCACAGAATAACTGCATTGCGAGTCATTGGTCGATCCATGAAGTCGTTCTGTTTTTAAGCAAATACGATGTAGTAGTAACGCCACACTTTTCGGTTTAATCAAAAGTGTACTGCGAGGCTGTGTGGGATCCTCATCCTCACCTCACACTCTTAGATGGAGTGTTTAAATGTAAGTAGTTCTGTGTGTGTCCAGCCGTGATGCTTTTCTATTAATAAACTCACTTAATAAACTCTTGTTCTTTCATAAAGCTTTCTGTGCTAATTAATCAAGTAAAGGCTAGTAAACATATTTTTATGGGTGTACAATGTATCAAACTTGTTCTTGCCTGACGTTAGAGATTTTTTTTATTGGTTAGATATTGGAAATGTAGTTGTGCATGCTCATCCTTTATGTTCTGATCAAATTTGCCACCATCTAATGCTCACTACCAGGTATAATTTTTATAACACTGTTTAATAACACTGTTAAATTTCTTAATGAATGGCCATTTTTATACTACGTATTTTAATGTAATCTAATTAGTTTTTATAACCAGAGATGCTATCATGGAAAAATACTGCAATAATACATAAAACTACTAAAATAACACTGTTTATAGCATTAATTGATTAATTTATTATTAGATGTTTAGTATTGAGAATTTTAGATTTCAGTGCATCCCTAGTAAAACTAAAAAACGGTGAAGAATACTGATATCTTACACCCAGTGCAACATTTATAAATAATATTTAATCTAAAAAATAATAATCGTGTGCTTTTGGAAACCTTCACAGTCCAATAAAGGTTTCCAATCATTTTACATACATTCATCTGCTTAGACTGCAGAGGTATAACAAACTTTACACTGATTTAATCTAAAAAAAAACCCTAGTCCTTCACTTTCTCCAGTCAGCACATCAAGATTGATTAGTCTTCTCTTTCAAAATGATCACATTTCCAAAAGATCACACATCTTAACACACACACACAGTCACACCACCCATCAGCAGTCAGAATAACCACCTCAGTGAGAAATATAACCCTGAATTCATTCACCTATTTGGTAGCTATGAATCCAAATATACAAAGCTTCGTTTTTTGTGCCAGTCATAACGTCATCTGATGTAGTAGGCTAATACATAAGATTTGGGCCAAACACCTAACCTGACACAAAAAAATATAATATATATATATATATATATATGTAATGTATATAATTAGAAAATCAATACACTGAAAAGAAAACGGCATTTTTGCAATGTCAGTACACACAAGCAATTCATCATAAATTAAAAGCCCAGGTATATGTGTCATTTTCTCAGAGGGTCCAACCTCCGAATCTCGGCAGACTGAAGAAGAAAAGATGAAGTTTAGTTTGTAATGTTAAAATCTCAAACAGACCCACAAAAATGCACAATTATTAAACAACTGAGGCGGGTGATCATAATGTAGTGTCTTCTCTTTGACTCTTTGACTTTGTCTTTATTGCCCACTGTGCATCTCTTCATATTCAATAACACAAAAGTCGAGTTCTGAATGAGAAGGGATATGAGACAAAACACCTCAGAGATTCAGAGAAATCTACAGTCACCGGTTTCTCTACTGGACACCTTTTTAACTAATGAGTAACATTAATATATTTGATTGCACAAGTGCAATATTGAGCCGTTTGAAAAGGGAAAGCACATATGCGTCCCGAAACGGACGGTAGTCTGTTTTTGGCCTCTAGCTTCCAGGTAAGACTGGATCGGACACGTGCCTTTGGATTTCTGGTGATCCCTCCAGCGTGCTCGGACTCTCCAGACTGTCCGGGAGCGAAGGGAAGCGCAGGCTTCTGCACAGCAGTCCCGGCGGCTGTAGATGAAGTTCTCCGGGGGGATTCAGTCCCGTGGGCACAGCCAGTTCTGTCTCTGGGGACATGGACATGGTGTCATTGGAGGCAACTGTTAGATGGATCCCACTGGACAAAGAGTCTGGAGACTTCTCCTTAAAGCTGTCCAAGTCAGGGCTCTGTGGATAAAACAGGTCTACTTCAATACAGAAACAAAATATGCCCACTCCAACGATTCATCTACACAGCTGATGATGCAAGAACTGACAAGTATCTTATTATATCAAGTAAAGATCATAACGATCCTACCTAACTATATAACACAAAAAAAAAAAAAAAACCTACAGCAGCTAATGAAGCAGAAGTCTTGCACATTCACAGAAAATGGCTTACTTCTACATTAAAAAAATATGGATACTGCTTCTGGAATACAGACGCTATATATTACACTAATATCTACTGTTCATCTATGTAATGTGTGCTTCCCTCATGGCTCACATGATAACCCACCTCGCCAGGTGATGAAATGTGGTTGATCTGTAATGATGGCATAGTGCTGTGCGTTGCTGAGGAGTACAGGCTGGTGGGATGAGCAGGATGGGCCGGCGGTTCAGAGGAGACTGCGCTGTAGGCAGGGGGTACAGGTGCCATCTGCCTCTGCAGCAACTGCAGGATCACATTTATATCAGCCGTCATCCTGGTCTCCAGTCTTTAGACAGAGAGAGGGAAAAGTGGAGTTTTAAGGCAAATGCAGACTTTGTCATTAAAAGCTTCTTTTTTTTTTTTGGCCCTCTGGACATCAGACCTGTTGAGCTGTGACTGCAGCAGCTCCAGACGCGCCTGCAGCTGACTCGGTCGGTCCTCCCCACAGGGGTTGTGATGATGGTAGCAGGCCTGCACTGCAGAGGTACGCCTCTGACCCTCTGAGTACTGACTGGCCCTGCGCTCCGGCAAATACCCGTATAACCCCGGCACGTTCAGAGGAGACGCTGTGCGGATGAAGAATGAGTGGAAAAATTAAGAGGAACAAAGATATAGAGTAACAGATAAGGTAAAGACGGAGATGACTAAAAATATTATAAAATATAATCAATTTGCAGATAAAAAATAAACAGTAGCTGAACACCAATAATCATTATTGGTCAAGACTTCTTATTTCAGAATGTATATACTGGCTGGCTATAGTAAAGTACAAATTAAAGTTCATCCCGTCTACTTTTTAAATCAGTGTACTAGATCTTATGTTTAAATGGTTATTTACAGCATATGATACATTTTTTTTTGACATTGCAATTTGAGATTGAAATATGATTCAGGAAGCATCAAACCTCATCTTGCTACCTGTGTATGGATGTGTCCCTCCCAGTGGTCCTCCCATGGCAGAAGCTGTGCTGTTGCCGGGGGGCATGATGCTGACTGCAGAAGGGGAGTATTCTTGCATCTCTGTCCCTGGCGAGTACATGTCCCCTCGGCCAGATACCAGGAGCTTCATGTCCTCCTCACTGGACAAGGAAGCAGCACTGGTATTGCTGCATAACTCTTCCCAGTGTGAGAGCGGTATTGCCCCCCGGTGGTTGCCCACAGGTGAACAGGACTGGACTGGGTATGTGTCCATCCCATCTCGGTCCATCCCATCTGAGTGATGTAAGAGAGAAGAGAGAGATCAGAATAGCATGTTGTATCATTTTTGCGTCCCTCCTGGACAAGTTTAGCACACTTACCAGGTCGATTTCGCTGTAAAGGGTTCCTCCGATGTCTGGGTCGACGGTACCCACAGTCTGAGTCCTCACTTGGGGTTGCATGCATGATTCTGTCTGCCTGATACACACAAGCTTCAGTAACTCACATAATTACAGGAAGCGTGAATAATAACTCGCTACTGTTCAAAACACACATTGGCGTCCTATGTGTTGTGTGAGTTTGAGTGGCTTACATCTCGAAGGTTAAATGTGATCTCTAGGTTACTCCAGAAACTGTCAGCGAAATCAGGGTACATGTCCAACACTTCCAGCAGGTCGTCTCTGAGGATCTTGTGCAAGTCACAGTACGTCAGAGCCCTCACATCTGCACTGGATTTCCCCGGCCTGGCATATAGACTGATGTGCTCCCCAAAAATATCATTCTTACCTACAGAAAGAGAAAAATAGCAAGAACAGCATCACATTTGGGTGTCAAATAGGCTTCATAATGCTATCTAATACCATGTAATGGTATTAATACAACACTCAAAAGAGTTCAACCACTAAGGGGCACCATACAGCTGCACTTCAGTGTTTTCAGTATTTTTGGGACCCTACACTGCCGATGGGATGGACCACCCTAGAAATCAGCCAGAAGCAGCAGCATGATACCCTGACACAATCGTTTTAGTTTTATTTTTTAGTATTAATCTCCTGTCAGTGTGTAATCTATTGCAGTTTTGTTCATATTTGTTAACATTAGTTATACAGTGTTAGTTCATGTTAGCTCACGGTGCATTAACAAATGTTAAAAAACACAACTAGTGATATTAGTAATGCATCTTATATGCTCAAATTCACGTTAACTAATATTAATAAAGACTGCAGAAGTATTCTTCATTCTTAGTTCATGTTAACTAATGTTGACTAATGAACCTTATTGTAAAGTGTTACAAAAATGTATAATATTTTTATTTAGCAATGATGTTTTAACCTGATCAAATGTGACAAGGAACACCTTTTAATCTGACACTCTTAATCTGATGCTCAATGCTGAATTAAATCTGATTTATGTTTTCTATTCATCAAAGTATTTTACAAACAAAAGACAGTTTCCACAAAAAACTGTCTTTAACATTGATAACAGTAAGAAATGTTTCTTGAGCAACAAATCAGCATATTTGATTTCTGAAGAAACCTGATACTGATTAATTAGATAAACATTTTCTAAATAGAAAACTGTTTAAATTGCAATATAAGTAACAATATTACTGATTTACAGTATTTGGGGACAAAATAAAGGCAGCCTTAGAAACTCCTTTCAAATCTACAAAAATCCCATCAACCCCAAACATTTAACAAGTGGTGTAAGCTGAAACAGAGAAACAGAGAGCTTTCCGAGCAAAATAATAAATGTGTATATAAAATCTATACATATTTGCTAAAGTTAAGCAGTTTTTAGTTTTCAAGCTTGAGTGGGTTGAAATAAATAACAGGAAAGAAAATAAAACTAATAGTCAAACCTAAAATGGCCACGACCACATCCTCTCTGACGATCTCTATGGAGCCGCGGGAGAGGAAGTACAGTGCAGTTAATACGTCTCCACTGTGCACCAGAGTGTCACCGGGTGGGGCATGAGTGGTCTTAAAACGCATGGCCAGAGCTCGCAGACAGCCCTTGCTCGCCCCCCGGAAAGCCTTGCAGTTCTGCAGCAGACTGCGGTTCAGATGCAAACAGATATCAGCCTGCAGGCACTCCGGGAAACCCTTCAACACCTGACATATAAGAAAACAACAGCATTATACGACACTGAAGATGTACAATATATTTCACATTTGCATTAAACCCAGGAAACTGACTATGGGTTATGTATTTATTTTTATTTTTATTTTTAATAAAAATGATTTATTATTATGGGCGCTTTATTACACATATGAGGGGTTCGGAAGTCCTCTGCCTTTAATTTGAACATTGTTTAGGCCACTAGTAAGCATAAAAGTACATTCATGTGTTACTTCAGGTATATTGAAAGGTAATGTGTGTGTTTGTAACTCACAGCGTTCATGTCAATGCCGTTAGTGTAGGACCAGGCGTGCTGGAAGTACTCTTCTAGTCGTTGTCGAAGGCCTCCTGGGATCTGATGAAACCTGATGAACTCTTTCACTCGCAGCATCTGAGTGTGGTAGCGAGCTGTGCCTGAATACAACCTCTGAATTATAGCTGAGACATTGCCAAAGATACTGGCATACATCAGGGCTGGGAAGAAAGAAGAACTAAGATTATCATCAGCAAACAAAATGTACATTTTTCATTTCATTTATTCGTATTATATACACTATCATTTAAAATACTGGGGTCAGAGTAAGACTTTTTGGGGTTTTTGAAAATATCTCCAAAAATAATTACATTTAAAATAAAATTTAAAAAATCAATCTTTTAAATAAAGTTGTGAACAAAACAATCTCGTAGAGTAATATAATATAATATTTAAGTTGCTGAAGTGAAGCTGTAGTTGTCATGCCTAATACAGATATTGAATGTAGTGGACTTACAACCAATGAGCATGACACAAATGGAAAAAATCTTCTCAGGGTTGGTGTTGGGAGAGACGTTTCCGAATCCCACACTGGTCAAACTGCTGAAGGTGAAGTACAGCGCAGTAACATATTTATCCTTGATGGAGGGGCCGGAGAAGGTATCGCTGTCATTGTAACGTTTGCCAATCTGGTCAGCCAGGTTGTCCAGCCAGCCGATCTTCATGCCTCCTATTCGGGCAGAGCTGGTGCGCTCCACGTTGCCGATGGCGTACCAGATGCATGCCAGCCAGTGAGCGATGAGAGCGAAGGTGCACATGAGGAGGAAGAGCACGGCTGCGCCATACTCAGAGTAACGGTCCAGTTTCCTCGCTACTCGCACCAACCGCAGCAGCCGCGCCGTTTTCAGAAGACCAATCAGAGTCGTGGTTTGAGGCTGGAAGGACAAGTTTGAGAAGATACATTAGTTTGCATTTAATTTAGTCTACATGATTGCCAAAGAGGGATATTTATGACCATTGCACACAAAAAGGGGAATCTCTGAAGAAGCCCTTCCACCTTCTATACATGTAACAAAACTTAACAAGGAACTTGAGCTGTCAAGCTTTAAAAACAAAAAAAAGTCTTGTTAAATAGTCTTCTGAAGTGATTGCAGGGCTTTATGTGAGGAACACGCTATTCACCAATTCCTCACGTGAACTGCAGTCAGTCAGAAAGATTTGAAGAACTGAAGAATGGATCAGCATTCAGACCACTGTTCTGAACAAAAGATTTTACTTTGTTCACACACGTCCAGACCCAAGATTTACACTTTGACTTGTTCCTCATACAAATCTATCATATGAATTCAACTCTGTCATTTAATCATCATCAACGGATGGATTTTCTATGGATCAAACTTTGGATGTCAATGGGGACCTTATTTTTTTTTTCTTTTTTTTTTTTTCATTCATTCATCAGAAGATCTTTTTTTATTTTACACAGAAGAAAAAAACTCATATAGGTCTGATGACAGAATTTCATTAACAGGTGAACTATACCTTTAAGAAGAATTAGAATTAAGTTTACAAGTAAGAAGGTTCTTTTATGATGTTTTTTGTCAATTTTGATCACTTTTTATGGAAAACAGTGCTTAGGATGTTTTTTAAAATTTCTCCTTTTTTTGTTTCATGGTGCAAAGATAATAATAATTAACCTGCAAACTCTTTTTTATGTAATATAACTTCAAATCACATACTTCTGCACTCGTTAAGTGGTAGGAACTTTAGGATAATATTTAAAATGGCACCAGGCCGATTCTGTGGAAGTGACCTTCACCTTTACTGTATCTACAGGTCGACTGAACATTCACATAACAAGAGCAATCAACATTATTACACTGCGATCAAAATTCTAGATGATTCATTGACTAGTCTTAATGGTTCTTCTAAAATTAGAAACAGATGTGCGCTTTGTTCTAGCTGTGCATTCGAAATATAATATTGATTAACATAGCACCTAGTTAGCATGTAATAACCCTCACCTCATCTGACCCTGATCTGAAAATGAGCAGGTCGAAGGGAATGGCAGCCACAATGTCTATAAGGAACCAGCCTTTGAAGTAGTGCTGAGCGATGCGGGTGGGATTGCTGACCACCTCGTCATTGTGGTTGACGTAAGTGGTCCTGAAATTGATGAGGATGTCGATTATGAACATGACATCAACCACCAGATCCACGACGTTGAGGGGGTTGCAGGTGTAGCCGCATGTGCGCCTCCTCTCATCCTCCTGCTCGTTGAGGAGGAAGGCGGCCGAGTAGGGCGTGAAGACGGCCGTGTAGAGCACCAGGAGCAGGATGATCCAGTCCCATACTGCCTTGAACGGGCTGTAGTGGAGGATGGTCCACTTGTGGATGCGTGGAGCTTGAAGCTTGTACTCAGGAAGCACATCTGCTCCGAGCGACAGTACCTGAATGAAAGAGAAACCACACGGTCAGAGGACGTCAAGCTGTGTTTTAAATTGAAGTTCGATTTATGCAAGGGGTCAAGGTTAGCATGAACCGTTCGCTGACCGTTTGGCTGGCAGATATTATAACTACACCGTCTGGACAGAGTTGTCATTGTAACAAAAACATAAAGTAATTTAAATGAAATAAAGCTGAAATAAAATAAGATGGAAATTAGACTGGAAATAAGTTTAAATGGTAAAATGACAAAATGTAAATACATTTATACTAAAAGAAATGGCATTTAAATAGTAATAAAAAAAAAAAAAGATAAACACGACAAAAGCACATAACATAATTACTAACAAATATTAAAATTGAATTTGTGAATACATAAATTGCATTTAATTTGATATTGTACTGGGTGTTTTCAAGTAGCTGATTTTATTTGAAGGGTTCTAAAAAGTATAAAATTAGAGACAATAGCTATGTTTTCATTCACCTATTAATATCCACATATGGGATATTGCATAAAAAGCACTGGATGCAAGTGCCGAGATGCACATAAATAGCAATCGAGCTGAATATTTTTTTAAGCCAAAAACAAGACATGGGCATAAATGATATTAGAATCACATTTACCAAAATACATTTCTTGAAAGCATGCATCTGACTGTGCCTCAACAGACCTTGTGATTGGATAACTGAACTAACCAGCACAATGATCCCATAGATATTTTTGGAAATGCCTGAGCCAAAGTCCTTTATCAAAAAGTATTTGTTATTATCACATTCCCTAGCTGTCTCACACAACCGTGTTCCCAAACATCAGGCAACTGTCCACAAGATAGCATGACAGCAGTTGTTATTGCATTTCATCTTTGGGCTCTGAGGCGCATTCAGGAAAAAAGAGAGACTCACACATTTAATACCTTTCACAAGTTACCCAAAAAGTGACCATTGTATTCTGTGTATATTAAAGGGTTAGTTCACCCAAAATTGAAGATTATGTCAGCCTTCTATAGATAGCAATGTAATTAACCCGATCAAGATCCAGAAACGTAGCAAGGACATCAGTAAAATAATCAGTGAGACTTCAGGGGTTCAATCATAATCATAAGATTGCTTTTTGTGCCTACTCCAAAAGTAATCTCGTAGCTTTGTAAAATTACGATTGGAAACAGTGAAGAACTCATAACGTTTTGGAAACATAGCAAACCTTGTGTTGTGAACGCAGAATTATCTAGCACAATGATTCAGTGTAATGAACGAGCTCGGGAGGCAGTCGGATCCACACGCAAAGTGTTTATTGGTAGGCGAAGGAGAGTACAGCAGGCGATGGTCAACAATGGCGTACAAGGATACTACAGGCAAATCCGTAATCAAAGTCCGGGAAACAGGCAATGGGT
>JAUYWG010000033.1:11136215-11166740 GCA_034779775.1 Enteromius afrohamiltoni | reverse complement strand
TTAGTTGCTGGGGCAACACATTAGGTGGGTGGAGACAGGGAGCACATGGGACAGAACATACAAGGAGTGGAAAAAACACAACAAATAACATGGAGGCTGGAAGTGCCAACTTAAAGTCTGACTGGCCCTTCCAGCAGATCGTGACATTCAGTCCCCAAATCAAATGCTATACAAATAAACAAACACGCCCACTACGAGGTCACAGCCCAAAATGTCAGAAGATACCTCAATAGACCAAAACAAATACACAGTGGCCACCAGATGATATCTTGATGGCATTTTAAAGAAATACACATTTCACTAAATGCTCTGAACTGTATTGTCATATCCCATTTCTTCAGAGATGTACAGACTCCGTGTGAAATGCAGACATCTGTTCATCTTAAATGATTTGCTCTTCGGTGCTCAATTCTCCTCTTCCTCTTCACATAAGCCTTTATTAAAGAGAAGGGCAGAAACCATGTCCTAAGACCAGATCCGATTTTAAAGAGCACAGACTGAAGAACAGCACCACAGGGTGTCTGTCTCTGTTAATCGACCACACTGCTTCAACTGGTGCAAATGCAACACTTTAAAAGAACCAAATAAAATGAAGAGTGTCATTATTTATACTCCCTCCAGACCTGTATGCTGTTATTTCCTTCATAAATCACAAAAGAAGAATTAACACATATGAAAATATAATGATAATAACAGTCAAGTCGCACAATAGATTTGTGTGAGAAACAGATGAAAAAATTAAAGGTACACTGTAACTTTTGGCACTCCTGCAGAAGAACATTGCCGCTGGAGCTACTTCTCTCTGTTTATGGGTGAGTCACACAGGTACTCTTCTGACAGCTTCACAGTAGTTTGCATATAAACACTTAGTAATTTAGGATAGCACAGATTGGATTCATCATTCAGTTAACACGGCAACTATATGGCGCATGTTTGACGTTGTGATGTTCATTTAAAAAAAACTCAAAAACACAATGCTGCTTGATGTTATTGACATTCCCCCTTCAACATTCACAGTCAACTATGAATACACACACTTTCAGACATTAATAGCTAAAGTTTTTATTGTGTTACTGAGAGGTCTGGATCAGCCTTCTCTGTCACGTCACTACAGCTTTCCATTATCTCCTTCTACTCTGATCAAAGATCAATCACTGTCCATGGCACTTTCAAACAAGGGATCCAAAGGGGTTTTCATGACAAAGCCATAGAAAAACCATTCAGGCTTCACAAAAGAACAGTTTTCAAAAGAACCAGTTTTCTTAGTGTGAAAATCGGTTTAATAATCTGAAGAACCATTTCACACTTTAAAGAATGGCAAGATTCCACGAATGTTCTCCATGGAACCACAGATGCCAAAAAAGAACCTTTATTTTTTTTTAAATGAATGAATGAAAAAAAGAAAAACTCCAATGTACCACCTGTCTAAAACGACAGAATAAACAGAACCAAAATAAAAGACATTACGCAACAAGTATTTTTTATGTGTAACTCAGTATGTCAACAAGCATGCAGAAAACAGTGGGTTACATATAGGATGTATTTCACACTGAGACCTATTTTCTGCTCGAGCTTTTCCCCAATAGAAAATCACTCCTTTAATACACCATTAGCAGCCCATGATTACTGCTCACACAGACGACCATGGCAACCACTGGCTACCATGGAAACTACAAGTTGATCATTGAACATCAGTCATGTGGAAAAAGTTGTCGATCTAAAAGAGTTCTTTAGGGATGGAAAACAACTATTTTGAAGGCAACTCAGTAAAGAGCTGTAAAAGACTATAAAGTTGCCATGGTATTCAAACATAAGTATATATATATAATAATAAAAAAATCTCAAACTTAGTATCATAAATGAGTATGCACACAGCATTACTTTCTTGTCAGTCTTCCTTTATCTGTTATACAAATTTTAGAACACATGACAACCTGATGCAAATCACACCCTTATGCAGTTTGACTGTCAAGTGACGTGACATGCTTTTGTCTTATTTCAGATTGTATGAATGTAATTTGTACTCTTTAGCACTTGCAGAATTGCAGCAAGTAGCAGCTTAGCATAGAGCTTTAATGTAATTTACCTATTTACATGCCACCACTTGCCAACTATTTGAGCTGACGTCACAGAAATCTATGATAAATGTTTCTGTCTCGTAGCCATATTATTTGCCATTATGTGATAAAATACTTCTGCATATGTATACATTTATCAAATATTTCGGAATACAATATTAATGTGCATCTTGCATAAACTGCAGTCTGTACTGACCGGTATGACAATGAGAGGCTCCTTGTCCATGTTCTCCAAGGTGTTATGCTGACTCACAACATCCACAGAAAAATAGAAGAAACTCCACAGGTGCTGCCTAAAAACTTAAACACTTCATTGCAGTCATCTTTACCACACACATGCAACACAAACACACCGGATCTAAAGTAGGAAAGAAAGCAGTACAGCATAGATGGATGATGCCAGCTTTCTGAATCCAAGGGAACAAAAAGCTGGACATAGCTCAACAAACAGGCTTAACTGCCTAAATGCACCAATTTATAGGAAAGAAAAAAAATCGACAGGAAAGGGAGTGGTGAAGGAGGGTGTGGAACATTTCCAACAGGTCAAACCAAATGAGACCTAAATAGGCCAAAAGAGTCTCTCCCACTGAGTAGTTGTTAAAGTACGGCACGAGACGTCCCTGCTGCTACCCATGTCAGTTTGGGAATATAGATTATAGGAATTCTTGAGTTCAAAAAAGAGCGAATATAAAAGGTCTATCAAAAATATATTAATTTGTATTTTCATCTTGTATGTATTCTGCTTAAACAACGTGTTAATTTAAATTTTTATTATTTTTAGAAATATATGGTATTTCAGAAGCACCAAAAAAAAAAGCTGACAGAATTTGAAAATGTAGCAATATCAAACTAATTTCTGTTACAATCAGCATGCTAGCCTAATTGGAGCTTATACCATTTTAGAAGCCAAATTATTTGTAATACAAAATAAACAGATGATTGACTACCGATCTACGACTTTTTAGATGAATCTCTGCTGAGTAAAATGACAAAGGAACTATCAACAAATATCTCCTGTGCTCCTAATGTTCAAAGTGTGTTTCAGAGCTTAAAGACAGCCAGGAAGACGTAGAGATTACATGCAGGTCTCTAACAACAAGCAGATACATGTAAGCCATAATGGATGGTCATTACTGGAAATAAACCTCAACATATGCTCAGGACTCTGACGCAACGACCAAGGGTCTGTTTGGCCTTAATGACCATTCAGCGTCTGCCAGTACACTATCTGCTTTACATATGGCTTCTTACCAATAAAATAAACCAACATAAACTATTAATTATTGCATTATTTGATATGCACAGCTATGCTGAGTACAGGTCTTTAGGATAAGCGAAGTTGAGTTGTCTTTATCAAGCAGTATTTAACTGATGGATCTCAAGAGTGACCAATCACAATTAAGCACTAGAGAAAGTCTAGTCAACATAAGTTGAGTAGCCACCAATTGATTAATGTGATTTCACTGACTCTTCACTAACTGTTAGTTAAAAAGCATTTTATTTTTATTTTTATGTACTGTACATAGCATCTATGAGTATTTACCCCTAACACAAACACATCTACCTTTTTTAACATGGCATAAATAGCTGTTGCCAAAAGGTGTAAGCTATTCAGAAAGTGTCACACAGAAAGAATCACACATCATTGCTCATGTATGTTAGATTACTGATGAAGATGGGGACTTTCCATAGATGACTTCCGTTTTTATACTGAGCTACCAATATTTCCTGTGCTCCCTTCACATAATTCGTGATGTCCATTCAGACATTATTTTATATGTTTATTCATCTTTTTTCTTCTTCACATGCAGCAGTGGCCAGTGACTTCAGATTTAGCGATCATTATGATTTTGCCAGCAATTGAAAGGCCTCCCATACAGTAGCAAAGCCTTCCCCAGACACACACTCAAGCACACATGGTCCTATTGCTCAGTTTTCTGTGGCAAAATAAAAAGCCAGCAGCCTTAAAAACTACCATTCACAGCTCACACACAAAACAGCTGCAAACTCAAAACAAATACGCCCATTCTCAATTCACATTTAAAACACTGCATCTATTAAACTGATTTTGTAACAGTATCAACATGTACTCATCATGTGGAGTCACTTCCTTTCTTAACCGTCTGCACATGTCTGCGAACACACACACACACACACTGTGTGATTGCACATTCAGTTCCATGTGCTGTAGAGATCCTAATGACAGAAGGTGCTCACATGCACACACACGAATTCACTGGAGCGAGATATCCGTGCTTATTGATATAATCTAACACTGTTTCATAATGATGGAACCAGGCAAATCCATTCTCACTGTCTGCATGCTGACTACAGCCACAAACTCACACACACATACACAAAGATACGCAAAAGTAAAACATGCACCGTGCAAAACTTTATCTTGTACAGCTAAGGTCAGTGTAACATTTCCATGATGTGTTTTGTTGATACGTGACACGTTGTTTGGATTTTAAAAAAAACGACACCGCTCTCTGAAAAAAATAAAAACAGCTTTTAGCATGCAACATTGCACCTCAACATGCAAAACAAAAGCGTAGTGCATGAAGGATGTGTTCACAAGCTAATAGCAACAAAAAAGGCAAAGGGCAACAAGAAAAAAAAAGACAATACCAAGTAAAATAAAACAAAGGGATGTTAAGGCAACCACAACAAATAAAACAAACACAGATTAGATGGGAATTTAAATAAAAACTAAACAAAAAAAATGGAAAAACAAACAAAAATCAAACAAAGATGTGTAATTACATGCCACTATTATAAATAAAGCAAACATGTGGTGAACAGCAATAAGACAAAACAAAGACATAAAGACACAGACAAAATAAAGGGACGCGACCTCAGGCAAAAACACGTCTCGGTTTGCATATGTCTCACAAGTCACAAAGAGTCTGAAACTGAAACAACACCATTAACGGTGATCTATGTGAGTGGCATCAGCTGTCAGTCAAAGCCATCCTGGTCCTGACCTATTTTTTCCCAACCAGGTGTGGGATGTGAAAATCAGACAGTGTGAAAGAGAAACACAAAGCAGCGAAGGTAAGAAACGAGAGAGTGGAGATAAATAAAGGTCAAGGCAAGGATGGTACTTACAGGCTTAAGTTTCTGTTTCAAGCTCATGGTGGCATTCTCTGAGCCGTGCTGAGACAGACACACAGAGCACTGACACAGGGAAACACCGCCCTTTCACACTCGCTCTCTTTTTCCTCATGCACGCAAACACACACACACACACATACTGATAAAGGTGTGGAACGGACGACGGCCATCCCATTTGTGTAATGATTAGACTGTGTAGACAGAATATGGATCTGATACAGACACTGAAAAGATGCACTTCTCATGCTTCTCCCTATTTTGTGTTCCTTTTAACATATTACATTATTTGAACTAGTGTAGTGGACGAAATCCCTTTATCTCTGCTTCAGACAGCTACAAAACATATTTTTGTTTTTTTTTAATGACTATATTAACAATATGTTCTAGTGTAAAACGAAGAATAGTAAAATAATGGAGATCTCCGTATCTATAAAGAAACTGTAATTGCTTAAGGAAAGTGTATTGTGTGGAGAGTGTAAATGACGCACATGTATTGAACAGTGGCCCTGCAGTCTATACTTCGTATGCATGGCACTGGGATTCTGGGATTCACAATGTCAATGGATTTGCACTCTGCAACTGCACTGTGGCATGCATAAGTCACATGCTTATTTATTCAAATGATACTTTACTGCGAAAACATGCCGAAACGTCATCATTCAGCATTTTTACTGAGCGTGCAAACCCACAAAAGGATGTATTTGTATTGAAAGCAGGAAAAAATAAGAATTGGTCTTAATTTATTTATTTTAACAAACACTTTTAATTAGCAAGAATGCAGTTGATCAAAAGTGATAGTGAACATTAAGAATGTTACAAAAGACTTCTATTTCAAATAAAAGCTGTTCTTTCGAACCTTCTGTTCATGAAACGATTCAGACAGATTATGTGACACTGAAGACTGGAGTAATGGCTGAATTTACTGTGAAGCATGCCGTATTGGTGCACTTTGAATTATTGTAATCTGTAACTAGCAACTATGTGAAAGCTTTATTTATTATTATTTGTGTGTGTGTGTGTGTGGCATTCAGTTTTTTGTTATGTGCTCTTATGTCCATTTGGGAGGTCTATGATGGGCTGCCCGTGCCCTAATAAAATTGCCCCTTGTGCGATAAACAAAGTAGTAAAGACCTCTTCAAAAAACACTAAAAAAACAGACCTACCTACCCTAACCCTTTTTAGTGGTATTGTACACATTTTTGGAGCTTTTTCCACTTTTTTAGTTTTTATTGTACACAATACATAAGGAACATACACATTATTTTGCCCAAATTTAACAGACAGGATGGTATGAGACAGAAAACAATAGGTAATGAGGGGAAAAAAACTCTTTATGACTTTTCCATGACCTCGCTAACATTTCTAGGTTTTGTCTGTGATTCTAGGAATCCACATATCTCTGCCCATACTTCATTCAAAGGTTAATGCTCCTCACATGCGGACCGCTCTGCTAAAAACATTGCAGCTGGTCACATAACTAGGTACGTCATGTTATGTAGACAAATCAGTAGCGACAAAGATCAATGCAGATGATCATTTCCCTTCTTGCTCAGTGTCAAATCGAAGTCCAATTATCAAGCCAGGAATTGCCTGTTACAGTTGTACCTCAGGAAGCAATGCCAAACAACAGACAACACATATGCCTTAATACTATAACATCAGGCAAATGTTCAACTGCTCACATGCAAGCTTTACACTAATTACCTACATTGTCAGCCTCAAACTGGCTTAATTAATACTAAACAATGCATAAAAAGAATGTTTTGAGAGAGGGGACTGCATAGAATCTAAAAATACAAACTAAATAAATGTGATACAAACAAAAAAAAGAGAAAAAGGAACAATAGTGAGAACGAGAGAGTAAGCAGAGAGAGCCAGACAAAGAGTGTGTGTTTGCATGCAGACTTATTACAGATGTGTGTGTGATTAGAGAAACAGACAGTCAGTGTCTCTTTGGCCTCTGCTACCACTGCCCTCTACTTCCATTAGCCCTCGAAGCCAAGGTCAACAGCAGAGAGCAACCCCACACACACACACACTGTCATCCACACACGGGTCACCCACACGCAAATTAAAATGATCCTAATATTCTCAAAATACAGTTTAAACAATGGGATCAACAAATCTGAGGCCATACCTGTCAATACAAAAAAGATTGGGAGTCAAAAGAAGATATTTAGAGAAATTCCACGGAACATATAATGGAACACACTGTGTTTGGTTACCAACATTCTTTCAAGTCAAAAGTTTGGAACATGAGGGTCAGTGAAAAGACGACAAGATATTCAATCTGGATTTCAACTCTCTTAAAATAAGAGTTTGTGAATGTACTCAAATGTATTAAGACTTTCTGAAAAATATAATAAAATACTGTTTTGACATGGTTTGTGCCGACAGTTTACCTGTGGAAATGTGTCATACGCTGCATTAAAAACTAATGACACACACACACACACACAGAATTTATGATAGGAATGTGCAAGCTGGCAGTAGATTTGTCAGCATGATTGATTTTTCCACTGGTAGGACAACAGCGTCCCACGTGTGTCCATGGAGAGAGACGTCACCAATACAATCTCTTTCTCTCATTTTCAGTGTCTTTCTTTGATTCTACTTTTCTCTCTGCTGTACTGCACCTCTCGTTTTTTGTGCACTTGTACTACTTTATCTCCTAATCAATTAAAAATAGTTAATATCATCTTTTAGGCTTTTATGTGAATCATGGCTAATCTTGGCAATTATTAAGTGAAATACATAACGTGCAGTAACATAAGCATGCAGTCCAGTATACCCAGTTCACTGTAAGCAGACAGAAAACACAGGGGTAGAAAAGTGTGTCAGTGTTAGTCCGTTCCCTACACACCAAATAAAGCTCTGCCCACACCAGCACAGGACTCAGTGGCCTCTTTACATAGGTCACTTAACTGACCTGTGTGGAGATGTTACAAAATACTAAATCATGTAGATGATGTCACCAACATTTTCGTTCCCTGACGAGGACTAGTAAAGCTGTTGTCATGTCAACTTGTGCAGTTCTTTTTGTTTGTGATTCATCAATCATATTGCATCTTTTTAAAGGCAGATTTTCATGGAACATTAACTAAAAAGACAAATATATTACACGTGATGAAAAGTATACAGTTTATTTGTGTATACTAAAACCATCAAATATTAATGCTTTGTCAAGCTATCATCATTTTGTCTTCACAGATGTATGACGTGTTCACACTTAACATCTATTTTGATGTTTGATTGTTAAACTTTGTTAAAAAAAAATTCTTTATGTTAAGCGCCTTTTGACAGCTGACCAGTAAAAGCAAGTGGTGAGTCATTTCCATAACAACAAAAACAGCAAGAATATAGAGAAGATAGCTGGTAACGGTAGACAGATCATACTAGTTTCGGAGTGCAATGAACTCTTGAAATCTTGTCTAAAAAATGGCAACAGGTCTGGGATTAATTTTTATATAAGCAAGCACCATACTGTTTCCTTCCCCGTATAATGTCACGCACCCACAAATGTCATTGTGAACTGACGTCACCCTTCCTGTAAACTTTACAGGCTACTGATGCAACTGTTGTTATAGCAACAAAATACTCTCGTCTCAAAAAAGACACCAAATGTTAACACGACAGTAATGATTTTATATTGTTACAATTTTTTTCCGGATTTCATTCAACATTTATAATAATCCAAAATGTTTCTTGAGCAGCAAATCAGTATATTTGAGTGATTTCTGAAGGATCATGTGACACTGAAGACTGGAGTAATGTCAGCTGTGCATCAGGAAACAATTACATAACAAATCAAAATAGAAAATAAAAATAAAATAAAATAGAAAACAATGTGTTTCAAATTGTAATATTTCAAAATACTGAAGGTTTAAGCAAACAATGCAGCCCTGGTGAACATAAGAGACTTATTTCAAAAACCTGACAAAATCTAACCAACCCCAAAACTTAGCTCTATATCAAACATCACATGACAATTAACTCAAACAGTTCATTGGCACAATGAACTAAGCTAAGGAATCTAAGGAACAATACTGTAAATCTGGTATATGTACTTGACTTGAAATACGTGAATGAGCTCTCAAGTACTTTTTTTTATTACCTGCGTAACTTGAGTGACCTTTTCCGAGACGTTCTGTGTGCGGTCTTTAATCTTGCTGGGTGCTATGATCTCGATCTCTGAGGGGGAAGGTGGTCTGAGACGGTCTGGGCCGAAGGATATCGTCACCTGAGGGATGCGGCCAATAGCCCTGTGCCGCATCAAATCAGAGTCTGACGTGGAGTTCAAGTTACTGGGCTTCAGATCTGAGAAATAAAAATCACAGCTATCAAATCGGCCATCAAAACATATCATCACTGTGTATGATTAAAACAATGTCCTGCCGTGTGACTAGCATGCATCTGTCAATTACAGTGCCAGTAATGTTCCTTTACATCTATGAGTCATACACGCTCCTGTATAATGTCGAAACACACTATTAAGAGCTCATGCCCATGCACACACACACACACACACACACACACACACATCAGGGGTGGCTGTGGGTAATCACAATCACACAAAAGAGTTGATTACGACTACAGCTACAGAAATAGGCCTGTCAGGCTACCGCATGTGACCATTTCACCAGGGAACCAACAAGCCTCATTCTGGACACTCAGAGACTTAAAGGTTGCAATTTAACATGTCCGAATGGAGCGCTTTGTTATGCTCATTACGCTTTGTGCTGCTTTTTGGAGTTGTTCCACAGACTCCATTAGAAAAGGATACAAGCTCACTTGTATTAAACGCTTCTGTTATTTTAGACTAATTGGTTTTAATCAGACTTATGTAGTCAAGGATAGATTCAAATGTAACACTACATTTCCACTGAAAGCACATCCTGTCCTCGTAGTGGTACTCCTGTTCAATGCTAATGGAAGAGTTTAATCACAGCAGAGACCAGATACACGATCAAGCAGGGCAGTGTGTGGTGTTTAGCTGACAAGCATCTATTCCGCTCCATCCCGGCTGGGGGCCCTCCCTCATATTTTACATGATCTAAATGCTCAGACGTATGACATGATTCACAGAGACGTCACTCTAAAAAACAACCAAGATTCACTAACACTTCCCTTGTTATAAACACCATCCTCTGCTAATGACACGGCAATCCAAGGGTACAGACAATGCTTATGTGTTTCTCTCCAGAGTAGAAGGCTATTATGGGGAACAGCTCACGTTTACTGACACAATATCAATGAAAGACCAAATATTACATTGGAAAGTCAAACTACGGAAGTTGGTTTCCATCAATATTATGCCATTAGCTCATATTAAATTGAATTGCTAATTTATATAACACTATATGACTCTTATATCTTTATATATCCTTATGCCTATTACAATTTTAAATGTTTTCTATTGATATTTTAAAAATGTAAAAAGATTCAAAAGCTGAATTTCACTGTCACCTGATACTTCAGAAATCATTCCAATATGCTGAACTGGTGCTTAAATAGTTTTTTTTTTTGCTGTTAAATATAATATTTTCTGCCAAAAAAGTTCTCCAACAATGTCTATATGTTAAACTCCTACATTGGATTTCTGTGAGGGAAAATGTGCTTTGTCTTTTGACTGTAGCAGGTTTAATTTAAGGGTGAAGAGAAAATTGGTGTTTGACAGTTGCAATTTTAAAGAGCTCCTCAAGCAAGAGGAGAAGAAAGCAGGCACCATGTAAAATATCTGTTTTCATGAATCATGGCTTTGTTTTCCTTGGTCATTTTTAGTACAATATAGTTACATATTAATGTACTTAATAACAAAAACCCAGTAATATAATGTTTTTATTTTTACCATTATATCAATTTTGCTGTACTAAACTTGTATATACGTCTGCTAACTTATTATAAAGTTGACTTTTATTGAGCAGAAGGAGTGCTGAAGCCATCTAATTATATACTGAAGGGTCTCTGATTGTGCTGTAGTGGAGCTATTATGTATCAGGTACACCTGAAATATCTTGCATTTAAATACCAATATTATTCAAAGACCATACAATCAGCATTAATAGTGATATTAAAACACATTTTAGGTGCAATATTAAGATATGTGGACTGTGCACAAGAACAAAGTCTAAATCTATCATCTTTATATCAGCATGTCCCAATTGATATGTCAGTAAATATGTTAGATATAAATTGTACTTAGTATAAAAACAAACACATTTTGAATATAATCTTTTTAACTAGGGTGGGATATCATCTTTTTTAATTAACCAGCAAACCTTACAAAGACAGGATGTTTCAACAACATTAGACTCTAGACACTAGGGTCTTTTGTACCCCTAAACACCGTCTGCTAATGTATAAATAATAAAGTTTGTGAGCACAAAAAGTCGTACCGCTCCACTGGTCCCTCATGCCGTCGATGTCGTGCAGCGAGGAGGCTCGGCGCAGGCTGCGGATGCTCTCTCTGGAAAGGCTGTGTTTAAGAGGAGGTCCACTGGGCTCAAGCCGGTCCAGTGCCCGTGGGAGAGGGGAGGAGAAACTGCATGTTGAGGGGGTCTGCTGAATCAGGGCCTGGGTCTCTGATTTCAGGCAGCTGTCTGGAGACATCTGGAGGTCTTTCATGGCCACCTCCTCTTGAGAGGGCTGCAGGACACAGAGGGGAGCTGCAGATCATTTCTCTGTGACAATATGAACTCTCTTGTGTGTCATAAATGCACACATGTACCTGTAGGTAGTCCACCACCACCCCCTCAAAGTGGTCCTTAGGGAGGGACGGCTGCCTCTTGACTCGGAGAGAGGGCATTCGCAGCCTCATCTTACGTTTCTGACCTGAGACACAAACATAAGGTACATAATCAAACACGAGGAATATGTTTTTGCTCAAAGTGAGTTCTTGTCTTTCTGATGTTGAAGTCCTTTTAATCAGACCTGACACATCTCAGCTCAGTGCGAGATACTGACGAGATATCTTTAAAGCTTTATGGAAGACACATTTCAGACTAGTAAGGTCTTTTCTCTGGAAGAAAATCTGTAAAGGAGGAGAAGACGTTTGTGACCCATGCTGGCAGAATGAGTCGGAATGAGCACGAGCAAAAAAAATTAATTTGGGGTTTTCACAAAAATGATGATAATAAGCCATTGCCTAGTGATCCTAATGCTCCGAACAATAAATAAACATTTAAAAATAATCGTTTTCTGAGAGGGGTACATTTTTTCCATTCGCTTCTCGCACTGACTGTCATCCAAAGCATCCGCAATCCATTTATACACAGATATAAACAGATTTATAGTAGGCTAAATATATTTATAATGTTAATGTTTGGGGAACTATTGGGGAAAGACATCAGATGTGCAACATTATATTAGATCTGGGCTTAATATTTGTTGTCTGTCACTTTAAATTGATCAAACCATGAAAGAAAAGAGGGAATCACTCACTGCTCTTGATTGAAGTATTAAAATAGAACGTTTTACTATTAATATAGTGATAATTATTAAGAAATTAAGTATGTAGAATTGCTGGGTGAATTTGCTTTGGAACCTTCAGGAAACTTCAGTTTTTCTCTAAATTTAGTTCGCTGACTCATTGACTTCAACTGATTCCAACAAATCGTCATTTGAACGTCTTTTAATAGAGAATGTAAAAATAAAAATAACTCATTTTGAACATTTGCACACTGTGACTCATTTTGCCAGCACAGGTCACATTTTCTCTCCATTTAGACTGCAGTTTAGTTTCATCATTTTTTTCTTTTCTGGGTAACAATTCATTAGATTAATTTTGGATAAACATACTACTACTATTAAAACAATATGTAATTTATTTTTACTTTATCTATTTATTCAAATATGTTCAATTTTATTTATTTATTTATTTATTTATTTATGTATTTTAATTAACAAAATGTATTTATTAATAAAAGTATTAAAAAGTATTGTTCTGTTTTTAAAACCAAAAGATTATACATTATATGCATTGTTAGTAATACATTATTATACACTGTCATTATTTGCCTATTAATACTTGGATATGCATTTTTATAGTTCTTTCTAAAAATAAAGTCATAAAATATAATGATAATAATTTAAATGTGTAATAACAAATAAAAACAACATAATAGATTAATTGACTTGTATTATTATAATTATATTTAAATTAACTTGTATTATTATAATTATTATTAAATTAATAGTTATCTATATCGGCTAAATATCTCATAGATTCTAATATGACGGTTAAAGCAACACTGGGGTCCAGACACACACATGCGCACACACACACTGCACAAATACATAAACACTCTGCAACTAAAATTTGACACCACCTTTATCAAATGCTGCCTCTGGCTACACCTACTCATGGACCGTCACACCAAGCACAGCAGTCAATGTGTTTACCTTATAAGGCTGTTACAGAAAGGGCCAGAATCTCTCCCACACACTGAGAAAAGGGGGACACGCACCTGCCCGTAGCCAGCTGTGTGCCATTCGCTGTTTGATGCCACCTTTTTTCGTGGACGGGTCTAAAAGCTCCTGGAAGTTTAGGATGAACATGATTACGACTCCTTCCTCATTCTTTACTGGAACGACATCAACCAAACACGGCCTACAAGTCCCTGAAAGGCCGAGAGACACAGACACACAGGAGAGGAAGAGAACAAAGAGATGTTTGAGTACAAGTATAATTTAGTTTTCATGAAGAGCTGTTATAAATACCAACGTGAGGGCTGTGAGTAGTCCAAACACACTCACACTTACACAAACACACAATAAGACTCCCACACACAGGTGCTGCTGTTCAGGGGGTCTGAAATCCATGATTACGAGCAAACATAAATCTGTTAAATAGGCGAGACCTTGGATTGCTGTAACACATTCTTTCAGGCTCTCTGTAATTGTTTATTTGATGCTGAAATAAAGTTCCCATACTTATCTACAAAAATCTAAAACTCTTCTAAAACTTCTAAAACTATTTCAAGAGCACTGTCATCAGCGCTACTAAAAAAAGAAAATCATAATGCCATACTGCACTTCCATCTTCATTTCATTTCAAGCATTTGAATGCAAAACTTTAAGCACACAGGAAGCAGTTTAATTCAAATAAATTAATGCAATTAAAAGTTTTGACAAACCTCCATGTCTATGAATATATTACTTTCTTAAATAAGGATGCATCAAACTGATCAACAGTAAGTAAAGACATTTATAAATGTTACCAAAAAATCCACATAAATGTTGTTCTTTAAACTTTCCACTCATCATATGATCCAAAAAATGTAAAACAAAAATATTAAGCTGCACACATTGATAATAATTATAATACATCTGCATATGAGAATGATATTTGAAGAATCATGTGAAAGAAAATGAATATCCAGCTTTGTCATCGCAGAAATAAAATGCACTTTAAAAAAATATTCAAATAAAAAAACTATTTTAAACTGTAGTATTACAATTGTTACTGGATTTTTATTAAATAAATAAATGCAACCTTGGTGAGCAAAAGAGGCTTATTTCAAAAATCTGACCCAGCCCAAAAGATGTAAAAGTCCATCTGCTATGAGTGATTTCACCCCTGAGGATCATTTCTAATTGGTTAAACTCCCTACTTTCCAAACCACTCAGACAAACACACAGATGCACCGGGAACATTCAGAGGTCACTTATATTTTGACTACAAGGCTTTAATGATACTCTCTGTTTATGACACACTGCTCGAGAGAAATCAAAACGTCACGTGTTGTACTTTTAACCCAGATGCAACAATGAACAGAAAGGCAATAAAGGAGACAAACGATCAAACCAAAGTAATGCAAACGCAGAGCAGCGAGGAAGAGTCACAGGAATGAAAAGGGAGTGACTAGAAGGAGGACAGAAAAACTGGAGAAAGAACAGCATGATTAAAGTCAGCCAGACCCCCCTCAGCTCTTGACTAAAGCAGGCCATCAACCACTCTAAATATAGACCCTGCCCTCACTCACTCACACACACACACAAAGGTGTTGTTCAGTCTCCAGCTCAACCGTTACACAGTTCAAATGGCTGTATCCACTAAAAATATGTGATGGATAAAAAAACCAAGGGGCAGCAGCACGTGTGAGCGTGTGCATTTCAGCCTATGCGTGCATCTGAGCCTTTGTTTAGTGATAGGCGTGTGAGTCTCTGGAGGCCCGTTGTCATGGTAATGTTATCAGGGCACCACTTCTTGGGCCAAAGGAACACCTGTCTGCTTTCTAGCTGAGCTACACATGCACAAACACTGGCTTAACAACATGCAGCCAGCGACTCCATTCAACTGTTCCTGCCTGGAGAGACTAAAGACCTGAGGGATGGGCGGCTCTACTAGACAGACAGGCCTTTTTCTTAAAGGGGAAGTTCACCCCAAAATTTTAATTCTGTCATTAATTACTCAGTCGCGTGTTGTTCTAAACCCGCAAGACTATCCACCAAAGAGTTAATGTCTATGTGTAGGGCTGGGTATCGTTTAAAAAAATGTTGATACCTTGAGATCGAATTTTATGAAATCACTTTTAACACAATGACATTTTCTCAAAAAACATTTTTTTCAGACTCAACACCTCATCTCCTGAGCCACTGCACGGGAAAAAAATATATCCAGTGCAAATTGATTTTAATAAAATTCAAATAGCTTGTAACCCAAAGGTCGCGGGTTCGAGTCCTAGGTCCGCACGGATTGTGGGTGGGGTTAGTGAATAACCAGCGCTCTCTCCACCTTCAATACCACGACTGAAGCCTCTTGAGCAAGGCACCGCTCCCCTAACAGCTCCCTGGGCGCTGCAACAATGGCTGCCTACTGCTCCGGGTGTGTGTTCACGGTGTGTGTGTGGTTGATCACTTCTCACTGCTCTGTGTGTTCACTTGGATGGGTTAAATGCAGAGCACAAATTCCAAGTATGGGAAACCATACCTGGTCACTTGTCACGTCCTTTCCTTTATTTATTCTTACAATAGCCTTATAATTTTTTCCTCTCTGAAAACATAAAAAAAAGGCATAAACATTTGCCTTTCAGTTTATGAAGATTTCATTTTATTGTTGGAAAATAAAGGGAATTTTATAAACACTGAAGAAATACCGCTTTGATAATTTTTGTAGTAGCCTATTATGTACATTCTACTGAACTATATAAAATGTACAATTTCTGCTGCCGTGTCCAAACTTTTATTTTGACGGCTTGCCATTTTTTTACAGTTCTGTGTATACATGATATGATGATAGATTTAGTCAAATGAAAGAAATGCTGTTTTTGCTGTTAAATATTGACAAATACTATTGAAAGCGGGAGTGTGCTCACTTATGTGTGCGGTGCATGCACGTTTATGTGTGTGTGTGTGTGTGTGGCGGAACTGCACCGTGCGTGATACAGAAAGCCATCTGTAATGACTCGTCGTCCTGTAAATGATATAAATAACATAAGGCTATTTTACACACTTCTGGTCAAACACACTGGTTAGTGCTGCAGTCTTGTTGGCTAGTGAGAAAAACTGAAAGTTTTGCATCTGTTCATGTCTATCAAAACATAAGCCACATGTGGGAGAGTAAAAAAGTGAGTGAAAACCTCACTAAGCCCAGCATACCATCCTTGGAGTAGTACAGAATCTCCACCTTGCGCTCCTCTGACCCAAGCAGGGCCTGTGCCAGCTGTGCCAGGGCGCTCTTCATAGTGCCCGGCCCCACCAGGAACTGACACATGCAGGACTGCTGCATGATCTCCGCCCGAGAGAAACCAAACATCTGGCAGAAGCCCTCATTGCAGTAGATGATCCCACAGTTCTTCATCTGGGCATTGGCAATCAGGAATTTACGATCTGGTCGGGTAAAGAACAAAGGGTTAAGAAAACTTAATTAAAAATGAATCACCGTTGTCATTCAAGATGTCTTACATTCTTCAGTCGAAAAGAAATTAAGTTTTTTAAAGGAAATTATTCCAGGATTTTTCTGTCTATAATGGACTTTAATGGTGGCCAACAGGCTGAAGCTCCAAACTGCAGTTTAATGCAGCTTCATAGGTCCAATGGACCCAATCAAGAAGGGTCTAGCCAAATGATTGTTCATTTAAAAAAATGTGCGCGCACACACACACAAATGTCAAACTAAATAAAGAAAAGCATAAACATCTTGGATGAGATGTTCATGAGATGTTGAGTAAATTATCAGGATTTGTTAATTCTGGAAGTGAACCAATCCTTTAACACAGGTTTTATGGGGCAAGTTGTCACATTGTATGTCTATGGAGTAAGCTGTCACAATCAAACCTGCCACACAAATCACTTGCAGGCTTGACATTAACACCCACCAAACCCACCAAATGCAGATGGATGCCAGCTGTGGCGAATAACCCAGTCACTCTCACTAGATACTCTGGTTGGTTGAATTTTATCATTTTAAACTTTTGTTATAATTTTGAATGCAGTGTAAATGCATTCTTGCTATATTTCAACTTTGAACTGTCATAAATGCATCTGAATGCTGCTCCAGTCACTTTCTTCTGCAGTGGAAAGATCGCTTTTGTAGATACTGATTTCATTTGATTGGTAAACAGGCCTACATTATATTATTATATTAAGAGAAAAGGTCAAATGACTTGGAAACATTTGTGTGCAGTATTAAGTCATATGAAATGTCATTTCCCAACAAGGAAATTGTGGCCAGTGAAAATACTTGAGTGGCCGTAAATTTAGAAAACCACTAGCCACAGTGGCTGGTGAGCAAAAAAGTTGCTGTCAAGCAATGTCAAGTCCCGCTTCAATATATATAAAGTGGTGTACACTTGAGAAGTGGAACGAAAATCATACATGATTCCAAACAATTTTTACAAATAAATAACTGAAAAGTGGGGTGTGCGTAATTAATCAGCCCCCTGAGTCAATACTTTGTAGAACCACCTTTTGCTGCAATTACAGCTGCCAGTCTTTTAGGGTATGTCTCTACCAGCTTTGCACATCTAGAGACTGAAATTCTTGCCCATTCTTCTTTGCAAAACAGCTCCAGCTCAGTCAGATTAGATGGACAGCGTTTGTGAACAGCAGTTTTCAGATCTTGCCACAGATTCTCGATTGGATTTAGATCTGGGCCATTGTAACACATAGATATGTTTTGTTTTAAACCATTCCATTGATGCCCTGGCTTTATGTTTAGGGTCGTTGTCCTGCTGGAAGGTGAACCTCCACCCCAGTCTCTAATCTTTTGCAGACTCCAAGAGATTTTCTTCCAAGATTTCCCTGTATTTGGCTCCATCCATCTTTTCATCAACTCTGACATGCTTCCCTGTCCCTGCTGAAGAGAAGCATCCCCAGAGCATGATGCTACCACCACTATGTTTGACAGTGGGGATGGTGTGTTCAGAGTGATGTGCAGTGTTAGGTTTCTGCCACACATAGTGTTTTGCATTTTGGCCAAAAAGTTCAATTTTGGTCTCATCTGACCAGAGCACCTTCTTCCACATGTTTGCAGTGTCCCCCACATGGCTTGTGGCAAACTGCAAACAGGACTTCTTATGGTTTTCTTTTAACAATGGCCACTCTTCCATAAAGGCTAACTTTGTGCAGTGTATGACTAATAGTTGTCCTATGGACAAATTAAAGATATTTAATTAAGATATATACAAATTAAAAATAAAGGTGCAAACTGATTGGTCAGTTTGGTTCTTTTTTTTTTTTTTCTTTTTCTTTTTTTAGGAACAGCAGATCCAAAAGTCAGCAGACAGCAAATACATCAGCATTATCTTGAACAAATGGACATTACAGAGTGTCAGAGAAGATGGATTTCTGATAGAGAAGAGAAATTAGAATGTAGCATCGTTGACTGAGAGAGAAAAATGGATCTCAAGGAGGTGGAAAGAGAGACAGAAGCTCTATTTTAAACCCTAGTGAGCTGCCTGTGTACTGTCTAGAAACTGAACATTAGAATGTGATGGATTAGGATCACTACATAGTCAGCAACTCCACCGCAATCACAGTTGATTCCAATAGAATTTAATGTTAGCATGCTGCTACACTAAACACACTGGGACAAAGCTGATACATATGTAACATGTTGTGTCAATTTGTTCATTTTCTTTAGAAAATTATTTAATCAAAACTTCCAAATTATGTTTTTCCATGCTTTTTGGAACAGTCTTGACATCAGCAGAAGCTACTTCTGCTTGGGTAGGCAGCCCACTAGATTTTGGAGTGTATGCGTTTGTGTGTGATGTTTTTGTGTGTTGCTTCTTGTGTTGTGTTGCACAGCATATCTCTGTTGGGGGCATCAATGCGACTGACAAATCACCACGGTGTGTCACACTTTTGTAACACGTCTGTCATCCTGCTTTAACACACATGCTCCAACACCTCCTGATGTGAGAGAGAGACAGAAAAAAGAAAAAGATGAACATGAGAGACAAAAAGAGAAGCATGGCCTTTAAAAAAAAAAAGAGAGAGAGAATAGCACTTCCTGTCTCAGAAGGAAAAAACGTATAATTTGCAATAATGGCCCAACAATAGCAGAGTTTCTCTGTGGAGAAATTACAGTGAAAAGTGCTGCTGAGATTTCCTCACTGGCAGAAACAGATCCGCAGTAGACAGAAGTCTTGTTTACTTGGTAAAATAGCATCAATTAGGCAAAGATGGTGGAATTAGCATATGCTCTTAATGGACTGGCCTTTGCCGAAGGTTCTCTGGGAGCCGCGGCTGTGAGGAGAGGGACATGTTCTGGAAAAAGCAGGAAAAGGTCATGTGTCTGCTGTGTTCAGGTGATCGCATTTTCCTCCAAACACTTGTGCATTTTCCCCTGGATTCACAGTAAAATATCTTACAATAGATAGGTTATAAATTATTTATGAGGGACAGGTCACTGCGTGTGGAATAAGTGAATTTAATTCTGTTATAAAGATTCAGCAGAATCTTTCTAATTTTGTTTTGTGTTCTGCGTATTGCATGGTTTAGAACCCATTGGTGGCATAGTTCATCCGAGATTGAATATTTTGTCATTATCTATCATTATTTTAAATAGGTATTGCATGCTTTATTTCTAATGTCTTATTGCATTTTAATAAATCTATATTTGTCTGCATACCTGACATGTTTACATCGGCAGTGTGGAAGTTGTTGTTTTCCTTAAACTGTGCATATACTCGCCAACTAAGGAAAACAACAACTTAGGTACATGTTAAGTTTGATTAGTTAACTCATCTCCACCTGTGTCTGCTCACCTGTCTTCAGTTCTTCCAAATTGTGTCTGTGTATTTATAGTCTGGTCTGCCCCATTCAGTTTGTTGGACTTAAATGTTGTTTAAGGTAATGCATGTGTTAAAGCTACTCTCTGGAAATTAAAACTACCTTTTTGTAATATCCTTCATCAGTATTCATTTCTACAACCACAACATGTAACAGTGTTTTTTCATGTAAAAAAAAAGGAAAAAAACAAAAGAAACATCAGACTTAGATGAACAATAATGAAATATTTATTGGTCATCATTTTATTGCACAATTATAGGAATATGTTGTAATTTTTGTCAACAAAATATATCTGGAAAAGATCAGCGCAGAGTGAAAATGCAACTGATGCAAGTTGTACAGCAACATGACTAAATTCTGCCAAGTTTTTTGGGAATTAATTTTAATTCAGGCAATACACTTGCAAAATTCATTTAGAATGCTAACAGGATATTAGCACTTGTCTTTGTGCTTTCAGAAAGTTTAGACAGCAGAAAAGAAAGAGAAAGAAAAAAAAAACACTTCAAGACTCGTTAAGAACAAAAAGGAAGAAATTAGCAGTCAAATTAGTGTTGTGGTCAATATTCCTCAGTACAGGAGAGAGCTAATCAATCAAAACAGTTCACCAATTCGTTTTAATTATTCATCAGTTACCACCCACTGGCACGCTCTCCGATTCCTTCCAAATATGCTATTTCATCATTAGGCGGGGAATAATTATGTCTGTTTGGATAAGCGGAAAGAATTAATCGGCTCTCTCTCCTTTCAATATCTCTCCTCCATCTGCAACCTCTCAAATTGACTGGTCTTGCACAGTTGCAGCTGAACAAGAAAGAGAATTGTTGGTGTCAAACCGCAGTTTACAAATATGACATCTCCTCTGGTATGGCTGCAGATATGAAATATTGATTTATACGCAGTAAAAGGTCTTATAAAAATGATCACATACACATGAGGGATTAATGCCTGAAAGATCGATAGAAATTTCATTCCTGACGCTGGACTGTCACCTACGGTGAAATGCTAAAATAAAGAAATCAATATTATCTATGAAATGTCAAATTTATTATAATTATGTGGATGAAAGCTGGCCAAGTGGCTCCCAAGAGGCCAGGAGGGATAGGTTACCCTGCTCAGTCTCCCCTTGCGGTTCACACGCTCCGCCTGCCAATTTGAGCGCAATATCAGAGTCGAGGGCTGCCGGCTGCTCTCGGAGGCCAAATTCCTGAAGGAATATTTAACAGCGTGTTTGGAAAGCCATGCTTGGGGTTGTGCAGCTTGTAACAGCTGCTGATGTGGAATGACAGTTCTCTCCTTTCCCGATTGAGACCTGCCTGCTCTCCTGCTGTCTGTCTCACAAAGATGATGTCACGGAGGACAAAAGACAAGAGCGGCATGTCACTAGATGTCAGCGCTGAAGACATATTCCCTTTTAACACTTATTGATTTTCTTCCTCAGGAAGGCACAACCTCTTTGTCCTCCTAACAACTTGGGATTGATGGAAATCCTGTTTATTAACCGCACTTCACTTTATTTTCATATGCAGATTTCAGGTTGCAAAGAAAGGGTTATTTGAGACCTGTGTATCAGAGAAGATTTTGCAAGTAGAACCAAAGTGCATGCACTTGATTGTAGACATCAAAATAAAATGAAAATGTCTTTTTAACACTGTTGTTTCATGCTTGCTTACCAGAATTGGTAACACTTTAGTTAAGTTGCTCATTGGCATATTACTTATCCTATTTCTCAAGATTTCAGATCTTTTTATCCTACCCCATACATAAACATAAACAACTGCCTTACTAACTATTAATAAGCAGCAAATTACAGCTTACTGTGGCAAAAGTCATATAGTGAGAATTGCTCCGTGAAGTGTGACCCCAGAATTATGCTCTCTTGATGAGGATCAACCCGATTCTAAAGATTATTAACTGCTCAATATTTTGGCCTATTATAGGAATTACATAAAACTTAAGAAGTTGAAAAGGCACATATTTTACAATAGTGAAGCTAATAAACCCCATTTAAAATGGCTGTTTTGTAACTTTTTGTACTGAACTTGTTTAATCAATGAAGCAAGACCAGATGCACAAACAGCTTGTATGGAGTCTATACGATGAGTGTGATTTCACCAAGTACACAAGGTTCTTAGATCAACATTGTTGTGTAGATTTGAGGGATACTTTTCAGGTTAGGTTTAGGGGTAGGGATTGGCATAATTCTATATTTTTGGACAGTAATGTTGATCCAGGATAAACAAAAAATAATCACAGCGTTTTGCACATACCTTGAATCTCTTCTTTTGATTTATGTGCTACATTTACATCTATTTTAGATTTAATTCACTAAATATATACATTATATTTATTTATTTATTTATGTGTGTGTGTGTGTGTGTGTGTGTGTGATCTAACAGCACAGAAACAGGCTGCTTAATTGCAAACCACTCACTATATAATTTTAATCAGTCCTAATCAACACTGAGATATATCAACATAAGTATTTTCTCAATATAAAAGTCATTGCCATTTTTTTTCAACTCATTCTTGCTAAACTGCGCAGGCCTCAAACCATATTTTATGACTCCTACACAGTCATGCTCAGCTGTATTATCTCATCTACACAACTTTAACTGTTAGTTGATTTCAGTAACCACCTGAACATTCCCAATAAAATCTGCACAATAACCCACAGAAACACACACAAATACACAAGTGCAGGTTTTAGAGAGACTATTAAAGCTTCCAGAAATCCATGAACACTTTATCCTGGATTTTCTCAGTATCCACGTTAACAGATGATGGGACGAACACTTCAGAGAGACCCTTAAGAGCCCACTGAGCCCAAACCCTTATCACACATTTGGAGCCACACGCTTTACAGATGCCTTGGTCAATTGAACCAATTTAATGCTCTAGATATTAGTAGAGAGGGAGAGAGAGCGGGAAGAAATGGGACATCTTGTTACAATTCAAAGAGTGCTAAATCGAATTCAGAAGATCAGAACAGAAGAGATAGACAGGTATTTTTCTGGCATCAGGTTTGTGTAGCAGCATAGACAGAGAGAGAGAGAGAGAGAGAGAGAGTTAAGGTACACTGCTAAGTGATAGAGATTTCAAACACTATGACTGACAGGTGATTTTGTATCATATTCAAAGAAATCGTAGGGTGAATAGGAAACATATGTTTTGAATGAATGTGTTTTTTATTTTATTTATAAGATATTTATTTAAAAGATATTGTCTTGGTGTGTTCAGCCATGTTCTATCCTGAACCTGAACAAGCCAATGTCCTGTAAAGTTTAGCTTTAACATGTCTGATCCTTAAGTCTTGATTGGCTGTAATTAAACCCCAAGAACAATACTGAACACCCTTGGGTTAAGCTATTTCTTATGGTATTTATAAAACAATGCCACTGAAATATTATTAAAAACCATCTTGATTAATTAACTGCCCTACTTAATCATGTGGACAAAATAAATAAATAAATTGAGATATATGAATCTTCAGTGGAGAGACATGAGATTACTAGTTTTTGTTTGTTTGTTTATTTACTTTTTACATTATTTATTTATTTTTGTCAAGAAAATCTGAAGAATCTTTTTCTCAAAAAGTTGTTTGATCTCATTGCTGTGCAAAGGTGTTAAAGAGAGTTAAGATAAGATAGAAAAAAAAAAAATATCACACTGTTACACTAAAAAAAAAAACAAATATGGGTGTGCTAGATGTATGTGTGCCCATATACAGTATTTTAATGCCAATCTCTGTATGCACTGGGCATTTATAAAAGCATCATTGTCTCAGAGCTCAGTGGTTCAGTTCAGCTGACCAGTTTCACCCCAGCATCCTTCTTTCCCTCTCCCTAGATTAGGGTCACCACCCGGCCTGTGTGTCTGCCTCTCCCTTCTTTAATGCTGGAACTGAACAGACTCACTCTGATGAGGACGCTCTTCCAATGTGTTTCCTGTACGCTTCCATAAACAGGTCAGTTCAGGGGTCCGCACAATATGGTGGCATTATTCCCCATCCTAAACTTCAAGGACTGTTGTTCCTCAGGGTAATTTACCTGTGTGTGCGTGGTGAGGGTCTGTTGTCTCCAGGGATAGAGGACACTGTGTCAGGGTTATACTCTTTCACTGCAATGGCCTGGAGGTTTATGTTATAGAGACAAGGTGGCATAACAAACTTTGTAACAAATAGCAAAGTAAATTTGCTTTCTATGAGTTTGTTGTTGTTTTTCTCCCTTAATTTCACATTCTTTTTGTTTTTTATTTTTGTATTTTTTTCTCAAAGAAATAAAGTAAAGTGATGTATGCACCTTTAAGATATAATTATTAAATTAGAAAAAAAAATCTTTCTTTTGCAAGTTAAAGTAAACTAAAGGTTTATGAATTATATAGCCCAAGTATCTGTATTTCGATCCTTCCAAAGAGAAGTTGAAACTATGGCTTACAGATTAAATCAGGAGTTAAAATATAAAAACATCACCACAGAATTATTGGGAAACACTCACAATAGCCATGCATTTCACTTGAAATCCAAAAAAATACTGAATAATGTGTTACTGGAAGTAAAGACTTAACCCTATATTTATCTCGTTATCTATTTTTACATGAATAATGAACATGGAGACATCCATAAACATCAGCCTTTGTCCGGTTACATTTGGAAAGTGAATATTCTAATTGGAATCATTTCAACAGCCCTGAACCCATCTACTCGTCACATTATCATCTCTCTCAACATGCACACACCCACACACACCAGGATCCATTCAGAGGGTAACCACAGCAAAGGTCATGCTCCAGCATGCCAATCTCCTGCTGTAATTGACCAGTGATGTTTAGTGATCATTACTGCCCCCCTCTTCTAGCATAGCATGGGGGGCCCATAGTTTCGTCCACCTTCACAGGAGGAGAGTCCAATGAGGCACAACTCTCGGCAGGGGGGTGGATACTTTATATATGATTTCATAATTGGCAAGCTTAATTGGTCACAGTTGTTATAAAGAGAAAGGGTTTGGCTGGAGGTATTCGTTGATTTGGGGGTTCAAAGTTCAGGCCAAAGTTGATTGTTTGGAGACAGCTGCCATAACTGTCAACTGTCATCTGCTGTTGGTCCAATTAGACACTGCCTTTGTAAATTGCATACCTCTATCATTTAAATCATGAAATGAAAGGGGGAAAAAAAGTCTACCTTCATAATAGTATTTGTAAAGTGTACTGGCTGTGCTTAATTACAGTGAACTGATACATAAAAATTCATAAAAAGTGACCAGCCAATATAGGGAGTTTGTATTATTTTTAAAGTCAGGATGATTTGGATATTCACCATATCAGTTTTCTTAGTACATTTTATAGATCTTATTGTGAACCATTTGTTTATTTTTGTTTTGACCTCATAACGTCCTCATAAAATGTTATAACTGGACCTTCTGGTGAAGACAACATATACGTCCCTAATGTTTTTTCAGCACTTATGAGAGTATATATATTTTCTGTGTTTGTTAATCCATCCCTCCATCTTGCTTGCGAAAAGAAAAAAAATGTTTTGGCCTGTGCACAAACTCTTTTCTCATACTCACTCTATTCTGAGAGTATAGTATACAGCTTGATGTTAATGTGCTTGATCATGTTCGATTCTTCTGTTTCATGAGTTTGCGCTTCCTGAAAGATAAATAATAGTATGTTTGGCGAGCTGTCGGGTAACAGGAGCCCAAATTTATCCTTTTATGTTATATATAAAATATAAAAAATATATAAAACCTTTTGTGTTATATAATTTAATGTTTTGTGGCTATAGCTTTAAAGAGTATGATCATTTATAACACACAACAAACATGACTCATTCAATTAATTTATAATGGATTCTATTTAGTTATGCATTATATGTCTTGTATCTTGCCATTTTACTTATGTTACCTTACTTAAAGCTGACAAATACCACTTATAACTAGTAATAATAACAATACTTTATATATTTTTTCAAACAGCCATAAGATGAGATATCAGATAATATCAATGTGCACATTTGCTTTGAACAGTTTTTGTAATATCAGTTATTTTGATATACTTTAGAAGAGGTGACCGGACCCTGAGGAAGATTGTGGAGAAGGACCGATTCCAGACATTGAATGACCTGCCGAAGCAGTGGACTGAGTTTGGAGTAGAAAAATCCAGAGTCACGGTGTACAGGCATGTGCAGGAAATGGGCTACAGGTGCCACTTTTGAACCAGAAACAGTGGCAGAAGCACCGGTGTGTGTAAAATGAATCTAAAATATATGAATGTCTAATGTTTATCAGTACATTACAGAAAATAATGAACTTTATCACAATATGCTAATTTTTTAAGAAGGACCTGTATATGCAAACACTTTATTTTTAAGCTTCCTCAACAGACAAACTAAGTATAGGATAGGGGAGAGTGGGGGCAGTTGCAACACTTTTTACATTTCCTTCAGTTTCTCAGCGATCGTTTGTTTTAGAAAGACAAAATATATATGTTACATCCGCACCAGACTCCACCAACACGCCCATTCCCAGATCACCATCCCCTGAGTACTAACGAGCCTCACCTGATTACACACCTGATTGCACTCAGCCACACCACATTTAAGCACCCCTCACTCCTTCAGTCACTTTCCGAGCGCATTAATTGTAAGTGGACAAACTCCTTTTTACAACGAAAACTTACCTGTGTACTCACCTGTTCTCCTCCAGAATTCCTCCTGAATCTCCTTATTCAGCGGCTGGCTCCGACTCTCCTGCTGGAAACTTCTCTGTGCCTCCAAGTGGTGTGTGAGTGTGATCATCATTGGTGTGCTCCGACCCGGATCTGTGAAATACAAGAAAGACTATTATCATCCAGTATTCATTTCTGAATTTGATTACTTTGTGTTTACCTTTTGAATTCCGACAGTGGCGAAGAACCTTTGTTTAATAACCTCCTTTGTCTAATTTATCCTTGTGTCCGTCTGCTTCCATAACAGAAGCTCGGACCGAAGAAACGCAAATATGAGCACCAACGATCCTTTCCAGGAGCTCGTCGATGCTGTAAAGATCGCCCTACAATCCACTGCACCACCACCGGCACACACGCCATCACCACCGCCACCAGCAAACCCGGAAGTATGCATTCCTTCTTCACCGGTTCCTGTGGTATGTCCTATGGTGCGTTCGACTCCCTTCTCTGGCGTGGTGGGGGATTGCAAGGGGTTCCTTCTACAATGCTCGGTAACATTCGCTACTTACCCAACTGTTTATAATACTGACGGGGCTAAAATAGGATATATTATTTCATGTTTATCCGGAAGTGCTCTCAGGTGGGCACAATTTGGAGTCAGGCTGGACCTGCTGTAGATTCCTATGCTGCCTTTGCTGTCCATTTTCTGGAGGTTTTTGGAAAGACTGAGCATGATACATTGGCAGGTGAGGAACTTTTTCATTTTCAATGCCAAAATAATCTACCTATTTATGAATATACCATCAGGTTCCGAAAACTTGCAGCGGCCAGCGGATGGAATGAACAAGCTTTGATTACCACTTTTCGGCAAGGCCTGGAACCTGGTCTCAGAATGATGTTTGCACCATACGATGACACTATTGGATTAGAAAAGTTTATTCAACTGGCGCTGCAGTGTTCAGCCCGTGTCTAGTCCTACAATTCAACTCCTCAGCACGCCCCGTCAGTCAACCCCCGTCCGCCAGAGGTCTTCAGCCCTCCAAAACCAGTTCTTGAGTCCATGCAAGTAGATAGTCAAAAGTTAACTCTTCAGGAACGTCAACGACGTATATCAATGAGACAAATGTGTTTGTATTGTGGACAAAGTGGTCATCCCCTGCAAAACTGTGCTTCACGTCCACCATGCCTACAGTGTATCCCATACTTTCAGTCATTGATGTGATGCAACCTTGTACTTACCCAGTCACACTTACTGCTAAAGGAATGTCCCTTTCTGTCACACCACTCATAGATTTGCGTGGGAATTCAGCTGGGAATTTCATCGCCGTTCACCTGGCACAACGTTTGCACTTACAACCTGTCCCCACAGGAAAGCTTTATCAAGTCCAGTCTATCACCAGAAAGCCCCTTTCTAACCGGGATGTGCAACGTTGTGCAGGGCCTATTAAGCTCAGGCTGGGTGTTTGTCATGAAGAGGAGATCTGACACATGGTTCTGGAGGGCTCCACTGTGGATGTGGTTCTGGGACGTCCGTGGCTGGCAAGGCATGAACCCATCGTCACCTGGAGAGATCATCAAATGGAGCTCTCAATGCTGGCCAACCTGCTTTTCCAATTTACCGCTGTGTGCTAAGAAGTCCCTCAGGGTTTGTACTACTTCAGTGGAAAATGTCAGTTGAAGTACCTTTTGAATATTGTGCCTTTCAGGATGTGTTTTGCCAAAAAATGGACATGAATTGTCTTTTTTTAGTTTATTTCTAATCAGAAAGGGTGACGAATGGAAGACTGCATTCATCACACTCACGGGGCACTACGAGTATCTTGTGATGCCGTATGGTCTGGCCAACGCTCCTTCCATATTCCAAGATTGCATGTATGACATCTTCAGAGACTACCTAAACCTCTTCGTGCTCATCTACATGGATGACATTCTCATATTCTCCTCGAACATCCAGGAGAATAACCACCATGTCAAGCAGGTACTTGAAAAGCTTTGTCAACATCAGTTGTACTTAAAAGCAGCCTTTCTTCTGAAAGGTACCGAAGCTACTCAAGCTTTTCAGCGTCTCAAAGAGGCCTTCACCACAGCCCCCATCCTAAGCCATCCTGATCCTAGTAAACAGTTCATCGTCAAGGTCGATGCATCTAACACCGGGGTCGGAGCTGTCCTCTCCAAGCAGCAGGGGGATCCACCTCAGCTCAAGCCATGTGCATACTTCTCCCACAAACTCAACCCGGCGGAGAAAAACTATGACATCGGCAAACGAGAACTGCTGGCCATCAAGTTGGCTTTGGAGGAGTGGAGACATTGGCTGGAGGGGTCTACTCGCCCATTTCAGGTATTAACCGATCACAAGAATTTACTATATTTAAGGGATGCCAAAAGACTGAACCCGTGTCAAGCTCGATGGGCCTTGTTTTTCAATCTTTTCAGTTCTCTATCTCATACAGACCGACTTACCCGCATCTGAAGGTAACACCTGTATCCTAGTTATTGTTGACAGATTTTCTAAGTTTTGTTGTCTTGTGGCTCTCAAGGATCTACCCACAGCATGGGATACCGCCCAGTTACTCTTCCAACATGTGTTTCGATCCTAAGGACTCCTTTAGTTACCTAGACAATACAGAATTCACCCTACCTTTCACATATCCCTTCTCAAACCTTGTCACAATCCTATGGTCGTCGATGATGGAACCATCTACCAAATCAGAGAGATCCTGGATTCCCGGCATTGTGGTGGTCGTGTTGAATACCTACTGGACTGGGAAGGTTACGGCCCGGAAGAAAGGTCATGGGTGCCACGGGAGGATGTCCTGGACAAAACCCTGCTACAAGAATTCCACAATACCCACCCTCAGTGTCCTGCACCTTGGGGCAGAGGTCTATCACCATGGCGTCGAAGGGGCCAGGCCTCAGGAGGGGGTAATGTTACATCCGCACCAGACTCCACCAACACACCCATTCCCCGATCACAATCCCCTGAGTACTAACCAGCCTCACCTGATTGCACTCAGCCACACCACATTTAAGCACCCCTCACTCCTTCAGTCACTGTGTGCCTCTGTGTGTGAGTGTGATCGTCATTGGTGTGCTCCAACCCGGATCTGTGAAATACAAGAAAGACTATTAGTTCATCCAGTATTCACTTCTGAATTGGATTACTTACTTTGTGTTTACCTTTTTAATTCCACCAGTGGTGAAGAACCTTTGTTTAATAAACTCCTTTGTTTGATTTATCCTTGTGTCCGTCTGCTTCTGTCACAGTATATATATATATATATATATATGTGATACATGGAGTACATTGAACATAACAAAAATGGTCTCACCAAGTTGTTTGTAACAATTTTTAATAATTATTTTGTTTCCAGTCCCATGGAAGGTGCACATTCCAGTGTGACTGTTTTTCCTTTTGTTCCTGTGAAGTTAT
>JAUYWG010000033.1:11122705-11133048 GCA_034779775.1 Enteromius afrohamiltoni | reverse complement strand
GTGTGGTGTCTGTAAATATTTATATATATATATATATTTATATATATATATATATATATATATATACAGATAGATACACAGATACAGGCCTATAGAGGGGATGTGAGGTCTTTATGTAAAAATAAACAAATAAGTTGTCAGAGGATAAGAATATTATATGTGGATAACTCCTTTTTGACAAAATGTCAGATAGACCCTTCTTCCAAGGTACACACACATAAATGTAAATAGCACTATGGCAATACATATACAAATAGCAACAATTCTTTATATGTACAAATATGTACTGACCGAGCCTGCAAATATGGCCATGGCCGTTGCATGGTACAGCCCTAATGTTCAGCAATTACCACCTCACTTTTATACTGCTATTCTAGAAACATGTAATATCAAAGTAATGAAACATACATGAAAAATGTAAGTAATATTTCGTTTTACAAAAAAATGTGGTTAGTTTGTACTCAATGAAATTAAGTGCTCCACTTGGTCTGTCACCATCAACTCACAGATTTAAAGGATGCTCTGGAGTCCTAATATTTTTACTTGCTACTTTTACTTAAGAGAGAACCCCGTCTCTGAGTAATTTTTAAAAAGATGCTAATTTCAACACCCCAACATTACTGAAAGTAAAAATACATAACTGCACCAAAAGAGAAATGTCATTATGAATTAAATTACAAATGTAAACACGGATACTTGTGAGAAAAAAAAAAAAAAGAGCTCCTTGATTTCAGGTGTCCACAGTGGGACAAATGGAGTGAATCAGTAAAATGTCTCTTCAGCCAATTAAATTAGAGGACTGGAACTAACCAAATAGTCCAAATAAATATGTGTGTTACAGTATGCTTTTGTTTGCTGAACATTATACAGCGTTTTAAAGGAATGTTAAGCGATTGTGAAGGTACACTATTCTTAAACTCTTACTGGAAATGACATACAGGCATCAGATGTGCCCAGTAAGTAGATATAGTGACATTGCATGGTACAGCCCTAAATTTAGATAAAAGAAAATTCAAGAGGTTCAAAGATAAAATACGAACAGATAACACTGCCAACACTTCCCATTTCTGGAAAGACAAATAGGCCTATGAGCAGGGGAAAATTCTAATATAATACATAATTTGCCTTGTCTAGTTTTACATTCTAAACAAGCCTGCATTAACAACATAGCAGGAAATAATTTATTATGGTTCTCTTTCAATCCTGCGCACACACACACAGGGCCGGCCCTGTCCAATTTGCTGCCCTATAGGCGAGATTTTACTTGGTGCCCCTTACCTCACAGCCCATTCCACCAATAATCATTGTGTTCAAACATTCACACAGGCACTGCATAGCTTTTTCTTGTTTTTTGTATATTTTTATTGGAAACACGCCAATTAATTTGTATGACCACACTAATTTTTTATGTAAAAACATGACTTACAGGATTTTGTGAGAACATGCGTTCTCTGGGCTCAAACCCATGATCGCATAATCAGGTGTCATATTGTAACGCACCGTGGGCTAACCGTGGGCTACACTGCTGATATTTGTTGCTGATAGGAGCGCAATTTTAGTATATGCTCTGATGGGTTGTATTTCACCGTTATTGTACAAACAACCTATACAGGCGTATTAGTTGGAGGACAGGTTGAACTTAAACTAACAATGGACATTACATTTGTAACAGCATTTGTTACTTTTGGTATTTAATTATTGCCATATTAAATAAAAGTGTTCGACTTCCAGTAGATGGCAGCACTGTTATAATACCATCATTACTCCAGTCTTCAGTGTCACATGATCCTTTCAGAAATCATTCTAATATGCTGATTTATTACTAGAATGGTCAATGTTGGAAACATGTGCAGCCAACATATTTGTGCAGCCAAATATATTTTTTGGAACCTTTTTGGAACCTTTTATTCTTTTTTTTCCTCAGGATTCTTTGATGAATAACAAGTAAAAACAACATAATTTTTTACCAAATATAAAATATTTCCATATGGTGATATTGTATATCTTTTTTAAACATACACATTTTGGTCACTCATTTTTGTGCATTCAAAATGAATTTAGCTCATACACTATGACTAAATATGATAAACAAACTGCAATATAAAGAGGTCATCTGTCTATTACAGCATGATCTCTCTCACTCTGTCACCTCTCTAGTGGTTGCAGTAAGATCTCAGAATGGAAAATCCCCCATCGGTGTCTAGCCAAATGAGAACACCACTGCTGAAGTGTTTTATCTGTCCCACATACTTCCAGTATCCCAAAACTGATTTCTTCCCAGCCATATACACACTGGAGAGGACAGACTTGGAGAAAAACATCTGATCTCACATTAGTACCCTATGACAATATCTGTTCGTAATGACAGCTGCATTTTTGACTCACATGAAATGCGTTTCACAATTACTGATATCACAAACATCCAGTAATATTCTTACCCTCTCACCTTCCACTCTAAGCTCACTTAAGTGATTGTTTCACTGCAGGCAACAAGCTGTGTGTGAATAAAGAGACAGAAATGCAGTGGTTGTGGAGAGGTCTGACACAGTGTGACAGGCTTAGCTGATTGTGATGTGCTTTGCACAGATTCTCCGGGTGCCTGAGTAAAGAGGTGGCGGCGCTAGAGGGTCAGACTGAGGTTAAACAGCAGGAGATGTTTGATTAGAGCCCAAAGAACCTCTCTGATATCTGTCCATAGCCTTTGGAGGTGCTGCTGGTGTCTGATGTGCATGACTGAGACATGTCTTCCAACACTCTTTCTTTTCACTCTTCATTAAGCCCGGGAAATTTGTTTTTATTCTGCTCTCTCACAGACCAGATTCAAGCTGGCATGTTGTGAACAGATGTTTGATGATTATTTGAAATCACTTGGACTTGTGGGCTATTTATAATATTTCTTTACTGGGATCTATAGTTCCATAAATAATATTTAACATCCATGGAATCTTTCCATTGGATTCCGTAGGTTTTAAACAGCGGAAAAGGGATCTGTAGATATTCTTTACGCTTTATTTATTTTAAGAACTGGTCACTGAAAGGTTCTTTAAAGAACTGTACTTCAGGGACTTTTTACTGAGATTCTCATGCCCATGAGATCCAGAAATAAATCAAGCTGCCTAATGATTTATTTCTTAGTGCAGTGTTATACCAGTTAAACATCCAGATGCTATCAGACTATGCGTCACACATTGTTCTAAGTACTCCTTTCCAGATATCCAAGATGCTGTTTGCCTTTAACACTTCTTTAAAGTACTTCAGTGAGGACAGCGTGTAATTATGCCTCTCAGTTGCCCTTGTTCCAGAGTTGCCACGCTCCAAATGACTCATCCAATATGCCCCAATTTCTTCACATAGGACTCAACTCAAGCCAAGTTCTGTCAACTCCATGCCCCCACTCTGTGAATGTCTAGCATTGCTGTGAAATGCTTTAGCGACCTCAAAGTTTGATGTTCTGAAATGACATTTTATTTCATGAGTTTTGATAAGGACATTTGTTGGCATGGTGTTTTTTGAGGATATCTACCCAACCAGAAAAAAAATGTTCCCGGATTTCGCCAGGGACATGTTGTGGCAAGTCATATTTCTCAGCGATACTAGGTTTTCTATGTACACATGGGGGCTGAACTATTACATTGAGTTTCTGTTTATTTTGTTAGAACAGTGGTTTTCAAACTGGGGTTCACAGAAAGTGTGAGAATCTACCCTTTTTACATTTCTGAGTTGGAATGTGAAAGTAAATTATAGCAATAATAACTTTTGAAGGGACAAACTGTAGGAGAAATAGTGTTTTTTCATTTTAATTTACTAATTTTTCAAAAACAATTGTGTTTCTGTGACTTTCCAAAAGAGGAAAAAAGCGCCATGCAAAAACAAACAATGTGGCCTATGCAGCCTAATTCACAAACGAATGACTCTTTGGCGGCGATTATTCAGTAACTGAATCAACATGACTTTGACCCTTACTGAACTGAATGCTGAATTTCCATATCGATGCATCTTTACCTCAATAAAATTATGATGTTTTTTTACTTGGTTTGCCACTTTTATATAAAAATATATTTCGTCTTTATTTATACCCCAAAGTCATGTCTTCTTTATCCTCATTTTTATAGGTTACCTTTAGATAAGTTAGCTTACCCATTACAGTTTGACGTCAAGGAGAATGCAATGGCAAAGATTTTAGAAGAATATTACGAATAGCATGCCCTTTTTAGACTTAAACTGAGTGTGTGACTTTACACAGGTCCCTAACAAGATGTCGCTATGTACTTGAGAGTGAGAGACTTCACTTATGTAAACCTGTGAAAAGATTTCAAGGTGAGAATGTTTTGTCTTTGAATTTCATTAGGCTTGCTCTACCTGGGAAGGATTCATTGTCTTGTTATCCAGGCCAAAGAAACCTTATATTGGAGCAAATCTAGTTCTACAGTAAGTTAACTGCCTGTCGACAAAGATAGCGCGAGTAATCCCCTCTAACTAAGCGTGGGATCCGCATCCTATCAGTGACCCTGTCACACATACCTGTCAATCAAACCTTCTGCCCCTTGACATGTTCACATGTGACAGAAAATCACTGTCACTTCCTATTTCATTCAGTTTTAAGTCATTATTAATCAGTCAGATCAATAAGCTCCAATACAGATGCGCTTGTGTCGAAAAGTCCTCTTTTATCCACTTTATTTTTAACATAATTTTGTAACTTGAATGTGCGAGACTTCCTGTGACTGTACAAAAACTGTTAAGCTGCTTCATTTTGCAAACGCTGTTATAGTGTAATTATAAACACACTGGTTTGGAGCACAAATAGGTTTAGAGTTTACCGCACTTTACCGTTCTTCAGCTGTCGTCCTTCAACATATCACACAATCACAGGAAATAGCTTACTTACGAAATGCAAAATAAGGGAAATAGGCTCATAAACAGAACACACGCCACCATATAAAATGTATTTTTTATTAGTATCAATATTAGACACCACAATAAAGGGAAGTCCAGTTCAGTATGCAGCAGTAGTGTGAAAGTTATCCCTCCTCAGCTGAAAATATCAGTGCTACCTGGTAGTATGAGTTTAATTAAATGTGTTAGCCAATCGTGTTAGCCAAACTGCAGCTACTTAGCATGGAGATGTATAAAGGTCACACAGAAGTCACTTTCAAACCAGGCAGCTTCCTGTTGGTCAGTGCAGTGAATTCATTTTGTAAACTTGAACGTGAGTGCAATCTGCATGGGAAACTCAGATCACATGAATAAAATGGTTTGAATTTGCCCAAATGTCATCGATCGATGGTAAATACGTATTAAGTTCTTTAAGATATTATTTTATTGTTGATTAATATCCTATTAATATGTTTTCTACAGGTCAATTAACAGTCAATAAGCATTTTAAAGCATTGCAACCTGGGTCCATAGAGACGCTTTAGTTAGCTACTGTGCAAATACTTTGTGTATACACAGTGAAAGAGGGAAAATGTGGTCTAAAATGTTGATATAGCACCGCTGACAAAGTCCATCATTCTTTTAAAACCCTCACAAAGATCTTTATGTTATAGTTTCCGTCTGCCTTACATTAACACTGACCATTTAGATTCAAAAACTTTCAATCCTGCTCTTCTTCATGTAGTACGTATAGACTACAATACATTTCTGAATGTACTCTCTACAGTTTGTGCTCGACTATAAAAAACTATATTTCCCGTGCGCCCGCTCTGACCACTAACTACATCTTATTCTACGTTCTACTTTCATCTGTCCAACCATGACTTTTTTTACGGCACAATCGGCGATAAGCTAGTCTAATACCGCACAAAGACTCTTTGCCACAAATAAAGACAGATAAAGAGAGAATCCCAGGGAGAGAAAGAAATCAATATGCAGTTGCTTATAGTGGCTATTATAACTGAATATAATTCCCAGAAACTATATAGACTAGGAAAAGTGGGTAAGAAATGACATATTTGATCACAGCATTAGTGATCAGCTCTCTTTAGTTGCATCCAATCCAGCGTCTGAGACTGATTACGGCAGATCCTTCCTCTCCGTGGTGGACTCCTTAATAATCTTTAAAAGATAGATTGCATAGGTTAGTTTTAGCTGAAACAGAACACAAATAAAGAAATTAAAAAATATATAAATATACAAATGATGCCTATGGATATCAGAAAGCTCTTGAATGGGATTTGTGTTCTAAAGATGAAAAAGGTCTTTGGGGTTTGGAAAAACATGAGGGTGAGTAATTAATGACAATATACGCATTTTTGTGTGAAATATCCCCTTAATATGAACAAACCAAAAATACCATGTTTTAATCTAAGTTAATGTTAATTTCAACTTTAATAAATACAATGTTAATATTATTTAATGAAGTAACAGGAATGAACAATGTATAGTTTTTATTTTTATATTTTTACCAGTAACTAATGTGACGTGAAGTGTAACTAAAATAATACAGTTTTGTATATAATGCAGCATTTCCTTTAGGCCCATGGTCCTCAATCAAGTGTTTGGACACTCCAGCTTTAATGCAGCATATGAAATAATGAATCAAATAATAAAATGAATCACAGAACGGTATATTAAATTATTTAGTGTGATTACTAAAAAAGAAAATGGTGCTATCGTCTCATAATGAAAATGATATGTTTTTATGTAAACTGGCATCATTTTTTTAAAGGCTGGTGAAGAGCGCCCCCTAGTGTTTACCTCTCCATCACGAGTCTCAACGGTTCGCACAACTATGCTCCTCTTCACATGCGCCTCGGGAGTCAGTTTAGTGTCCATGCTGGTGTCTAACAAAACACACACACACACATACACATACACACATGAATAAACAGAGACATGTAATTCAAGCAGGAAACAACAACTCTGAGATAAATCACTCACCTCTGAACTGTAAGTTGGTGAAGTTCTGCACAGGAACAGTGATTCTAGAAGAGGTTGAAGATACTCATTTAATCATGTTTAAATTTATTTCCTCAAATGATTGCGATTAATCCCATTTCTCTCCTCCCATCACCTGCTTTCCTCTCCTTCAAGCAGCTTCCGGTAGGTGGCGATTTCAATATCCAGAGCCAGTTTTACATTGAGCAGATCCTGGTACTCCTGCAAGTGTCTGGCCATCTCCTCCTTCAGCATCTGGATCTCATCCTCCAGACGGGCCACGGTGTCCTGGTACCCAGCCGTCTCTATGGTGAAACGCTCCTCCATCTCTCGCAGCTGGCGCTCCAGAGACTCGTTCTTAAAGATGGTTTTAAGAAGGCCATGACTTTGCTGTCAAGTACTGTGCACTACAGTCCTAGCTGAATTTGTGTTTTTTGTTGTTCTGGTGAATACTTACAGATCCACGAAGAGATTCCAGGTCACAGGTCAGGCCCTGAATCTGTCGGCGATACTCGTTGGCCTCCTGCTTGGCTTGTCTCAGAGCCTCTGCATTACGATTGGCTGCATCAGTCAGATCAGCAAACTAATGGAATAAATTATTATTAATTAATTATTTATTTATTAATAAAACAAAACATTTCAATATATTATATTATGATGCAGATAAAATTTTGCACTTTGATAGTAAAAATCCAATCTCATTCTATAATTGTGGGTACATTTGGTGTCCCCATCAACTCTGTTATCTAGGTAGACTTACAATGGAGACAATATTGTAACGGAATTGACATTTTTATTTAATTTTTGTTAAAAACTCCACTTGCTGGCATAAATGCTAGGAACACATGACACTAATGAAAACATGATTAAAAGAGCTTTAAATAACCCAATATGAGATCAGTAATGGATTCTGTTTTCCTTTTGATATTGTGGTAAAATAACTCTTAGTGTGAGAAGCTTTTAGATTAAAATAATTTCTCAGAGAGCAGATACTTTTCAGAGCTTCAGATCTTATCAGTGACCTCTAACTTCCACAATTCTGAGAATTATAGAATTGTAGAATTATATATAATTATAATATATAATTACTATAATATAGAATTATAGAAAATATATATATATATATATATATATATATTTTTTTTTTTTTTTCCAATAATTTGATGTTGTATAATTTGTAATAATTTGATGTAAGTAAGTATCTATTTAGGGCTTTTATAAATAAAATGAATAAACTGTTGCCAAAAGAAAAGTACTATAATATATTTTGATTGAACATTGATATATGATCATAAAACAATACACTAAATAATGCAGACAGAAAGAAATCATGATTTTTAGCTATTTTAGACACTTTTAAAATAAATTATTATATTGTTATGGACTGCAAATCTTGTAATTCATACAATAATAAATAACTTAAAATAATAAAAAAATATAACCATTTAGAAAAAAAAAAGACTATAAAAATTACGTTTTTGTGGGGACACCAAATGTACCCGCAATTATAGAATCACCCATTGTGTGTGTGTGTGTGTGTGTGTTCTTATAACCTTCGAGCGATACCACTCCTCAGTCTCCTGCATATTGGAGGTGGCCATGGCCTCAAACTGAGCTCTGATCTCCTTCAGGGCAGTGGTTAAGTCTGGCTTAGACACATCTAGATCCACATGAACCTGTTGGGCCATCAGCTGCTCCTGCAGCTCCCTCATCTCCTACATCGAGCAAGGAAAAAAAGAGTTAGAGAAGTATACAGATCAATATAACGGTGTCTGATCTGATCTGATCTTTAGGACTTCAAATTAAATCTGTTTGGGCACAATAGAATCTGACATAGCTACAAATAGCCAGGTGAAATGAACAGATTTGATGCCAGTTGGAGTAAAATAAATGGAGACATGGATGAGGTGGACAGATAAAGGTATAGTGTGGAGAGAGTGGGAGAGATAACACACCTCCTCATGGACCTTCTTCAGGAAATTGATCTCATCCTGCAGAGCATCAATCTTCCTCTCCAGCTGTACACGGTTCAGAGCGGCTTCATCCACATCCTAATATCAAAAGTGAAGTTCATGACAGCAATACGGTAACTTATTCATGAGACGGCAGTGGAGCACTCCTTACTTGTCTGAAGGTGTTGAGGTTGTTTTCTGCGTCTTGCCGTAGAGCAGTTTCATCATGAAGTCTGGAGGACATATAAGAAAACATCTAAAAAAAAGGATTCTACCTTCATTTCAACAACCGCTAGTAGAAATGTTGGATTCCTATGGGAACTGTCACTTGTCTAAGTTGGGGGAAGGAAACATATTAAAAGAATGTTAAAAGAGTGTATATTTTTAATTATAGAAATAGATATAACATCCCACATTAATATAGATATATAAATATGTAATATACACATTTATACCACTTCTCTCTGGCTGAGAGGAGTGTGATATTCAGTTCTAGTGATATTGGAACCATTTGTTTAATTACTTTTTTATAGAAATTAATATTGTTATTCAGGATGTGTTAAATTGATCAAAAGAGATTGTAAAGACTTTTACATTGTTACAAACAAACTGTTTTCATCAGAGTCACAACGTATCACTGTTTAAATTTTTTTAATAAAAGTTTTTTTGATTAAATAAACACAGCTTAAGGGAGTATTCATACATATCTTATAGGTTGGACATTCAGGGGCAGTTTCCCGAACAGGGTTTAAGACTAGTCCTAGATTAAAGTAAATGTTAAGAGCTGTCTAAACTGGAAAAGGCTTGCACTGAGATATCTTAAAATACATCATTGTCATTGTTTGGTCTTAAAATGCTCACAGATAATGCATTTGTGTAAGACATATTTCTAAAAATTCTTATATGTCCTAAATTAGCAAAGGTCTAGTCCTGGCTTAATCTGATCCCTATCCGGGAAACCGGCACTAAATGTATAACGATTATAGACTCCTCATTGCATTAAAGGATGTGTTTTGTGATCTGTGAATTTCCTCTGCCCTCAAAATGTATTCTGTTAAAGTTATTTATGATAAATCAGTTTTGACAGTTGTAATGAAAGGCTCACAGTGGAGGTGACCTGTGATGATGTAGTCAGACCTGCAGCAAGGGGCTGGACAGTGTTCAGAGGATCCCTCATGCACCGTTAACTGCTCATACACACTCTCTGCAGCTACTGCTCTTTCCCACGGGGTGGAGTAGATACATTGCCTTTCATACACACGTTTCTAAACTGAGCCAAACACTATAGAATACTTTAACAAGACTTTAACTGCGTTTGAGCATGCAAATACATGTAATGCATGTACTTGAAAAACAATCACTTTGTATTTGTATGAGTCCTAATGCAACTTTAATTTAATTACTATATTTCCAGGTTTCTGATTTATGACTCTGGACTAGAGGATGACACGGGAGTGGATTTTCACTCCTGTCCCGTCCCACTCCCATAGAAAGAAATCCCGTCCCGTCCCA
>JAUYWG010000033.1:11059179-11096440 GCA_034779775.1 Enteromius afrohamiltoni | reverse complement strand
AGATGAGTAAGGCGGAGACATGAATGAACACACGTGACAACATAGAAACATGAATGAGAGTCCGGAATGACAACAGACATAGAACACTAAAAGTTCGCTGGGCACAGAAGTGCCATCCCCTGAACTGGGCTGGCCCTTCCAGCTCACTGTGACAGTAACAAAATATAAAATAAAGAAGGGCAAGTATTTAGGCCAAAATTAGAAAATATAAAAGTCGTTGTCATTTTATCTTTGTCATATGAATAGATACACATTACAAAAAAACGGCAACTGTTTGGTTACTCAAGTTATCTTATTTGGTGTTTAGCACAAGAAAGAAATTAATACAGTAAGTGAGTAAATGACGACACAATTATAGTTTTTGAGTGAACCATCCCTTTAATGACAAGCAGCGGCATGTTTAGTTCTGTCCCTTTGAGAGCTGCACGCATCTGATATACTGGCATGTTTCTCTCTTGATTGTTTCATTTTTACTTTATACACATGCAACTTTATTGTCCACGATCAAAAATCATCATATCCCCCCTACCCCTAACCTAAACTTAACCTCACCCATGAGTAATGCCTAAAATCAGAGGAAATTTTAGATGAGTGACACTGATATTCAAGCACTGAACACTGATTGTTAAGCCTAAACTTCACAAAAACTATAAACTGCACACACACAAAAAGCGCCTCTCTCAGACAGAATACGATCACAAATTTGAGACGTGCATGTTGTTGAATAAAGCTATTAAGCACAATAACCTGTAAAAAAGAACTCAACCCGCTGCTCATGCTGACCGTCGCAGTTAAAGCGCGCAAACCTCCCCCCGAGATTGCATGTGATCCCCAAATCATATTTCTTTCAGGTTTTATTGTCCTGCAATGGCCAAAACGCACACAATTGTGTCAGAAATTCCCGTCATGTGGAGTACTCACATAAACACAGTCGCTTTGGGTTATATAAAAGTGTGTATCATTACATTGGATCAGTAGTCTCATTTACCTGCTGCTGTCTTGCATTATTTGTGCTACCCACTCACTGCACGTGGACCGCTTTTGAATCTTTAAAAAAAAAAAAAAAATCAGTGCATGCTTTATTGATACACTGAAGACTATGCAGTTTTATTTATATTAGGGCTGCACGATTATGATTAAAAAAAACATAATTGTTGATTATTCTCATGAAATTGTGATTGCAATTATTCATTTACACTGAACGGTGTTTATACCATTGTTACATCTTAAGCATGCAGAATAACATAAGCAGGCTACATATCATTAGAAAATTTATTAATTGTGCTGCCAAATTTTTACAAATTTAAAAAACAAAATTAATAATAAAACTAATAATTAAATTATAAACAATTACAATAAAATAATACATAATAAATAAATGATACAGCTATACTGAGATATATATATTATCATGAAAGAAAATGTCTAGCTCCACTAGCTGCATTTTTTTTTTTGTTTTAAGTAAAAGTGTTGTATATAAATGACTTGACATCTTTTCTAAATCAGTCCTATCAAAATCAGTAAATCAATCCTGAACAACAAGCCCAGCTGAGCTGCTGAGGGGAAAACCCACCAACGGTCTCTCTAGAATTTCAGTGTCCCATCAGACTGCTTCCATCAGCATATCCTGATCTTTAAAAGCAAAGCTCTAAATAGGACTGCATCATCAGTAATGATATTACCCGACTGTGCTTCACTGGCAGGCTTCATCAGGCCTGCAAAACTCTCTTTTCATCCACTTATAGCAGACCGGATGAGAGAGGACTAACTGGACATTGTGCTGAGAATTGCTCATCCTTCCAAACTTACAGTCAGTGCTGAAATAATGAACTAAACAAATGAGGTAAGGAGCTTTTGTTTCGGTGCCTCTGGTCATGCAGCTTCAACTGAACCATGAGAAGTTATAGAGGTCAGACATCATTCATTTGTACTCATTCAGCCGAATATCCTGAGAGACACCCAGGTGGCCTGGCCGAACACACTTGATGAGCAGTGAGCGAGTACCGCCCCATCTGACATCTCTCTATACATAAACACAAGTCCAAGTTAAACAGACCCTCACCACAATGCTTCACAGAGGGTTTGGTGTGAAAGCTTTTTCCTTTATGCATGACCTGAATGGATTTATGATGAAGTGATGCCACACCACTGGAAATCTAAGTTAGTAAAACACCAACTCAACTATCTATCTGACTTTAGGTTCTCCTTCCATCTTTTGTTGCTTCGCTATCAAACCACTTTCTTTTGTATTTACACTGGAGCATAAACTCTGAAGTCTAAACTTCTGAGATGTAATAATGACAAGTGGGTTAACAGCTAAAATAGTAAATTTGAACCCTAACTTTAATTCATTATCATTTCAATATTATTATTAAAAAATTTTAATATATCCGCTTTTCTATAATACATGGCCACTATCACCTGTACTTTTTTTCAAAATTGCAATACACTGTAATGACGAAATGTAGCAAAAGCTGAATGTACAGAAAATACCAACCATGTATTTGAAAGCAGATTTTGGTGTAGCAAAGATAAGACGCAGAGCAGAAACACCAACAGACAAAATACACTTTCAAAATGCTCATGAAAAAGCATACATTCAAGCCTTATTCCATAAGATGTGAATGAACTACGATGGAAGTACATTGTTTACCAAATAAAAGAAATTCAATGGTTTCTCAAGTGACTTCAACTTCCATTCCAATTTTGCACCAACACATGGGCTGCATCCAAAATGGCATACCTGGTGAAACACTAATATTAATAAAAATTAATATTAAGGATGACTCTGAAAAAATACTTTTGGTGTAGTCTCAAACAACTTTCACGAGCACACTTTTATTTCAGTATTGTTTTTTTTTTTGTGAAAATATAAGTGAACTTCTAAACTTATAAAAAGTGATTAATATACTTTAATCGTTCAGCTGAACAACATTATGTTAAAGTTAAAGACTGTCCATGTTGACTCAGGATGCCGTTTCAAATCCTATCACACCAAAAAGCACCACTCACATGCTTTTCCATAATATATTTGTCCCAAATTATATGTTCGTAATGACTTTATAATTATGTAATAAAATTATGTAGCTTATAACTTTTAGCACAATCTTTTATCGTTCTGTCCGTATGCTTTGTATAGTTAACCACTGCACTCTCTCTTTCCGTTTGCTCTGTTACCATACTTCAAACTCATTGATGCACCTCAATTCCTGAAGTTAACTTCTATATTAACTGTTGTGGACTGCTGTTTTGAACTGTGTGTGATAGCACTGAATTGTTCTACGCTTCTCCACCAGTGCGCGACAATGTTCTTAATCCCCTAATGTAGGCTATTAAATACAAAGTTTTCAAACGTATTTACTTTAACTTCCTAGGTAATATAAATTGTATGACACTTCATATGAATCCACAATTACAAAAACATATACATATATTTAATTGTTTGATCAAAATTATTGCTAAGGACAGTTGGGTAGTCACTGGATATTGGTAGGGAGTTTTGCAGTATTGTGATTTTTCGCTAATTGGATGCATGCACAATAACTAACGGAGCACCCTAATATTGCCTTTAGCATTGTATAATGACACTTCCTAGCTTGATGCAGTGTTTGAATTAGTATTATAAAAGCTGGATGTAACAGTCGGGGCAGAGGTCAAAAAAACGTAAATCTTAAAATGGGTCATGGAGCAAAACAATCTTTTTATTGAGACTCTGGCCCCGTCTTGGTCTCATTTTCTGTTTCTCCTGTTTTTAATTACCTTGTGGTAAGTATGTGTGGAATCTGGAGAGGCCGTCCATGGGCCCTGTCATCTGGACCAGCGTTGTTTTGCTTGTATCCCTTTTCCAGTATTTGCAAGGATCTCAACATATTTCTCTGACTGTTCCTGCCCCCAACCACCTCTCGCCTAATTTTCAGCTGTTTAGTCTGTGGCTGGTTTTCCCAGCCATGGTGCTGGCACTGAGGCTGTTGGCTTTTGTTCATGGAGGGGCTTACAGTACAAGAGATTCAGAGGCTTACAGCAGAAATCCCCCCTAGGGTTCTCAATGCTCTAGAGTGACTAGACTAAACGCTTCCTGTCAGCTCCAGGGTAGGCATAAAAAGAAATATTACAGATGGTGGAAAAGACAGTGTTTTATCACTAGGTCATGAACTAGTAAACAGGCAGATCGTACACTATCTGTGTAAGTTGTGGTCCAAGCAGTGTTTAAAAGTTAAGGATGTGACACAAAGACACATTCTCAGCACAGGAAAAAGCACAAAAAGCAGACTCACTCTCCATGCTGGTATTACCCTTAATGAATCTACTCTGGTATCAGAGTCCCTTCTTCATGAGGCACTTTCTAAACTGACTGATTTGGTAGTTGATTTGAGTGCTTTCATTTATCAATTTCTGATTATGAAGTGTTCTCTAGACCAGTGTTTTTGTAGAAATGTTCACAAATGTGTGTGCAAATATGGTTTATTCATCTATAACAGTGATTTTCAACCAGTTTCCGGGGGTTTATGTGAATCGCACGTGGTCAACCAATATTTTCCTTGGCATGCACTAATATCTCGAAAGAAGATTGGCCATGAAAATACAATGGTAATATACAAATAAAAACGATTATTTCTCTTTCTAATAATGTTGAATATTCAAAGAACACATTTGATTTCTAAAGGATCATGTGGCACGTGCGATCCCACATGTAAGTCGCTTTGGATAAAAGCGTCTGCTAAATGAATAAATGTAAATGTGGCACTTATAACTGGATAAATGTCTTCTGAAAATTCAGCTTTGTCACAACAGAAAAAGTACATTTATTTTTGATCATTTAAATGCAGTCTTGGTGTGTCTTCTTTAAACTCTAAATGACAAACATGTGAATGGTAATGTCTAGTACAATGCTGTACACACACAGAACATTTTAAACAACTGACAGTAGAACAGCTGTCAGGAGCATGGCTTGTATATAGAACTAAAAACATTGTCTTTTTTTCTTTTAGTTCTAGTTAGAATAAATGTGCTTTTTGCACTATATGCTCTTTCATTATTTCAAGATTGTGTCAAAGACCTTTTTATTGATGGGGCTGTGGAAAAGAAAAAAAAGGTTGGGAAACACTGACCTGTAGCATTCCCTACTGTATAGCACTAAGGCTGGTGCTGATGCCGAGCAATGTTGCTGGGCGCTTCTGGAAAATGTTGCGGTCAACAACGGGTAACCAGGCGAGACACAGGGCCCATGACCGGTTGAATATATCTAGATAGAAACACGCTACCTACTCTCAATGGGAAACAACACTGCTCAAGTAAAGCTCCCCTGTGTGTCATTAGTCTAAGGCCTGGGATACACTGTGCGATATTTTCAATCGTTGCACTTGGTTCTAGCTCAAACTGCACAACAGAATCTAGGCAGGGTGTAATAGTCTGCAGCTCATGATTTATGTTCTCACACTATACAACCTGATGCTCTTATGTGATCTGACCTCTCACACTGTGCGTCCAATATCGCACGTCGGACTTGAAACAGAAGAACAACAAGAACAACAACAACAACACGGAAGTAGGATGCTGACAAGGAATGATGGGGGTCACCAGAGCGAAAAGCGCTGCCTTGACTATTTGTGCAATTTTGTGTGCAGAAAGCTCCAAAAGGAAGCGAAAACGGCATATTTGGACAAGGAATTGGGTGCGCAAACGTGGCCAGTATGGTCTGTCCATTTTACAGCGTGAACTGGTGGTAAGAAGCAACAACTTGAAACTTTCTGATGCTCATTCTGGGTGGTTTAGAGCTAAAGTTACATCAACATTAACCCTTCATCGGGCAAGGAACTGTATTTGGTAACTCGATCATTCATTAGAGTGATCTCCTGCCTTTCCGTGAGCTGGCGTAAGTGCATGGACTTCTTCCAGCCCACCAGGTAATCGGGTTTTGGGGTAATCGGGTCGTAGACGCTCGCAGCATTGCTTCAACGGTGCGATACCCTCACGAGGGCCGACCAGAATTTCCACCCAGTTTGATTTTCATCCGACCATACGATTGTCGATGGTGAGAGGGTAATCGCTTCTCGTTACCCTGTGTATACTACACCATGTGAGACGCACGAGTCAGCTGAAAATTGGCCCGATCCAAGAAATTCTCGCACGAGTGAAAAATCGTGGCAAAAATCGTACAGTGTATGCCCGGCTTAACACACATGAACACGCTATCGTACAAATCAAATCTTAACAATGAGAACCTGCAAGTCACGCATTTATTTTTATATTATCCTCTGTATAGCTGCTTAATTGCTGAATCGGGTCTTGAAATATAGATACTGTTATCCAACTGAACTGAATCAACATAAAACAGGCTCATGCTGCATAACAACACTGACGGCCTCTGTAGAACTGCTTTTTGGTTAACTTATTTCAAAATAGATGAACCTTACATTGTTATCGAACTGAACCAACACTGAGCTGGCATCAGCTAAATAATGACATCATTGTCTTTAAGAGCTGCTTTACAGCTAAATCTTAATTGTCTTCATGTAGCAGACTTTCCGTAATTGATTCATCCATCTTCCTGTTTATTACCGTGAAGCTCCTTTGAAACAATCTAAAGTGCTTGACTTCACACATGAGCAAGAAAACCTTCATTTAGGTCCATGGCAGACAATGTTTTCTAGATCAAGTGAATCATTTTGACCTAGGGGTCAGTATGTAATTACATAAACATGCTCGAACGTCTGCAGAGCTTCAAGGTGTGTTAACTAAACCATGTATGACCGACTTGGCTGATAAAACTGACATCTCATCATTCACACAATAGCTGGCACATCTGTATGGCATGTGTGTGACTAATAGCAGGTATAAACTGCATAGCAGTTAAAATACTCACCTGAACTTAACGCAGGTTATCGAGGGCTCTTCACAGAGACACCTTCTGTCCTGTCTTCAGGAACTCGGTGTATATCGTGAAGACAAACGTAACAGTTAATGTAATGTGACTGTCCACAGATATCCAGGCCGCTGCCATTGCTAAAAGGCTTCCAGGCAGGCGGACCCCTGAGGGTCTCCTATATCACCCATCAAACTTATTCCTCAGAGCAGTCAAGAGAAGACACCTCTTAACACACAACGCAACTTCCAGTTTATGCTGACACAAAGTAGCAATTATACTACGAAGATATTGTCGTTTTGTCAGTAACTTTGTGTAGACAGCATAACTAGCACTGCGTGGAGAATCCAAAATAAATCCGGTTTAAAAACTTCATGTCCAAAACGTAAGAATGCATGAGAACATACGAAAACAGCACAAGTGGTGCAGATATGAGCGAGCTGTTATTCGTAATAGCAGACCGGAGGAAAAGAAGGGATTTCCGTAATTTTGATGGCTTCTTTTCCTGCTAGGTTTGCATATTTTCCCTCTCTGTCGATGCGTCTGGCCAGCGCACTGCACAAAGCTACAGTTTTCACTTTTCTGTAGAAAGGCGAATCGGTAACAGTCCGTCTGTGTCAGTGAATCCTGCGCGTAACAACTTTGCAAAGCCAAATAAACACGAAAACGAGCCCGCAGCTCGATGCTTGCACGTTCTCCGCATTATTGTGCGACAAATGATTATGAATGAAGGCATGTGACTGTGAAAGCAGCCTTCGTGTGTCCACTTTACCGAAGCAAAAGCGAAAGACGTACGGGGGTAAGTGCACAGGAATCGCGCTGTCGAGGATCTTGACAAAAGAGCGTGCGCCTCACTCACAAATTCCTCTTTCCGTCGATGACGGCTGAACTCAGCGAAAGTTAAAACTCGTAGAAAGTGCGAGAAATGCGCTCCCAGACGGCCGCGCGAGCGCTTTTTGGTGATGTTAGGCTGGAGAAGAGCTCTTGAGGCGACATTAGTCCTGGCGTTCTCGTGATGTTGTTGATGATAAGCGGCAGATGCTAGAATGAATCTTTAACGCAGTGAGTTTCCTGACAGCCAAAAAGCAATTCGTCACCGGAACCCAAAAGCTCGTTTCCTTCAAAAGCAGCCCAAAGTTCGTCATTTTAGTGCCCATGCACGGATGGAATCGCTCTCAGGGTTTTTTTCTTTCATCGCCGTCGGTGAGAAACAATGCATAGCGTCTGTAATTTCCGTGACATGTTCAAGATGACAACTGTGGCAAGCACTCGGAGTTTGTGTACGCTCGGGGGCGCGCTGTTCCTCTCTTCGCTTCTATCACGCTCGGTGACGTGACGCGCACACGTTTATGACGTAGCAGTCAGAAGTGAGCTGTCTAGGTGAGATTCCCAGACCCATCTCTGTTTTCAAACATGCGCCAACCTGTTTACAAGCATTTTCAGTAATATATTTGACCGAAATCAAGTTCGTTTTAAAGGAATTAAAAGATAAGAACGAAGTAAGTTACCTCTCGTGTTCCACGTTTCCTAAAATTACGTTTAAGTTTAAAATTATGAACGATAAATATCCATCTAAACCATGTCATATTAACTATTTTGAGGAAAACGTTTAACCAAAAAAAAAAAAGAAAAAGAGAAAGAAAAAAAAAAGGAATTTGTCTTGGTAAACTGGTGCTTGACAAGAACAGCAGAATAAACAATAAATAAATAATAGAACAGTGAGGTAAACAATTTTAAGATAAGAACGTTTCCTCAGTTTATAAATGAACTTAGCTATTACATTATCCCTTTTAAAAAGTTTAGTGACTCGTAGTATCTTATAACCCCTTCTGCAAATATATGTACATGCATTATTATTTTTATTGTTATATTTTTTATAGATTTAATTTTAGTTTCTAATTCAAACTTAACCACTGCCATGTAATATGCATTATAGTTGTGTCTATTGTATTTGCATGTGTAATTGGACAGTGTATATTTACAATATTTGTGTTGCTTGTAAATAGACAATTGAAAGTGCTGAAAATCTGACGTTTGCTTTAATGTCTTGTATTTTAAACAATGTATTTTAGTCATTGTAATTCTTTTTTTTTTTTAGAGAGAATTATTTCACTTTAAGAATTACCATTGAGAAATTTGTTATGCGTGTTTGTAATTTTTTTTTTCCTCGAAACATGTCTATTTTTAATTTCAGTTTTAGTTTAGTACATCAATTACTAACATTAAATCTAAAACATTAAATAAGAAATGTTACCTTGGCAACTAGCTAAAATAAAAAGTTAGCTTTCATATTTTGAGTTAACATTTAATTTTCTTCACTACAACAAAACATTGATACTTAGGGTTGATCAACACCAGCATATCGTTTATTGTTTTTCTCCAAAAGGGTGTACAAAAATGAGAAAAGAAAAGGAGGAGAAAAAGATGAGACAAGACTGTGGGAAGTGAAAGAAAGCAAAATCACATTTTATTATAAATTCTTGTAGCAGTTGAACCGGAGGGCTGTTAAAAGTACTTGATGATGGGGGACAAAAGAGACAAGTTAAGAGCCAAGACCTCCTTCTGCTTTAAGGCCACCTTGTTCCACTGATCAAGTTTTAGATATAGAGTAATACACTTTGCGTACATTTTTCTCCTCTCACTTAACGCATGCAGACAAACAGCATTCAAAAATAATCTTTTGCAACCTTAAATATCCATACATTTACAAAGACACACTTACATTTCAAGAACTACAAATCCATCAGAAAAGAGCAAAGTACCTTTTTCCTATTTGTTCTGTAGTTTATAAAATACCGTGATTGTTTGCAGGATATTGTGTCATTTGTACCTTGGCGCACTGCGTGCAAACACCTCACAATTGGCATTAACACAGTGATTTGTGTCTGTGACAAGTTTGTAACAAAATTAAAAGCACATTTGGACAGAAAAGAAAATGCACTGAAAAGGAAAGACCAACGAGAAAGAGAGAAAGTCGTTTTTAAATAGCTGATGATTGTTTTGTTTGTTTTTTGGTGGGGGCGGGAGGGTTTAGAAGAAGCTGAAAACAAAGTTGTTCTTAAAAATGAATTAACTAAGCTAAAAAAAAAAAAAAAAAACTAAAATAAGGCTTAATATTAAAATATTTCATTTCATGCTTTCGGAAATTCATCTTAACCTCGCAATGCATTTCAAGTTCACAGTCATCTTAAAATATACACACACAGGGATTTTTGTGTTGTTGAAAATATTTTTGGGTGATTTTAAATGGCTTAGCAAGTCTAAATGGAGAAATCTCCTCAAACGTACAGACAAAAGGCCATTGCACTGGAAGGCAGACGAGACATTTGCGAACACAACAAGCCATTATCATGGGCCTAAACCTAAAGGCAAAACTACCTACAGACCACTTCCTTATGGCATTTAACAAATACAGGCTTATCAGAACAGCTTTACTGCGTTACACTACAAAACCAAAGAAGCTACAGTATTAAAACACAGAGGCATGTCATTCATTAAAAAACAACAACATGATGGCGTTAATGATGTTTGTACACAAATACATGAACCTCAGAGAGGTCACAGCTTATGGCCACAGTGACGAGTCACAGTTTCACGCTGACGTGTGCATATATAACCTGGGATGGAAGTGTTCATTTAGATGCGCAGCACCCCCTTCCTGCTCAAACCCCAACTGCTGACTGTTTGTCGATTTAGGGCGTAAAAATGATTTGTTTAGTGAACAACAGCTCCTAACAATAAACACTAGGGGTGACACTGGATCATCGTGACCCATCCGTACTCCTGAGCAATGCTTCAGAGCCACACGGTTACGCATGTGCTCAAAGTCCCACAAAACCTCGTCACAGAGAAGCCCAAAGGAAACTATGCGATGACAGGAAGTGGTGGAGTGAGGTGGGGAGGGGAGGCAATGGTGCGAAGCATCATAAATGTCATTTCCTCTGAGACCTAGTTCCCTGTGATATATCTTAATTTTGTTGAACAAGCTTGGTCCCACGCAGCAAGGCATAAGTACAGTACAGTGCATCACAGTACATTCACTCAGCTTAGTGGTACTTATGTACAAATGCCTTTACAAGAAATCACTGAGCAACAATAGAAACAAAAACGTTAATAAAAGTTGGAAAAAATAAAATAAAACAAGGAATATTGACAGCTGATCAAATGAGCATAGATATCACTAGATGGCAGAGAATAACCAATATTATGTCAAGGAGTATCATCCAAGACACTAGAGGGCACCAGAAATGATGGCCCGTATGAGACTTGTTTCAACAAGTCTAAATCTTAATTTGTAATCAAATTAATTTTAAAGTGGTAGGTAAATATTATGAGCAAAAATTGTGTTTACAGCTAAATTTGGTAAAGGATACTCGTGCTTAGGAATGATATTGTCTGATTGGATCACAGATTTGAGAAGATCGGTCGAATAGGAATTCTTAAAATCAAAAGAAGATAAAACAAGGATGGAAAAAAAAAAGTGCGCGTGTGTGTGTGTGTACCCTATCACAGATAAAATACCCTGCGCCAGCAAAGCAGAAAAAAACGAAACAAAAAAGGCCTTTTAAGCCATTTAGTCTGAAAACAGTACAGATTTCTGTAACTGAAGTGAAAGACATATCAATCATAAAACAAAACAATTACGTTCATTATGTACATAAAAGATTGCTGAATAATCTTGATGCAACAACCCAGAATCTTTACCTGAGTGTATCTAAACCATCTTGAAATCTTTCAGGACTGATAATGCCAGACAGGACTGTAATGACGCTAATAAGTGAATCATCCCACCTCTATAGGGACAAAGATTTTGGTCGATCAACTAACTGTTTACTCCACAACACTACAAAAGAAACTAAACAAAATTACATTTTCTAAAGCTAAGTAACAATTCAAACTAAGCAGAGAAGGAAGGGTGGGAGAAAATAAAATGAACAAACAAAAAAGACCCTAATCAACTCTATCACATTATGGTGGTATATTTGTGATTGTGTTGTGATGTCATGAGAAGCCTGGATCAACTGCTTGTGTGCTTGAAATGTGCGTGTAAGTGTGTTTGTGCAGATGCATGTGTGTATTGAAGTGGGCAGAGTATATAAAGGGTCGTTATCACTGGCTAGGGAGGGGAAAGGTGCTTTGGAAAATCACTGAGGATTATGCCGTCTTGGTGATGCTCTCTGCATCCTTGGAGGTCCAGAGCTCCTTGTGCTGCTTGCGGCCGAAGCCCTCGTCGTAGTTCCCTTTACTCTTGAAGAGCTGCTGGAAGTGTGGTTTGCAGTAGAACTCCCCCTGCAGTGCTGCATAGGACCCCAGACTGCAGAAGACAAGAGAACGTTACAAATACATTACTAAAAAATAATAATAACAATAAATGTTGCTGCATTAAGTTGACAAACACGTTTTTTTTATATTCCAAATAAGTGCTGGGTTGTTTTGTTTTTACTGTTGGTTCATCAAAGCACCGTAAATAAAAGTATAATTTTCCTCAAATCAGAAAGTTTCTGAAGAATCATGGGACACGGAAAACTGGAGTAACAGCTGGTGAAAATTCAGCCTTGAATGCTTTTTAAAATATATTCAAAGAGAAAACAGCTCATTTAAATTATAATAATATTCCACAATATGACTTTTTGTACTGTGTTTTGGATCAGATACATGCACCCTTGAAGAACAGAAGAAGACCTCTATCAGTTTACGGTCCATGTTTAACGGCTCTAGTTTTTGGTGTCTTTTTAGGGCTGGGCTGGTGAGGAAGAGGCTAACCTGAGTTTGGTGTTGCAATGCTTGCAGCAGAAGCACGTGGCGTGGAAGATGAGGTTGTTGGCCACCAATCTCTCCATCGGATACACGGTTTTCTCACATGATGCACATGTCTCCTTCTGGGTCTTGAAACTGAAAGACTGGTGAGAGGCACAGGCAGAGACACTGGTTTAAGAAGCAGATCAAAATATTACTAAATGACTTCAGAATATTGACTTGCACTCTCTGTGTGTGTGTGTGTATAAATAAATAAATGTGTGTGACCCTGGACAACAAAACCAGTCGTAAGTGTTAATTTTCCAAAATTAAGATTTATACAGTACATGATCTGAAAGCTGAATATGTAATCTTCCCATTGATGTATGATTTGGATGGATATGACAATATTTGATCCAACTATATGAATATCTGGAATCTGAGGGTACAGAAAAATTGTCCAAATGAAGATCTTATCACTGCATATTACTAAATCGAAAGGTTTTTTCAGTAAGAAATTGACTAAATACCTTCATAGAGATATTAACTATCCTAAGGATTTTTGGCAAAAAAGAAAAAGTAATAATTTTGACCCATACTATCTATTTTGGCTACTGCTACAAATACAACCCAGTGACTTACAACTGGTTTTGTTGTCCAGGGTCACATATATAATGATGTAACATAAAAGTGATGTACCTTAGAACGCTGAACGGGCTTTTCATCAGATGTGTTCCTGTTGTCCTGGAAACAAAAAAATAAAAAAAGAAAGAGAATGAAGTCAGTGGTCCTAAAACAGGTTACCCATGGCAACACTTCCTCAGACCGAGCCTTATGAACACCACAGCATAATCCCACCATCATCCACTCAGCGTCACTAATGTCCTTTTAACCTGACACACTCCAAAAATGTTCCTGCAGTGCCCCCTATATCCCTCCATCTGCTGTATGCTCTTACAAGCACTTTTATCAGTGTGCCCACATGAAGACTAAGCCCTGCGAGTGTTTCAAACTCGATCCCCTTTTAAAATAAAGACCCTTCTCACACACACGTGCTTTCGGTTTCAGCCGGTCTAAAGCTACAATATAACATTACATAACACAAGCCATGTCCCACGGTCAACTCTGCACCAAATATCCGAAACAGCTGCCAGCCTCAACAGGCCACCAAATTACGCACAGGAGAGATTGGGAACTTAAGAATCGAGGATTTACGAAAGATTTCAGGCAAAATGCTAATGACAGGGTCAGGGTTTGGGACACACCTGCACAACACTGAAGCAGCAACAAAGGACTCTGAAAACAGACCCGCAGAGAGTCCCAAATGTTTTTAATGCAGTGCGGTCTAAGAATCATCTGCTGAGCCGACAGGTTTTTATGTAACTGCTCAGGTCTGTCAGAAAGCCAAGAGCAGATCTCCACCTCCACTACTGCATCTATACTTATATAAAGCCCAAGTATTAGTAATGACCATTATATCACATAAGACATCCAATAACACCACTTTTCACAAATTACAGCCATTATCGAGAGGGACTTCATGCTCACTCACCACCGGAAATAAGATTACAACCTCTCAGCCTGAACATGACAATATTTACTTAAAACAGAATTAGACAAGAACATGATCTGTATCAGGAACACGGTAAAAACTGAGTACAATTTCACAATAAACAATAAAACACTAAACGATAAAAGACTGTAAAAATGCTACAGTAAAAACCTGTTCATTAGATAAGTTTACATGCTACATAAAGTGAATAACTAATTACATTTGAGTAAAATACTTGTTTTACACTGGTTTTTGGCAGTGAAAACCAACAAGTCAATTGTATATTTACAGAGAAAAACACAAAATGACTATCCCAGAATTCTTTGCATGGCACTTCACATTTGAGGGTTTTTTTCCATTTAAATATGTTTCAATGTATTTATATATATATATATATATATATTTTTTTTTTTTTTCTTCTTTAGTTTTTTTCCCACTGAACACGATTGTGTTCAGTGCTTGTGTGAACAACACTACGCACCTTTAATATATTAGTATTTACTATCTCAGTTTCTGATGAGCTTTGATCAGCAACTTTTCTTGGTGGTCATCAGTGCATTACAATGGTACAGAACACATATTGCTGCCATATTCTTACGGTACATTTCTGAGAATTTTACTGTAAAGTCACATTTTTTACTCAGAAATTCTCTTGAATCATTGCATCTTCACATTAACCATTCACTTTGGTTCATCCACCTCATTTAATCAACGTGAAACCAAGCTATTTTGCAGTTCCTGAACTGCTACAGGTAATAAACTAGAAGAAAAATAAGGTGTGAATGAAAAGAATGTGTGCAATTCTACATTTGTCAAACACACACAACATTTTGTTTTCATTCCATTCTATGAAAACCATGCATTCGAAAGATTTACAACATAAAACATTACAATTTTCAGAACAGAATAGAAGTAACACGGTTCTGCATTTGCATTGACACATTTCAAAACATGTGTTGCAAAAGGAAGTGCAATGTGTGTCTGCATCAGCTTGTGAAGTGTTTTTTGTGTGCGGTGCATAATATGGTCATCCCCTGGGCAATAGAGAAAGAACAATTTACTATGTATTAGCCAATGCTATGCAATAAAACGAGAAGCCAACATGATTGAGCTTTATCTGATAAAGTCACAACACACCCTTAGTGCAAGACAACCCTCAGCCCACTTCCTGTTTCAGAGCATTTGTGTAACACATTTGTTTCAGAGTCATTGGCAGATATATTTACATATTTGTGTGCATTCAGCAGTATCAAAAACAAAAAGGTACATTTAAAAAGGAACTATAAAAAGGAGACTTAAATTCTATCATGAGACTAATACTGCCATTTATAAAAAATAAAAGTTTAAGCCACTTTCTATCTTCTAGTTAGTAGAAATGCAATAAAATGATGTCACAAACTATTCAATCCAAAACAAAGATGCTTGGGTCAGTCACCGTTGTAATGGTGGCAAAAACGGGATTAGAGATGTGTGAGCGTGTTAACACACACACACACACACAAGAGAAGCACACAAAGTAATGGAGCAGGGTACCATCTCAGCTTGTGCCATCTGTCCCTTTTTGCCTTATTTGTACATAAGATGAAGTAAAACACACTCCCTCAGCACACACATGCAGATAGCACTGCTGCCCAACCGTCTGCACTGTGGCAGGAAGGAGTGGTGACACATCTTCTTCCTGTGCTGTGCTCTCATGCACTTTATGATGATGAGGTCCAATCCACCTTCCCTAGAGACCCTCAAAAATCAGTCGTCAGCTGACACCGAGACACAGATTTAGAGCTGTATCACTTATGCAGTCATGAGACCCTGAGGTTTGCTGCATTATAGTTCACATTACCAGCTCTTCTGGGTTTCACAATGACACTCTCAGGAAAAAAAAAACATGTTCTCTTTTCAACTCTTTCAACCTTGTTTCAAAAACCACTACCTTGCGTGTGAATGTCACCAGAAAATAAATGCAATCAGGCCATTAAACAACGTGATCATTATCCTACAGTGTTTTAAATATTTTTCTCAGACCCTGTTAACACTCTACTAGGAATTTTAGATATAGCCATATACTTCAAAAAATGACAATAAATGCACCTCAAACATTGCACTGTGTATGAGTAGTTTTACCACAGACAAGAGTATTTGTATGCATGATATGAAGCACAATGAAAAAAGCAAAAACAATTAAAAATAATATTTAAGATAATTGCCTTTTACAACATAAAATAATACAATTTTATTCATTCACCAAAAATAATAAACTGTCATTAGGTTTGCTGTAACTGGCCATCGCAACAGTTAAGTCACAGAAGTTGCAAAAACTAATTTTAGAAATGGAAAAATCCACTTTATCAATTCTTTTCTGAAGGATGACATCAAATCTTTTCTGATAAGTGACATCAGAGTCAAAAGAAAGTGGGGTAGAGAGAGAGAGTGTGCAAGACAGAACTAATCATCCAAAATGACCAATAGAGCCAAACAGATGGGCTGCAGGTCATTCTGTGACCCAGGGTATACATACATAAACCTTTGCTCCAGTCTCAGACACTGAAAGATTTGTGATGCAGGGCTCTAGAGTGCGACCTAATTTCTCAGTTGTGCAACTAAAAAAAAAAAAATATCTGTGGTCGCACCGGTGCAACCAGCCATTCGAGAGGAAGAAAAAAGTCTAAGTGGCTCTGAAGGTCTCCCTGTGGTTCAACGACACACAAGCTGACGGAATTTGCTGCACCGCGTAGCATCCAGTATAGACAGCAGAATAGGTTCTACTGTATTTTGTCACGTCCACCACGCTGCTTGCGTCCGGTGTAGATACGGCGAGAGAGAGGCAAGTAGCCTAGGCCTGATAAGAGAATTTACTGATGGTACCCGACGGGCCGGGCCGGGTTCGGACAGATATTTAGAAAGGATGCTCTGGTTCGGGTCGGGCTCGGTCACATCAGCGTGAATGTGCGCCTGTGTTATAACAGTGCTCTTTGCCCCGTGTGCGCTGATGCTCTCATCTGTTGATGTTTCCGAACGCCTTCCAACATTTGTGTAATAAAAGTGCTTGTGTCTCTAGTATCAGAAAATTTGATTGGGCTGGTATTGGGCTCGGACATAAATATCTTAATGCCTGTCAGACGCAGGCCAGGCTCAGACAGAAAAATGCAGCCCGATCCACACTCTGTATGTGAATACAGCCTGGAATAAAGATAGGCGCACCAGTGCAACCAAAAAGTTAGTCTAGAGCCCTGTGATGCCCTGCCATTACCAAAAGTCAGTATTTTACTTTCTCCCACAGCCACACACTGCACACACACACACACACACACAGCATTCACTCTCCATTGCACTTCCTCTATAGTACTGGTCTGCAGACACTCTCTTAATCTCATTAGCTGGACAAAATCGCATCAGCTGCTCCCCATGGGTCCAGACAGCCAGGGGAATAAGCAGGAGTTCAGTGGACTGAGGAGGCAACCCACGCAACCTCTGTTCACCTTGTGTCTAATGCATCTTGTGATCTTTCAGATGTGATCTGGGATGCACAGAACCATTACATGTGTGCTACCACAGCAAATGCCCACAGAACATCTGCCTCAGCGTGCAGTACCATGCATTGTAGATGACGGTTAATAATGGATGTTAATTGCAATCTGTTTCGGGTGACCATTTGTGGATGGATCCTCTGGAATATTAGGTAAAAACAGGCCAACCTACACATGGAGTGAATGATTTGGCTGATGTCCCTTTTACCAGAATCTGCCGAGCTAATAATTCTTAAAGAACAAGAGAAATGAGTCAGATTTAGAAGACAAAACTCTTTTGTCAAGACTGCTGGCAACACAGATAGGATGTTCATGCAGCAACCCTGAGGGAGTCTGGCTGGGCTCCATGAATGAGAAGCAATGTTTTAAAAGACGCTGGAAGGCACATTCTTGCAAAACTCAAGCTATGATTGATCTCTCTGTAACTAGAAAAGCAAAATGAGCCTTCTGGCAACAAAACACATCCATTAATTTACCAAATGACACATTTTGGTTAGTCGTTCTCCTCTTGCATTTATCAATAAGTAATTTTCCAAAAGATTTAGTCATTTTACATTTGCAAAGTTTAGATAGATAACTCACATGAGATAAAAAACAAAACCACAAAGCCAATTCTCAAAGCCTTTGGTTGCCAATAAGTCTAGTATCTAGATATATGATGGTTATATAATGTTTTAAATGAAAGCTTCAGTTTGGCTTAGCCAAATTTCTACCTTGTGTTTTGTTTCGTACTTTGGACTTAAGTGCTTTTCCAATCATTATAGTGCTCATTTTCATAAGTCAGAGCTGACGGAATTCTTGCTAAGTTCAGAAACACCCTGTGTCAGAGTGAATGATTGCGTGAAGGTATTTCCATGTTTAAATACTAAAGAAGAACATGAAAGTCCTCATCAATGCACTGAGCCGCAGACAGAAGCTGATGCTGGAGTCTACACACGGATGTGAAACTGTAAAAGTGTTTAGGCAGGAAAAAAACAAATCTGAAGAAAACTGAACAGGAGGTTTTCAAGAGAAGGCTTGTGGGCAGGGTTGAAGAGGAACAGTCTAATGTTTCATTTGACTCCAGAGTACACCTTTGACCAAGAGAAAGTGTACGGTGTAAGATTTCACCTGTTAAAGCTGAAGTGGCGCCACTAGAACACAACTGCAAAAATAATGATTGCTTTCAAACACGTTTTAAAAAGGAACCCTCTCCCCAGCTTCTTCAGTTTATGTTTGCCATAAAAAAAATAAATAAATAAAAAAAATTTAAAAAAAAAATCACAAAACATTTGCAAAAAATGAGCAGAAAACCACTTGATCTTTACTTAGAACGGTACTGCTAGGACACATCCCCTTTTGAAGCCTTTCAAACATGTTCAGACGGAGTTCGAAACTTGATCTAGGCACTTCGTGGTACTTCACAAAACACAGCCATCCGCATCTACCATACCGTGATCTTATCACAAGGAAGGGAGTGCATTTTGCAATCATAAGGCATACACAGAAGAGCCGCCAAGAGACATCACTCTTTTCAATGGAATTTGTCAAACATTGTGGAGATGGCAAACCTCTTCTCTTTTGCCCTTTCACATGCTCATTTTCACACAGGAAAGCAATTTTAGCACCTGTGTCTGCAACAAAAGAGCCTCTGTACGAAGGCTAGAAGTGTTCAATATGTCTTAAACTGGCTTAAACTCAATGCAAGTAAGGGCTTGACATGCCAAACATACTTAAGACTCAAAACACCTGCATTAACATACTAAAAAGTACATATTACACAACAAATACTGATAATGCCGTTAAAACCGTACTGCTGGGACACCACAGATAACCACAGCATCGATTACAGCTAGTCACTCAGTGGAAAGCTCTATTTAGGCCTATGGAGCAAGCCTAATTTCTGCTCTTTCTCCATATAAGGAGACCGTTTTTGCAAGGAAAAAAAGGGTTCCATTATCACTCTGCAGAGGCTGTCCCAGAGTCCTTGTTGGCATAATTTCATTAGTATGGAAATCTAAGAATAGTCAAGAGACTAAGAGTAGCCCATGGACTAGAACCTCAGTGTGTGACATTCAGCTCAAACAGGAACATCACTGACGCACAACGTGCAAAAACACTGTACACAAGAAAACACTGCATTTGATGGTAGACTTGAGCAGACATGAATGGATGGACACACCTAGATTTCCATGATTAAATTATCTGATATTCTTTAAATGAGAATTTTAAACAAAAATGTAAAAAAAATCCACTATGTATGATTTCTCGGGGCCTCCCAAATTCCAGGTGTTTTAAATTGTTGTAACTTGCAGGAACTTAATCCTGCAAGTTACAACAACGCGAAACACCTGGAATGGCATGCCTCCACGTTTGCTTGTGACAACTGGACAGCTGATGCCGCAGACGATCATCTCCACATGAATAATCGTGTGTGCAATCTTCAGGGCTTAGTTTCATCTGAAAACCCTGAGGGCCTTTGCCGTCTGCTCTTACCTTTAGCGGACAAGAGAGATTGACACCTCTAATGAAAGAAGCCATCATTAAAAAGCAACACTCCGAAAGGGGTCACATTTAAGTTAATTTTGTACCGTTTGCTTGAGCTTTCGCAATCTCTCATGCACATCATTTGCTGAAACAGGCAGTTTCCTTGTGCTGCTGAATGCCCAATGGAGCCAATTTAACCGAGACTGTACACATGTTTGATCAGACAATCCACTGGCAGATGGTGATCCTTAACCGCCAAAACAAAGTGCCACTATCCCTAATGACATCAGAAACAAATGGGAGCTTTAAAAACTACAGATACACACATATACGTTTTATCGGTCTATTTTATTGGACTAATAATTGCTAAAAATAAATCTTTATACAACTGTAAGTTCCTCGGATTTGATTCAGTAGGGATATTCACTGTACAACTGTGACATTTCACTTTAGTCTGGGGTATGCAGAATGAAAGTGGGGTAAATGTTTCAAAGTGGAAGTCAAAGCTTCTACATATTCTTTCACACATGAGCTTTTTGTGGGTGTGGGTGCGTGCTTTTTCTCATTAGTGTGTGGGTAGTGAGAAAAGCCCTGTCGCTGAAGTCCACACATACAATTCCAAACAAGGAACACGTAAAATGTGTACTTTTACAACTGTTTTCATTGTAAAAAAATAAAATAAAATAAAAAAATAACACTAGCCGATCAATATTATTCAGGCTATTAAAACTTGGATTCATGCTGCAGTCATGAATATGAATAATAAATAATACACATCACAACCGGGCTAACCTGCAGTTTCATTATTACCCAAAACGATAACCAATATACATTTGTTCCCTTTGTTATTGTGCACATGTATGGCTTCGGCCAACTGATGCTGGGCAGGAGTAACCATGACAACATTAGGCTGAGATTCACATGTAAAAAGCATTTACATAAATTTCCACATTAAACCTGTGCCTAGTCGCTGCTTTCCATGATACAATGACAAAAAGAAAGGATGTTTGTCTATCAGTCTACAGTTTAGGCAGAGCAATGAATGTCAACATCTCAATTAATAATGTCACAGAAACTGTGTGCAACCTGAATACACTAACGTTACTATGTAATACACCAAATAATGAATAAACGTAAATGTGGTCAGACAAGGAGATGCATTAGACACAGACATGCTGGGCTACGCAATTTTATGTAACGCAATCAAGCATCATATAACGGCAAATATGCACGGTAACACTGAGAGGAAGTACAAAAAACGCATTGTTAAAAAGCCCTGTAAGTTTACCGCTGCTTCTGTACCGGTCCACCTTTCCGTGAACTAAACTGGGTCGACGAAAACCAGGTGTCAAAACGAGAAGGCTTAGTTTTCGGTCTAAATTCGTCTGTTAACACGCATCTTCAAGAAGACACATGACAGCTTTGGACCCGGAGACCTAGCTTCCCATTATTAGTATTCATCTTCAGTATCCAATCTAAACGCTCACATTAATACATGTCCACAATAAGCAAATCATCTGATTTAAGGGATCATTGCAAGACTAGTAAGTCTGAGCCCAGTATCCCACAATTAGCTCTTGGTAGCACTCGAGCTAGCGCACCTCACCACAATAGACGACGAGGGGGTCGCTGGGTTCACTGGCTGCAGCTGAGTCAAAGCGGAGAAACTCACCATCTGGGTTTCCTTATCAGTCCGCGGTAGAGAAAAGAGGTTGCTGCTGCCCTGGCCGGTCCACTCACTGTGCGCGACTCGGTTGAAATCTCATTCGTTTCCTCCGCTGCTCTAAACGATTAACTTCTCCGGTTGCGCTAAATGAAACGTACCAGCAGCACACGCTGTGATCATTCGAGCCGTCTACAGAGCTTGACGTGCTTTCCCCCACCTCGCTCTTTTCAACGGACGTTTTTTTCTCTCTCTCTCTTCATCACGCCTTTTTTACTCAGCAGGATGTCGCACGCGATTGGACGCAGCTCGTGCCGCGTTCTCGCGCTCTCCTCCCACCTCAGAATTTAGGTAGGCTGCATGCAGACTTTTGCAAGAAATAGCCATATTACCTCACGGATTCCTAATTCCTCTCCCGCAGTCTTTATTCAGTCATTAGTGACTAATATTTGAGGTAAGTAAGGGGCAATTTAACAGAGCTCGTAGTCATCGTCATGTATACAATTATTTAGCTTTGACTGACATCTCTACAACGTAGTCAATATCGATGGATTAGTAATTGTCATGTTTTACTCACCGGTCGTCATGTCCTTCCAGTATGGCCTGTATTTACTTTTTTGCAGCACTTAAAGGGTTAGTTCACTCAAAACAAAAAATTATCCCACGTTTTATGCACCCTCCAGGCATCCTGTATATTATTTTTTTTCTTTCTAATCCAACCAGAGTTAGGCTATATTAAAAACAATCCTTGCTCTTCCATGCATTAAAATAGCAGTTGATGGGTGTTTTCTCCAACAACCACAAAGTAGTCAAAGCATTAAACATGCCTCAGGTGGCTCCGGGTGGTGAAAAACAGAACCAAATTTAAGCCATTCATTCAAAAAAATAATTTAACAAGCACATTTTTATGAGAAAAAGCATAACTAAAGTGAAATGAGAGGTAGATGACATCAGCGATCACCTTAAGCTGTTAGAGAGTGGTCACTCTGGCTTATTGGAAACAGATGTTCAGGAGTCACTTTTCATAGCAAAGGGATGTGGTACTGGCTCTTTTAGTATAACATTCAGGAAATATAATGGGAAAGAGCTAGCATCCACCATCTGGTGGGAAAACACTAGCACTGCAGCTGACAATTAGGACTATCAGGAAAGATTTTTGGGTTTGTTTTGCTTTGGTTCTCAATACAGTACGTCTCAAAATCACTATTGTTTGGCTTTCACAATATTAGCATGTACCTGTATAACATCCATTCTATATTAAACAGGACGACGCCTAATTCAGCACAGTAAAAAGATACTGATTGGTTGCAATTTGAGAAATTGGACACATCAGGTTTAAGATATATTGCCCTATAAATAGTCGTGATAATCAGTATTGTAATTTTAAGACCATTTTATGTCACTGAATGTATAATCATAATATAACTGCATAGTAATGCAAGAAAGCCTACATACTTTCAGTGAACAACAATTTCTATGACCTAAATATTTTTAGCAAATAAGTATTAATATTACATGCACCAAAAAAAAACTTTGAGGTACTCTCAGAAAGGCGGAAGACGCAAGACAGGAGAAAAGAATGGCAGGGTAAAAATCTCGTAGCATGGCAAAACTAAAGTTGACCCACTGATAAATCACATGGACCGTTTTACTGGGGGCTTTAGTACTTTTCTGGATCTGCAGCATTTCAGTTGCAGTCTATGGAGGGTCAGATGGTGTTCCAAATATGAACGAATGTCTTGCAGGTTTGGAACAACATGAGGGCAAGTAATGACAGTTTTCATTGGGTGAACCAAAATGACCCTTTCAGACCACTCGTGTCACTTTTTCTCAGATTTTACCACCTAAAGCTAGTAGGTAAACCAGTAACTAATGCAGTACAATTAAAAAAACACTTTATTTTGGCTTGGTGTAGTCATGGTAAAGTTACATTGGACCAAAACCAGAGTCCTTGACACTGATGGGTCCAACAAACGCACTGTCCCACCGCAGATCTGCAGAAGAGAAGTAGTGAAAACACAAGAGCAGAACCATATGATCTACATATTCACCTTTGTAAAATTTAAAAGTCACATGCCTTTAAGAGGTTGATCCTGTCCACTCCCAGTGCTACAGGTTGTACCACAGCAGCTGCACACCTGATCATCCCCATCGGCCGACACCCACCTTTCAGATAAACACCACATTAGATTCTCACAGTTATTCATTTACTTTAATTCAGTAGCAACATACCGATTAGCAGAGAAGGAGCAAGCTTTCTGCTCAACGTTAGTAGGGGTGGATGCTGCAGCTACCTTTAGCAGACAAGTGATGTATACCTATAAAGGGAAAGCTCTCTTGTATAGTCAATGCAAACATGCACCCAAACTGTTCAAGCGCAGGCATACATACTAATCCACTAGTGTCTTGCTGGAATCTGAATGCCTCCAGCTGAAACTGCAGCTGGTCAATTTGCGTCCGGGGCATAAATCGTGAACTAGACCCTGTGAGCTTGGCATCAACTAGGCATCTAGAAAGTGTGGAAAGGAATTCAGACCTTACATGACACCAAGACTGAGCCTTGCTTGAAGGACCCTTTCTTACCCATTATTCTCTACGATGGAGTATCTGGGTATAGTACTTGTATAAGGGACTGAAGTAGCCACACAGCTGTCCACAAACACACGAAAAGGAACATGGTTGTACGACCTCACTGAAGCTTCAATATTAATGAAATCCCCCAAGAGGTACTGGTTAGATGGTCGCTCAAATCTCCAGTCATCTGAAGAACAAAAATAAATAAAATAAAGCCATGCCACACACTCCCCTTTAGCACATGTTCACAAGCACTGGCATGTTACAAAGATCACACCAACCAGTCATGAGCCTGAGAGAGAAGACTAGAAGTTCCTCCGAAACTACAGTAGAGGCATATGGGATCCAACTGGGCATTAAGGCATCGCTGCTCACATTATGCACTCTACAGAAGAGTTAGAAGCAGTCACCTTTTATAGTGTATGTGATCAGCGCATCCAGTAATCCTAAATGCATTTAGTCTTTACCTTGGATAATGGCACTCGATACCAACCACTGCACCAGTGCTTCTGACAATAGGACCACCATATGAAGCTTCTTGCGGGGTGTAGACAAGGGAAAACATATAGACGAGTTCATTCTCAGTCGTCTAAACAGAAAGGTTAGAAGAGGATTACTTGTAGTGCTTTTTGAACACTTGTTTTGCTGCAGTCAAACCATACCAATGATGTACTGCCACATCCATGCAGTTCCGACTCAAAGATGAGCACTTTAGCAGAAGAGTCTTCTCCAGTTGCAGTACAACCTCCCAGTGTGAAAGCAGAGGGCATTAGCAGTCGTCCAGTCCCAAAGAAGTCTTCCATCACTTCCACACGTATTGAGGTCTCCCCACACTGAGCTGCTACACTGTTAGGAGGAACAAGATGGCCCAACTCAAAAGGAATGTCTGGCTGCTTTGGTTCTTCTGGTAGGCTTGGAAAACTCCATGTCAGTTTTGTCGCTGGACCTAGCATCATTTGTTTTGACTGAACATCAAAAACATCTTGAGAAGGCTTTCCAAAGTCACTGCTGGCTGGTGTCTGAACAACAAACCTTCGTGATGCAAACACAGGGCTGCTGCTGTCATATCTCTGTGCAACCTGAGTGACCCTGGTTTTAGTCTGTTGAGGAACTTGAGCTAATGCTCTAGGCCAAGGCACAGGCGGGTTGTGATTATGCTTTGCCCTTCCTACCCATTGTGCTTCAGACAAACCAAACGCAATCATAACCACTAGGCCAAAACAAACTTCCCTCAACCCCATTGTCAGAAACCTCCTGATCCCTAATGCTAAGCCTTCACTTTTCCCTTTATGTATAGTAGTTAGATAAGCCTGACTCCACCTCTCTAGCGTCAATCATAATCATTCCCTGGACTTGTTAACCTACTTACACAACATGTCTCAGGTGAAAATCATTGAGTCATCATCAATTACAGAAAATGTGAGTGTTTTGTGTTGATTTTGGGCGGAATTTTCCCCTTGTTATAATCCTACGCAATTTTCTGGTTATCTTGGTGGTTTAGGAAAGAAAATCAATATCCAATAGGAAAACCAGCTCACATAAGACCGAAGCTTAATAACGAACGCAGTCATGGCACAGCACAAAAGGATTTTAGACAGCAGAGATGAAGGATCAGCTCATCGATTTGTGGCAAGAGTGTGCTTATACAAGGTGTATAAATGTCCTGTAAAACAGTCTCTCAAGACTTAAGAATAAATTAAGATTTTCTGTGTTCACAGTCAGGATCTGTTCATGTTTAGTGTGCTCGATTTGTCAAATTGTGGCACACCACACTAGCCTGGCTTCCGTGACTATAAAGCTCATAGATTTAGTCTGGCAAAGCTACCTTACTACGGGCTCATGCCGGTGAGCTCGTTTCTCATTGAGTCCCTCTTTTTTGGGAATCCGAAATGCTCTAAAAATGGTAGGTTGGCTAGACTAACTTTGCTCATGAAAATAAGCTGTCAAAGTATGGGCAGGCCCAGGTTAACACCACACTCTAGGAGAAAAACATTTTTTTTTGGGCCATGGTTTGTTTTTGGGTTTATGGTTTCTCACATTTTTAAAATCTTGTAAGACTTTAAGTTTTTTTTTTTGTGTGTGTGCATACACAGCCTAAATCATTGATCACAAACTAAATTCCTGCAGCTCATGCTACAACCTTAAATCAAACACAGTTGATCCAGCTAATCAAGGTCATTAGGATCAACAGAAACCTCCAAGCAGGCATTATCTGGAGCTGGTTAAATCTAAACTCTGCAGAGCTGTGGCTCTCCAGTAGCTTGGCTTCCTGAGGGCTTAAACTTGTGAAAACCATAATTGCGACTGAAATTGCCTGTAGCTCCAAGTAGTCTGCATTTACACTTTAGTGTATGGTCACATATGACCTCTTTAAGCCACAGATTACCAAATTGTTACAAATATTAAAAAAAATAAAATAGCTTCCGTACTACAAACCACGCAATGGCGTTAGCTTTCAAGAGGTTTATTAGGGATTGACAGCAAAAGCCACAGAACAGGATACAAATGGTCATTACCCTTTTTAAAAGTCTGAGTTCACGACACCCATTAAAGACCTTTTAATTAGTCAAAGTAGTCACATGGCATGTCCAGTTATGGTTGGCCATAGCCATATTTCTTAACATTGATGGGCCCAACGGATGCCCTGTCCCACCGCAGATCTGAGGAACAAACAAGCTGTGAGAAACAGCAGTGGCATTAAATTATATTTAAAAAAAAAAATAAAATCCCAACCTTTAAGACCTGGATCACGTCCACTGCTGATACTACAGGTTGTGTCACAGCAGGTGCACACCTGGTCCGATCCATCTGCAGACACCCAACTTAAAAAAAAAAAATATATATAAATATAAATATAAATATAAATATATATAAAAATTAATAAAGTTAGGACCCTTCACTAGGGAAGCATTTAGATGGGGAGACGCACCCATTAGAAGAGAATGAACAAGCTTTCGATTCAGGACTTGTTGCAGACACAGTCACCTTCAACGTGCATGTGATGTAGAACTAAAAAAAAATAAAAATTTTACACATTTTCATTGCTTTTTGTAGCCCATGGCATTACACAGTTCCACATACCAGTCCACTGTCTGGTTGCTGGAACCTGAAAGCCTCCAACTGAAACTGCAACTTGTCATCTCGAGTTCGGGGCATAAATTGAGACTTGGAGCCTGTAAGCTTGGCATCAACCATGCACCTGGGATAGAAGTCAAGTTACACATCTTGCAATACATCTAGAGGGTAGGACACAAGCTACACCACTTACCCATTGTTCTCAATCAAGGAATATCTGGGGACAGATGTTACATCAGGGACTGTTGTAGCCATGCAGCTGTCCACAAACACATGGACTGGAACATGGTTGTACAACTGTACAGATGCTTCAAGATTTAGGATATCACCCAGGAAGTATTGGTTAGAAGGCCTCTCAAATCTCCAGTCATCTGCAAAGACAATTTTTAGTGAAGGGTGCACAAGCACAAGTGTTATGAAAGCATGGTATACCAACCAGTCATGAGTTTGAGGGAGAAGACAAAGATCTCCTCTGCAACTTTAGTAGAGGCATATGGAATCCAAGCAGGCGTTAAGGAATCGCTGCTCACATTACTCAGTCTGCAAGAGTTAAAAATGTAGGTCACCTTATCATTGGCTTTAGTACATCCAGCAATGAACCCATCTTGAATTCTACTCTCACCTCGAGTAGTGACACTCGATATCAACCACCACACTACTGCTCCTAACAATAGGAACACCATATGAAGCCTCTTGTGGGGTGTAGAAAAGTTTGAAGGTATAGACAAGCTCATCTCCAGTCACCTGAAAGTAGTAAAGCCATTAGTCAAAAAGGAACAATTCAGAACCATAATTTTAAATTTAAAACCTCACATTTATTGTACTGCCACATCCATGCAGTTCAGACTCAAAGACAAGCACTTTCGCAGAAGGATCCTCTCCAGTTGCAGTACAACCTCCCAGTGAGAAAGCAGAGGGCATTAGCAGTCGTCCAGTTCCAAACAAGTCTTCCATCACTTCCACACGTATTGAAGTCTCTCCACACTGAGCTGCTACACTGTTGGGAGGAACAGGATGGCCCAACTCAAAAGGAATATCTGGCTGTTTTGGTTCTTCTGGTAGGCTTGGAAAACTCCACGTCAGTGGTTTTGCTGGAGTCATCAGCTCTTTTGACTGAACCCCAAAAGGATCTTGAGAAGGCTTTCCAAAGCCACTGCTGGCTTGTGTTTGGACAGAATATTGAGCAGAAAGCTTTTGTGGTGCAGATGCAGGGTTAGCAAAGCCATAGCTGAGGGAATTTGGAGGCACCTTGGAATCAGTCTGCTGAACTCGCGCTCTAGGAATGAAGTTGCTTGAGATCCAATTACTACTTTCAGACCTCAATACTGCATCAGTGAATCCCAGCGCAAGAAAAACCACCAATCCAAAGCCAACTTGCCAGAACCCCATTATTGTTAAGCTTTCGTTTCAATGATGCATTAGTGCTCCACTATCCAAATTTATACAGCTGAAAATCAGGATAGCTCCACCTCTCTCATTACAAGCATAAGTTTTCTCTGGACCTGTTAAATTAATCAATATATATTACAGGTGAAAATCATAAATTTCTCATTAACTCTCATAGTTTATACGAATAAACTATGCCCCATATACCCATGTGCCATACCAAATGATTGCTTATTTTAAATATCAAAATGACATCAGTTTTCTCTGAAACACAACAAACCTCTAAGCATTTTTGTGTCCTTTTTATTAATTCAGAATTCTGACAGAATTGTACACTACTTATCCAAAATATTAAAGATCATCATGTTTCTACAATCAGGTTTAGATTGTAACACCTCACATCAGTCTTCACAAGAGATGGAAATGGAGCAAGGGAATGCAAGATCATAGTATAGTACATAGATTATATTGTAGATTCACTGATATGTTTTCTCTCCTTCCAGTTGTTTTTGACTAGTTTGATCAATGTGTGTGGCTTCATGGTAGACTTTATTCCTTCAAATATACTACATGCTTGGCAGCACAGAAATACAGCCTGAACAGACTATTACTAAGCATCTGAATTCCAAATATTAACAAGTATGAGCGAAAGAAACCCATCAATGGACATTAAGAACTTAAAAATGGTGTTTGTAACATGAACGCACACATTAAAACACAGTGGAAAATTTTACAGTCTTAAACAAAATATATAGTTGACACACATAAGCAGCACACAGTAATAAAAAAAAAAAAAAAGTTGTCAACTATTAACAAAGTAATATTTGTAGTTTTTTTCTTTTTCTTTTACACAGCCAAATTTCTTATTCAATCAGTTTCTTCAGAAAGAAACAATTTGCATTTTACTGAATAGTCACATCTACTTTAACACAACACTTAGGCTCAATGTGCGCTTTATTCATCTTCCCAAATCACAGTTTTAACTGACTGAAAGAGCCTGTAATGGATGCATTTATTTCCGGGTAAATAACAAGAGTGATGGGGTAGTAGTCTCCTAGGCACCCTTAAAACAGCTTCATACAGACGAAAAGACAAGCAGACAGGTAAAGACACTGCTAGGGAGACTGGGTCAGCTGTGAATTCTGATCTAAGAACAGTTGACTGCTTCTTTCCTGTACACTTTAATTGTCCCATCTGCTTTTCTTACGTTTGGGCAGATCAGGAACCGCAAAGCTGTCTTTATGAGTCCCTGACCTCTCACCCCCATCTCTTTCTGACCGTCCCTCTCTGTCCCTATGGCTCCCTTCACCGTTTCGGCTATCGCTGTGACGATCTCTGTCACTATGCCGGTCCCTTTCTGCGTAGCGATCACGCTCTCCGCCACTATGCCTGTCACTATGACGGTAATGACTATCTCCGCGATGACCCCTGTCGTCAGCATTCCTATCACTACGGGACCCCTCTTTTGAAGAAGAGCTAGAGTAAGAGTCTGAAACTGAGCTCAGTGAGCCTGCACTGCTGAAGCCGCTCATTTTGGTGCCCAAGCTGAGAGCAGGGGGTGGCGGCATGGAAGAAAATGAGGAAGAGGACGGCGATGGCAAGTAGGACAGGTGGGTTGTGTCAGGCCCTTCCGGTGCTCCTGAAGGCAAAGAACTTAGACTTCCTGCACTGGTCCACCCAGAGGAGCTGCTGGACTTTGTTGTGAGTTTTGGAGGAATGCCAGATGCTGCCACAAAGTGGTTTTTATACTGAGCCTGAGGGAAAGAAAGAGCAGTCAAACAAAATCTATGAATCGGTACATACAACAATATATCTTTACAGAGAAACTGGTGGAGCATGATTTCATTTTTTTTTTTACTTTAGTTTTTAATGCAAAGAAATCACTGGTTATGAACTACAAAAAACCCGGCAGGGCTTCTTCCCAAGTTTCCCAAGACATTACTAATCAGAAAAAGTGCCTGATCAACTGTTTCTGAGGGAGGGGCTTCATAGAACTAGGAACTTAACAGAAGGTTTTGATGGGAATGTAGAGAGCGGTGTAGAATAAAAGTAAAATGTGTGAAAATAACTCAACTTGTGTTACACTGCACCCCAAAAACACAAAAAGGCCTTCAAGGAAAGAAAAAAAATATTACCTGAAATGCTTGCTTCAGGGCAGACATACGGTCTCCCATGGCTCCAGTGGAGGGTTTGTAGGCTTCATAGTTACCAAGAGCAGGACCACCGCTACTGCTGCGCTCCTATTTGAACCAATTTAAGATAGTAAATACAATAAAAACGATTGGCAATTCTTAAAAGTCTAATTATAAAAAAAAATACTTAAAATAAAAAGGGGTGGAGCGGTTGCGGTGCAGAAAAGCATTTTTTTTAATAATAAATTGTTCAAAACAAATAAAGAAAGCAGGCAAACGTAAAGCCAAACTAACAGAGGATTCAGATCCAAGGCCTGGTCTCTCTCTGTAACCCAGGCCTCCACCTCCAATATTTAGCTTCTTCCCTTTCCCTCCCTTAAAGCGGGACTTCCTGAACCAGGGATTCTAGAAAAAAAAAAGATTGATGAATAAATCGGTGAAACGTGTTGTACTATGAAAACTGTGTATTGTATTCTGGTCATTGTTCTACCTGCATTGCCAGGTCCATCAGGTCCTTTGAAACACTCTGATTCGCTCCTTCTAAATTTCGAACCAGGTCACCAGCAAACGAAGTGTCTTTAGTGATGAGCAAAGTGTAAGCTAGGCCCTTCTCTCCTGCACGACCTGTTCTACCAATTCGATGTGTATGAGTGTCAATATCTCGTGCTACATCGTAGTTCACAACTGTACGAATAGATGGAATATCCAACCCACGAGCTGAGAAGTGCAAAAGAAATTTAAATTAATACAACAAAGCTGACAAATGGAAATAGTTCATTTATTCTGAATAGAGCTAGATGGATAAAATAAGCCCAACTAACCAGCAACATCAGTAGCTACTAATACGGGCAGATTCTTCTTCTTAAAATCAGCAATGACTTTGTTCCTCTCGCTCTGATCCATGTCTCCATGCAGCAGCCCTAGGCTGTAACCTTCCTGATTGAGATTTGTAGCTAGTTCCTCGCAGTTAGCCTTTTTAGTGACAAAGATCAGCACAGAGCCAGCTGAGGTGAACTCAACCAGCCTGCGTGTCAACCAGCCCCACTTTTCCTGCCCAGACTGCAGCACCTCCACTATCTGAGTGACATCTTCATTAGCCTGGGAGGACGAGAAAAGAAGTTTACATGGATGTTTCCAAATACAGTGTGCATTTTCAAATATTTGCTTAAGAAATCGAGTATGCACCTCTCCTATGTCTCCCTGCACAACACGAATGGGGTCAACTAAAATATCTCGAGCCAGCTTTTCAATTTTCTTCCGAAACGTTGCACTGAACAAAAGAGCTGTGAGAGATGAGGAGCTATTGAGTACAATAATCGCATTGGACTGGGTTACTGCAGGAATGTAGAAGTGCTTAAAGGCAGCTCATTAAATATATGAGAAACACTTACTCTGTCGATCAGGTCTGACATGGCTGGCAATGGATCTCACTTGGTATTCTATATAAAATAGATCAGATTTAAATAAAATGGTTTAATTTAGGTTTTAACACCCCAAGAAAAAAAACTGATATTGATTACTTTTACCATATCTTTTATAAACTTTGTTTTTTTATTTCACATCAAAGTTTTGGTGGAGTTAGCTTTCAAAGGAGAGACGGGAATCTTTCATGTTCCATTAAAGTATCTTTCAATATCAGTTCTATTTTTAGGATGTATGAGGGTTAGCAAGTAAGTTAAAGTAAATAACAGAATATTAAAATAATACTTTGGTAATGAAATTTCAGCATTTAATAGTACACAAATTATTAAGATTTAATAACAAATGAAAAAGTGGCATTTCACACTCACCAAAGCCCATATCGAACATGCGATCAGCTTCATCAAACACCAAGTAGGTCACTCGCTGAAGAGATGTAGCCTTCTTCTTCACATGATCAATCAGCCGACCCTAAATGAGAAGAGCCTTTAGCAGAACAAGCAAGGAACACCCTCACAAGTATACAGAAACTTGTCAAACTGGCTTGTGCATCAAAATATGTTCTTACTGGGGTGCAGACAACAATTTCGGCACCTTCCTGTAGAGCTTTGGCTTGTTCCCACATGCTGCCGCCTCCATAGACTGCCACCGAGCGAAGGCCATATACCTTCCCAAAGCGCTTGCATTCCGAATGGATCTGAACCACACAGATAAGTATTTAAAGTGATTAAAACCCAAAACACACACCAGAAAGGCTACATTTACATTTTACACCTTTTTCCCCCAGCAAAGATATTTTTCATCTCCTTCCATTTTTTACATCTTTCCCTAATATAAAAGACTGCCTCTTTCTTTCTCTCAGACCTGTTGACAGAGCTCTCTGGTGGGGCAGACGATCACAGCAATGGGTCCCTCTCCCTGCTCCAGCTCCTTCTGGTCCATGATGTGCACCAGCATTGGCCAAATGAAAGCTGCGGTTTTTCCACTGCCAGTTTTGGCAATGCCAATCATGTCCCTGCCACCCAAAGCTATCGGAACTCCCTAGAGAAACAATACACATTACTGTAGAAAAATAAACCATTAACTAAACAAACAAAGGTTCATTTGTGGGAGGGTTTGCAGCTCACCTGGCACTGGATGGGTGTGGGTTGAGTGTACTCGGATTTCCGGATCTGGTGCATGAGCTGCTCATCAAATCCAAAGTGGGCAAAACTTGTGGCTGGTTTAGGAGGGGCTGCACCTGAAACCTGTTCATTTTGAATATGGGTTAATGTTTGTTGAAAGAAAGGAAAGGATCATTTGTGTATGTGCTGCCATTAACCTTCAGATTGAGTTTCTTTCTCAGTTCCACCACTCCGACTTCAGTCAGACTGCTGAGTTCCTCATGCTCAATATAGAAGTTCTTCTCAAATGGAGGATAGTCAATCTACAGACAGAAGAGAAATCTTAAAAACATACCATTCAAGGTTTGCACTTGCTTGCAGATAGTTTGGTTTTAATGTATATACAATGCACTTGATCATCAATAGGGCTGCAGGAATGAGTCCTAAAACAAATTAGCAGAAGTTGGGAAACCTCTGGTTCCATTTTGACGTCAAAAAGTTTGTTTAAATGGTCTGAAATAAGCTTTGTTAACGCAAGCACAATATATTTTCACGTTTCATTCTAAAACATAAAACACACAACATTAGTAAAACATCAGTAACAGTCCACGGTTGATGTTTTTTAAAGCTTTTTTAAAATTTTGAAAGAGGTGGCTGTTCAAAAGTGGCTAAATAGGACCATATAGGAACATTTTACAGCATCACAAGGAAAACTCAAGTGCACTTCTTAATTTCCTTACTGTTTTATAGTCACATTACTGCAAACTACTCACTCAAACTTTCTAACTTGAACATTTTAAATAAAGATCAAAGGGTTGTCTGCATTTATACTTCTTAAAATGTAAAAAAAGTTGTGTTGATTTGTAAAGATTATCTTGATGCATTAACGTGTAAGGAGGATCATATTTTTAAATGGTCACAGATCTTATTTTCTGCTATAATCAAGAAGAACTTCTGAGCTGTCCTACAAAAACGTGTCATCCCTGCAGCAGTCTATTTAAAGACATTAATGCAACAATAACTGGATGGAAACGCAGTAACGATACCTCTGAGTGGTCTATTGGGGGAAGCGGCATGATAATCTTTTTGGTAGTAGGAGCAATGGGGTTTCCATCGCTGTCATAGTCCACTTCTTCCTCATCTTCCTCTTGGGTTAGACCAGCTGTAGGGTTTTCCGCCATGTAACGAAAGTATGCTTCCTGCAAAGAATTCAGAACATGACTTAGATCAAGACACGCAGCAGCAGGCCTTTACTGTGAAGGTGTTCCCTTAAAACGCATTGAAATGAGCCGATCTAATAAAACTCCGAATAACTAATTATTGCCTAGTAAGTTCTGAAACCACTGAGGTGAGAAAGACATTAATTTTAATAGATCTCTATTATTTTAACACATAGCACTGAGTTAAATCTCATGTTTCCGTCACAAAGGAATCACTCTACCAGTAAACATTTAAAGGCAATAGAGAATAACTACTGAGAAGCAACGAACTGATTGAGTAAACAAGTCCGAAGATTGCACCTTAAGCAAGCAACAGACATCTACTCCAACACCAAGAGTACATGTGAACGGCTCAGTCTGTAAACTGATGTAGATATATAAAGAATGTAAGAATGAAAAATAGAAAGAGGAGTTGGGCACAGTCATTGCTGTGACAAAGATACGGTGGCGGTAGTAACGTCAAGAGGGTCACTCACTTGGTCATCCTCCTCTTCAATGTCATCCCGTATACCCCTGGAAAAAACAAGCGGAGAAAAAAAACTTCCCTGCGACTCGCTCAAATCACCCATGGAAACCCATATTCTACCCCTTCCATTCCCATCCTCTCTGCTATGAATATTATTTGGATGAACGGTCTTTAAAATATCCTCAGATAATATCACAATCTTACTTGGCTAACTTTTTCTCTTTTTCCTTTTCTTCCAGTTTCTTCATATCTTTTGCCGCTTGGTCCTGAAAGAGGCCAAAAACAAGAATTCAAGCAAAACGGCAGCACTGTCCACTGGCAGTTCTCAAAAAAAGCTCCTTTCATTAGCTCTTACCTCCACCTCAGCCATAAAAGCATCAAGAGGGTCATCCTCACTGTCAGAACCGCCTCCTCCTCCGCCAGACTGGAACTGCTTTCTTGTGGGAGAGTTCTCAGCAGGAATATATGGCAGATCCGAACTGCTAGACTCCTCTTCATCATCCTCAAAATAACTATGGAAAAAATACATTACAGTCTTCTTCAGCCCGAGACACACGGCACAATTTGTTAGCGAAATATTGGCATTCGTCAAACAATCATGGCAAAACAGAAATCGTCATCATGATTGTTTTGCGATGCCAGTGTTTCGTCTAGGACAGCTGAAAACCGTGCAGCGTGTCTCGGGCTCAAGTCGACTGTTATTATATTGAATATCTCTTTGTGTCTCAGGCTTTAGACAAAATCAATACAAGTGAATGAAATAACAGAAACACATCTACTTTTGTGTTCCTCATTAAACAGAAAGTCAAACAGTGTAGGATCCAAATGAGGGTGAGTAAATAACGAGATATGCTTTTCTTAGATTGAATTGATTTTGCAGTTTGTTAGTTTTTTGCCATGAACTGTTACATTAGCAATGTTTACATTCAAAAAGGTCGAATTGAAGTACTCACGCATTCTCCTCGTCGAAATTGGCTCGTTTTGTTCCTATTTTGTAAAAAGACGAAAGCTGCTGGTTCTTGCCATATCCGCCGGATGGTCCTGAAGCTCCAAATGCAGAGTGGGACTTCTGAGGGACACGAGGTTCCTCTTTCTTCCCACTCGCAAGAGAGAAACCCCCGAATCCAAAGCCTCGCTTACCACTCGGTCCTCCCTTGTTCCAGTTCATTGCTGTTGGCCTGCAAAAAACACAGCGTTAGATTAGGGGTTAAAAACAGTTCAATACTAGTAACATCCAGAGTGTATAATGTGTATATCTCTATCAGGCTATTGAAGCATAACAACTACAAAGCCTCATTGCTCGCGCACTGCTAATAAACATATACATATATATATATAATTATGATATGTTATTTAATTCATTTTCTTGGCTCGCTTTTTAAAACTTTGGGGCCAAACAGCTAGTAGGAGACGCTGTCTCGTAATGCTGCGCCGATGGCCGTGGAGAGGCCTTGAGCTAATGTTATGTGTATACAGATTATGCTTCGATTACTTTCACATTGCATGCGTCAAAGACTAAAACCTGGATTTATTTACATTTTGTTTATTTACCTGTTTCTGATAACGTGAACAGAACGATCTTCTAAAGTGGGTGGGCACCTTATTTATCCACAACGTATTTACCACTCCAGGCTATCTTGCACACTTCTCAGACGTTGGGTTTTACGTCATTTACAATGGACTCGATTTGTGTTTGGTAATATTTGTGCGACGTGTTTGGAGGCGAACGTACTTACTCGGTGTTGCCAGATCCAGTTTTACTTTTAAATTAATCTCTTCCATGGGTTATTACTTAGAAATAATATAACCATTTCTTAGAAGTCAGGAACTGTGGTTGGTCTGCGTAGAAAACACAGAACCAATTAATTAAAAAGCTAAACTGCACTGTTGTAAAAAAAAAAAAAAAGAAACATTTATGGTATATTAAATTACTCTATATATATATATTTTTTAATTACTATATATGTATATATATATGAGTAATTTAATATACCATAAATGTTTCTTTATATATATATATATATATATATATATATATATATATATATGTGTAATTTAATATAACATATATGTTTGTTTTTAT
>JAUYWG010000033.1:11041955-11058917 GCA_034779775.1 Enteromius afrohamiltoni | reverse complement strand
AAGGCAATTGTAACAATAAATCCCTGTTTGTTTTGACCGTAGCAGATGGTGGTATGTTTGACTGCAACGGCTCATGTTTATAAGCAATAGTAAGAAGACATGGCAACATAAAACGCAGACTATTTTATTCGCTCACGAGTTTAGACCAATGAGAAGACATGCATCCAACTTTCGGTCCAATAGGAACTCGAGGACGCCGCGTCGTCAACGTCACTCGTCCATTCACCAAACGTTCCTTAACACACGACACAGCCCACCGCGAGACCAGAAGAAGAAATGCGTTACATCCTGCAGTTTTTGATGATAGCTGGAAATTTGACGATATAGGAAAGACAGACTCATACAATTCACTTACAAAGGGTGAGTTAAACGACTGTATCGCATTACGTACACAAGCACACTGGAACTCCGTGCTCTGTTTATCATAATTGAGAGATATTCATGTCGCTGTAAAGGCTAACTGAAAGATACCGACCTGTAAGCTGGCATGCCACATTTGTTTATACATTAATAACTCTGCTTATTACAAATAGCTGTGTTATATTAGTCAATACTCGTCTTTCATGGTGCGCACTAAATGAGCAAACCCAATATGTTTTATCCTAAAGTTAACGTTATTTACAAACGTATGCAGTTATAAAGACAGTGTCATTTGAAAACGAGCACTGTTCTGTGGTAACTTACCGTTAAAAACGGTGTATCATGGCAGAAGAAAATAATTAGTTTTCTATCTCTAATTACATTAATCCTGTTTCTCCCACCCCCTTGCAGATTTGTACTCTTTATGTGTTTATGAAAGTACTGCTACCTGTCATCACCATCTCCAGGATCCATGTCTTTTTTGGTGAGTGAACTTGATTGGTTGTCAAAGTCACTGATTTAGTTTGCATGTTCATTGAATGACCACATTTTGACATATTTTCTCACTTTCTCTAAGCGCTGGGTGTCAGAGAAACTCAGTGTGGAAAGCCTGAGGGATCTGGAGTTATTTGGAGGTGAGTTAGTAGTCCGTTATCTCATCCCTCTGTGCTTCTCGTACCTTTTTCAGCAAACCTCACCTGCCTGAGCTTTATTCCACATTAGCTGGGGTGAATGTGACGGGGAATCCTAGAAACATTTAGTTTTTTATAAACGCACTCATCTTTAAAGATTCATTTGCAACATTTAAAGGAACAATTGGCCCATCTCGAACTCGTCAAATGGAATAGTACACATTTTTTGGACAGAAATCCCCCTCATAATCAGCTACGCAGGCTCATATCAAAAGAGGAGCGCTACATGTGCAGATTACCCACGATCACAACCAATCAGTACTTTTGCAAAAGCAAACCTCGGCTTTGTTTTGCGTGTGCTTTATAAAAAGGCCTTTTTGAGTTTTTGTCGTAAATGTGTTCTGCAGTGTGCTGTGACACCTTCTCTTTCGCGTTTGCGTTATGGTGACTAATGATGGTGGCGACAGCAGAGTCTGTGTGTCCTTGTGTCCGTGAGGCTTTTTAATCTCCTCCCTGTGGTGATGTATCTGTATGTAAGCCTGGCTGGGATGTAGTGTTATTGCTAGGTGTTGATGGGTTGCTTCTTGGGTGCAACTGACAGCTGAGCTGAGTCACTGCAGTCTAACAAGAGGTGGACAGGTTTGCAGAGCAGAAGCAGTATCAAATCTGTACATTAGTGGAATACCAGATGTATTTTCAGATTGTTGGGCTTGAATTAGGTCACAGGTAATCCAAATATCAAATCTGATGCCAGTTATTTTGGATAGTATTTAGTGTGCATCGGTATTCATCCTTTTTATCCATATTTTCTCCTAGTTACAGTTGAAAAGTTTGGGGTTAGTAATATTTTTTTCTTTTTAAATAAAGAAATGAATACTTATATTCAGCAAGGGAGCTTTAAACTGATAAAAGAAGTGATTGTAAGGACATTTATGTTACAAAAGATTTATATTTCAATAAGTGCTGTTTTTTTATCAAGTATCAAGAGTTCCACAAAAATATGAAGCACAACTGTTTTCAGCATTGATAATGTTAAGAAATAGACTTTTTCCTAGGCAACAAGCATTAGAAGCATAATAAAGTGATTTCTGAAGGATCACTGGACCCTGTAGACTAGAGTATTAGTATTTCCTGAGATTATATTTCAGTTGAAAAACAGACTATTCTAAATATTCTTAATAATATTGAACAATATTACTCTTCTTACTGTATTGTTTATTAAATAAATGCAACCTTGACCGAGTATAAGAGACTTAATTCAGAAACACACCCACACACACACATATATATATATATATATATATATATATACTGACCCCATGTAAACTGCAATCGTGTAATTCCCTAGTTATTCTAGTCTTGCTGACATGGGTCTTTTTGTTCAAGAGTTTAATGCAATTTATGTGTGTGTGTGTGTGTATATATACACATATACATTTCATTGTATAGCTAGTGCCATGATAGTCTGACTCTGAGTGTTACAAAATATCCTATCAATAGATGTTCAGTGTCGCCTGTCTCTAAGATGGTGTATAATGCATTAAGGGGATTTTTAGATGCTGCTTTTTGTGTATCTCCTTTCAATCATTTTGCTGTTGTCCATAATCGCTGCTCCATGTCTGCTGTAGCGATGCTATTTTATGTTTGCTTTTGGCTGTTATGTGTTCTATGGCAATGCGTCCAGGTTTAAGTTGAAAACAAAAATTATATATATATATATATATATATGATATGATATAAAAAATAGGTCACCAAAAACAAGTTTTTCTGATGGCTTGTCATTTTGTTGTTGAATTAAATGGTGAAGTAATATAAATAGGCCTACAATTTCGTCTTGCTTAAATGAATTTGCAAAGTATATCTATTTGAGTTGTATTTAAAATATTTTTTAAAAAGTATTAAATGGCATGGAGGATGTAGAAAGTGTTGCTGGAAAGGAAACTCTAGCTGTTCAATTTGTCAGAACCACTTTAAAGGCAGATTGTTTGTTTGTATGTGTCTTTTGCGTCATGTACACGGTTTCTCTACACCAGAGCAAACTCAGGCAAGCCCACTAAGAAAAGTAAGTGCGGAATATCTTCCAGCTTTTCCATTCGTCTGTTGGTGTGGGTGTGTGATAGTTGTGTGTCTGTGAGCGTGTGAGTTGGTGTGTGCTTGTGTAAGTGTGCAAAAGTAAGATTAATTATGTGTGTGTGCGCGTGTGCTCAGACGAATACACCCCCTGTGCTCCTGTGTTTGCCTGCATGCACTCATCGTGCTGCTATGACACTTATACCTCCACACTCGCTCAGACTGAGGCTCCAGGAGAGGGAAGTGCTTGTATTTAACCTGGGAAAATAAAGATGAGGTCTCCTAAATCTCCCTGGGTACAGTGCATTATTATAGTGCTTGACAAACGAAAGGGAAATGAAAATTTGGGGATCAGTTTCCCAATAATGTAATGTTTGTATCATAATTAAGAGCCTGAATTAAACATTGATTTTAAAGAGCAGGTACAAGAGATATGCAGAGTGAATCAGTGAGACTAATTCTGTATTACGCCTCATTGATGTATTAAGAAATTGCCTCATAAGAGTTGTCACAAAGAACAACACCAGGAATAATGGTGATGCTGTCATTGGTCACCTATGCATGTGGAGTGGGATGATGCTCATTGTGTTAAAGCAACACATGGAGTCATCCTATCAGAACCTGGGCTTGCTGCACTGTTTACTGAACTAGTCCTGCCTTCACTTCAAAGGCCATAAAATGATTTGTTTTATGAATTGCCATAGACCTGCATGATCTCTCATTGTATGTGTGAGGAATTTATATACTTATCTGTAAGTGCTATGGCAAAGCCAATGGACACTTTGGTGCAAGTAAAAAAAAACAGGTATTTGATGTTTAAGGGATCATGCATATCTATAACCAAATGCTCACAGTGGATTGCAGTTTATTTCATGCTTATAACATGCTTTTGCAAATACGCAGAGTTTTGTGAAGCCATTCCTGCTGCTGTTTTCAACTTGTCTCGTACTGAGTCTCAGAACAGTTGGACTGAATATTTAATTAGCCATAATCTGCCGACCCTCAGTACTTGATCTGTATTGTTCTCTGAAGAGCTTTGCAGAGGCTGGGATTTATCAGTGTATGCGCTATAAAAACCCTTCCCCTCTTCAAAACCAGGTTGGTTTGTGCTGTTATCACAACAGTGGCATCAGTGTCTGTGACTGTATGTGTGCGATCTTGAAATGTTTCATAACTCACTGAAACTGACGTGGATGGTCATGGAGTATTTGCTTGATATCCCAAATTACTATGATGCATTTGAAGGAAAGCTAATGTGCACTTAAAATGTTTGCTTATCCTAACACTGCTTGCAGAGAGACAACAATGTTAAATGTTGATGCTTCTATCACATTCAAATGACAAATTGAGCATTTTTATGTTTCACTATAGTATTTTCTAAACTCCCTACGAAATCTTTGAATGTACAGTGAGTCAAAATAGTTGGTGGACACTTAAATTGTGAATTTAGAAAGACTATATCAAAAGCATTTCTTTGATCAAAATAGTAAAAAGAGTTATACTGTGGAAAATTATTGCCGTATGAAATAACTTTTTAGATTTTAAAAACTTTTTAGATTTTAATAATGTATTTTAAAGCTTTTTAGCATCATTGCTCCAGTCTTCAGTGTCACATGATCTTTCAGAAATTATTCTAATATGCTGATTTGCTGCTTGAGAAACATTTATAACTATTAACAAAATTATATTTTAGGAAAAGGCAAGACATTTACAGGATGTATTCATAATACAATGAAGAAGAACAGCATAACGAAATTAAAACCTTTGTAAAATTATAAATGTGTTTAATCTTACTCTTGATCAATATAAGGCATCCTTGCTAATAAAGATTAGTGAGTTCCACTAACGTTCAACCCTTAGAAGACTATCCGAGCATCCTTCATCTTGATCTTGCACAATGTATCTATTGTTTTATCCTTTTTAAACTAACAAAAAATTATTTTAATAAAGTGTTTTGCTTGAAAAGGTTTCTCAAAGATGACATTTGGTCATCTAATGTAATGATATTTCATTTGTAAGTGTGAATTAAAGGGTTACTCCACCACTAAAATTACAATTTTGTCATTAATCAGCCCCGTGTCGTTCCCAACCTGTAAAAGCTTTGTTTTGTTATTGGAGCACAATTTAAGATATTTAGGATGAAAACCAGGAGGCTTGTAATTTTCACTCTCAAGGTATGAAAGACGTCTTCAGAAAAGTCCATCTGCCATCGGTGGTTCAATCTGTATTTTATGAAGCTACGAGAATATATTTTGTATGCGAAGAAAATAAAAATAACATTTATTCAGCAGTTCACATGGATGCACTGTTTTTGTTCAAATCAAAATGTAAATAAAGAGCGTACGCAGTTTGCATCCTATGGGTATTATCTAAATTGGTGATGTGGAGGACACAAATTGTTAAATAAAGTATTATTTTAGTTCTCTTTCCATACATAAAGTATTTTTGTCACTTCATAACATTATTTACTTTACAGTGGGACACCCACAAGCCTCCCGGTTTACATCAAAAATATCTCAAATTGTGCTCCGAGGACGAACAAAGATTTTATTGGTTATGAAGACCGGGGGTTAAGTGATTCATGATCATTTTCATTTTAGGGTGGAGTAACAGTTTTAAGTATTGAAATACTTCTTTGGCTTACTGTACAAGTCCCCTCAAACCACTTTCACCAGGGCACCCGATTAAAAGTCACAGGGTACACAACCTAACAATTGAAGAACGTTAAAAGGTTTTAATTGTGTTGAATAAGCAAACAACATGTTCTGGGATCTGAGGTGTGTCTCAATCTGCTCCCCTAGTGTCTCAGTATTTGGTAGATTATAACCTGTTATAATGCTTGAGTTTAAGTTCAAAATATACTCTCTGACATCAGGATGTGGATCGAGACGCAGCCGTGGTCAGTTTGCACTTTGCCAGCATGTTTCCACATTTGACTTATGACTCTGTTTTCCTCAGGCCCATGAGGACAGTCAAGAGTCTCTGAGCCCTCTCCCACGCAGAGACACCATGGGAAGCTTCCTTCCAGACAACAGCGCCTATGAGCTGCACACTGTCATAGGTGAGGCCACTAAAACAGCCCTAGATCTCTGTGAGGAGCATCTGTGACTTCTCCAGATGATGGGGATATGTGTCTATCTCTGCTTGTGAAGGTCGAGGTTTGGAGGACTTGATGACAGTGAATCTGGCCAAGTACAAACCCACAGGAGAGTATGTGGCCATCCGCCGCATTGACCTGGATTCCTGTACCAATGACATGGTCAGTTACTTACAGGTCAGTACCGGTGACAGCAGGGCTTCAGAAAATATGTTAATATGAATCGTCCATCTCCGACATATATATGAATGTCATTTTACATATATGTTTAAAATGGTGTGATTTATTTATATTTATTTTAATTATATTTACCATAATAAGTCAAATAAAATATCAAATTATTATAATCATTCATATATTAAGTATAAACTTTTTACACACAACTTAAACAGGCAATATACATTAATAAGAACATTGATCATTTACAGGGGGTTAGGAAAGTATTCAGACCACCTTAAATTTTTCACTCTGTTATATTGCAGCCATTTGCTAAAAAAAGTTAATTTTTTTCTTCATTAATGTACACACAGCATATTGACAGAAAAACACAGAATTGTTGACATTTTGACATACTGATTGGACTTGATTAGGAAAGCCACACACCTGTCTATGTAAACCCTTACAGCTCACAATGCTTGTCAGAGCAATTGAGAACCATGAGATCAAAGGAACTGGCTGAAGAGCTCAGAGACAGAATTGTGGAAAGGCACAGATCCGGCCAAGGTTACAAAAAAATTCTGCTGCATTTAAGGTTCCTAAGAGCACAGTGGCCTCTATAATCCTTAAATGGAAGACGTTTGGGACGAGCAGAACCCTTCCTAGAGCTGGCCGTCCGGCCAAACTGAGCTATCTGGGGAGAAGAGCTTTGGTGAGAGAGTTAAAGAAGAACCCAAAGATAACTGTGGCTGAGCTCCAGAGATGCAGTCGTGAGATGGGAGAAAGTTGTAGAAATTCAACCCGAAATTGGCCCGACGGAAGCTTCTCCTCAGTGCAAGACACATGAAAGCCCACATGGTGTTAAACTAAAAAACACCTGAAGGACTCCAAGATTGTAAGAAATAAGATTCTCTGGTCTGAAGAGACCAAGATAGAACTTTGGCCTTATTTCTAAGCAGTGAGTGTGGAGAAAACCAGGCACTGCTCATCACCTGTCCAATACAGTCCCAACAGTGAAGCATGGAGGTGACAGCATCAGGCTGTGGAGGTGTTTTTCAGCTGCAGGGACAGGAAGGTTGCAATCGAGGGAAAGATGAATGCGGCCAAGTACAGGGATATCCTGGAACAAAACCTTCTCCAGAGTGCTCAGGACCTCAGACTGGACTGAAGGTTTACCTTCCATCAAGACAATAACCCTAAACACACAGATAAAATAACAAAGGAGTGGCTTCACAACAACTGTGACTGTTCTTGAATGGCCCAGCCAGAGCCCTGACTTAAACCCAATTGAGCTTCTCTAGAGAGACCTAAAAATGTCTGTCCACCAACGTTTACCATCCAACCTGACAGAACTGGAGAGGATCTACAAGGAGGAATGGCAGAGGATCCCCAAATCCAGGTGTGAAAAACTTGCATCTTTAACAAAAAAGACTCATGGCTGTATTCGATCAAAAGGTTGATCAAAGGGTCTGAATACTTAGGACCATGTGTTATTTCAGTTTTTCCTTTTTAATAAATGTACAAAAATGTCAACAATTCTGTGTTTTTCTGTCAATATGGGGTGCTGTGTGTACATTAATGAGGAAAAAAAATATTTGGCTGCAATATTACAAAGAATTACAAGAATTAAAGAATTAAATTAATTTGATTAATTTATTGGTTATTTATTTTAGTAATATTTACATATACTAGTATATTGTACTGTTGTAGTATTCTTTTTTTTAAAACTGGCTTTTATTTTTTGTAGTTAATTTTCTTTTGTGATTTTAATAACTTATTTCTTTTAATGCCAAGACAACATTTAACAAATATTATTAATGTTTTATTTTTATTTCAATTAACAAAAACAATTTTAAATAGAGTTTTAGTTAACAATAATAACACTGATTCAGTGTGAAAGTGTATTTCAATTGGTCTTTTGAAAAGTTTGTATTTATTAGTTGGTGCAGAACAAATGCTAGTTGAACTAGTTGATTAGTCTTGCATATTGTTAGCATGTATACATGAGCATTGTAACCACTTACTCTGTTTATCTTAAGGGAGAGCTCCATGTGTCTAAGCTGTTCCACCACCCCTGTATCCTCCCATACAAGAGCGTCTTCATCGCCGAGAATGAGCTGTGGGTGATCACGCCCTTCATGGCCTACGGTTAGCAGAGACATTTTACATCAATAGGCTATATCAAGTCTAAACCGTTCTAAATGTGTTTTGCTTACCACTCCTATGTGTTTCTCTTCTTTATCAGGATCTGCACGAGACTTGATCAGTACACATTTCACTGATGGTTTGAGTGAGCAGACAATAGCCTACATCCTGCTGGGAGTGCTGAGAGCGCTGGAGTACATACACCAGATGGGCTACGTTCACCGGTGAGGAGCACATTTTATGACAAATCATGATTAGTTATTATTATTATTAGTCAAACAGGTTAATTAATCAACAACCACACCATACTGTCAGCCTGATGTTTTAATGAAGATGCTACAAGAATATTCAAGTATTTTTTAATCATCTCAATATGTTTCTACAGTAGTGTGAAGGCAAGCCACGTTCTGATTGCAGCAGATGGACAGGTTTATCTGTCGGGTCTCAGGAGTATCTTCAGCTTGATCCGTCATGGGCAGAGAGCACGTGTTGTACATGATTTTCCCCAGTACAGTGTTAAAGTACTGCCTTGGCTCAGTCCAGAGGTTCTGCAGCAGGTACGTGACCCTGGAGCACAAAACCTAATCTAAAGTCGCTGGGGTATATTTATAGCAATAGCCAAAAATACATTGTATGGTCAAATAGTATGCCAAACATCATTAGCATATTAAGTAAAGATCACATTCCATTAAGACATTTTGTAAATTTTCTACTGAAAATATATTAAAACATAATTTTTGATGAGTAATATGCATTGCTGAGAACTTCAATGGGATATCTTTTTTAAAGGTGATTTTCGTAGTGTGTAATTTTTTTTTTTGCACTCTCAGATTCCATATTTCCAAATAGTTGTATTTCAGCCACATATTGTCCTATCCTAACAAACCATGCATCAATGGAAAGCTTATTTAAATCTCAATTTAAAATAGGACCACAAAAATTCATAATAGTTTTGATAAAATAAGCACAACCTTTATGAACAGAAGATACTTAAAAAAAAAACAACATTCAAAAATCTTCCAGACGTTTAAACAGTACTGAATAATGTCTGCACACACTGGAAATAATATTATATATATATATATATATATATGTGTGTATATGACAGAATCTTCAGGGATATGACTTCCGCTCAGACATTTACAGTTTGGGCATCACTGCATGTGAGCTAGCTAATGGACATGTGCCCTTTAAAGACATGCCTGCTACGCAGGTAAGACAAACACCCTTTTTCTTTTTATCAATCTCTTTGCTTTCCCTCCTTTTTGTCCTACATTTACCTTGATAAACTGTCTCTTTGCCTGTATCAGATGTTGTTAGAGAAGTTGAATGGTACAGTCCCCTGCCTGCTGGACACCACCACCATCCCCCCTGAAGAATTGAGCATGAAACCGTCTCGCTCCGGGGCCGACTCTGGGATCTGCGAGGGCCCCAGCGCCGGCGGAGCTCGCCACACTAACGGAGAGCCCTCATCGTCCTCCGGAGGAAACCCCTACAGCCGAACATTCAGTCCTCACTTTCATGCCTTTGTGGAACTTTGTCTACAGAGAGATCCTGAGAAAAGGTAAGTAGCACTTTACTCTTTGAGATCATTTGGTCATTTACTCACCATCACATCATTCCAAACCTGTTAGATTTTCAACACAAAGGAGAAATTTAGGAATGGACTGACCACTCTATACTTTATAATGAAAGTGAGCATAAAACAGACTAAATGTATGCTGTCATGTTTTCCCACAGACCCTCTGCCAGCTCTCTGATAGGACATTCCTTCTTCAAACAGGTGAGTCTTACCTTCTTCAGAGGAAATATCTGACACAGTAGCAAGAAAACAAAATCATGTATAATATAGTGAATATTTAATGGATCAATAAACACATTATTTTATCAAATTTACAACATCAACAAACTTATTCAACTGAATTGAAAAAACATTGAACAAAGACACTGTTCTCTTCTGTAGAGCTGTTGAAATTGAATGTTTCGAAAATGATTGATTTTACGACCATCTGCATTTCATAAAGCGCTTTATACATAAACGTGACTCAACAAAGTGTATTGTTGTGATCTATATAACGTTGTAGATAAAGCGCAGACCATCCGAGGCTCTTCCTGACCTCCTGCGTCCAGTTTCTCCAATCAGCAGCCTACACTGCATGCAGCCTCAGGATTCGCCCACTGGATTGGCCAGTCTGGAGTCTGATCTCAGCCAGCTGGATGTGGATGACTGGGACTTTTGACATGAAATGGATGAGAAATGAAGGAACGTTAGATGGGACAGAAAGGAGGGAGTTACCATAGGACTCTTAATGAGAATTGATTGTTTTTGTTGTGTTTTAAGGGAGAAAAAGGGAAGGCCGGTGCTATGTGAATGTGATGGACATTACAAAGAACTTCTTAGATGTTACAAGAGACTTTGGGATGGTTCTTGTGATTTGTGCACATCACTGAAGCTACAAGGACAGAATATAATGAGAAATGAAAAACCAGCAGCCGCCATAGCCTTGCTAATGCATTCAGAAGCATGAACTGAAGCCTGAGGCATGCACTGCGCAAACTCTTACTTGCTGGCCATGTGACAATGGGGATCACTTAAGGCTACTGAAGCTTGTTCTGTGCGTTTCACCTGATCTAATGACACTCTATGAATGTCTTACAGCAAAACAAGTTCACAGCTGAATTCCCATGTCTCCTAGCGTATTTGTCCAATGAAGCATATAGAGCTGTGAGTAAAGTCAAACTAAACATAGAACTGTTCACCATATGGGTTGATTGTGGGGATTAAAACAATCTTTTTTCTGTGTTTCTTCCCCAACACAAAAGTTGACGCCACCAGAAATATGCTAGAGGACAAGATGTAGTTTTTACCTGCTATCTGGTGTAGATTTAGTTTTATATTAGCTGCGTTTCTGCTGAGATTCATTTCTGTTCATGGCATGCTTTACAGGAGGAAGTACATCCAAGTGGACCGTTTGTGTTTTTTCAGATTATTTACCTCTTGGTCAATTGGAATAAATGTTGCAACTGCACAAATGTCAGTTCTTGTTTGTTGTTTTTACCAATTCTGGGCGTTACATTACAACCCATTTTGAAAAACAGCATAATATTCAGATTATAACAGGGAATGCACTGATACATTTTTAGAGATAAGATGATAATTCTATTCATGAAATGACCAACAACTAATAAATCGCAGATATTACAATTCTATACTTATTTGCCTAAATAAAATCATGTTACAATATTCAAATTTAAAATGAGATCTAGCTAAGATTATATTTAACAGTGTTAAAAAAAATACATCTTTATGTTTGCCATCATCTCACAAAAATCAGCAAATTGAGTATTGTTGAATATGATATTGTTCTTTGGTATTGTTGTTATAGTTGTTGCTTGGATTTCCTGTTCTCAGAACGATTACTAACGATAACTTCAGTTATAGTGCTTATCCTGTGGAGAAAACGAAACAAAAAAGATGCTACAAAACGGTATATTTATTTCAATTATTTCAAAATTCAATAAATATTTTTATTTTCGATTTATTTATTTCAAAGGTTTTGAAAATGTACAACTCTGGGGGAATCTGAATAATAAAAGTACAAAACACCGAAGGGGAGACTGTGTGGTGCTAGTCATCCTCATCTGACGGAGGCTGGTCATCAGCTGCCTGTTGTTTCTGCATCTTAGCCATGAGCTCTGAGGAAAAAAATATCCAAATCGTTTCAAATAATATAGGTTGAATGGCGAGTGAAACGTCAGTGATCTAGCAATTTGAACAACTGACCACACTTATGCCAGTTATTTGTGATTAAATTCGAATTTTCCATCTTAAACTAAACAACCTTTCAAAAGTTCAGTCAGTGAGATTTTTTTAATTTATGTTTCTGAAAATGTTTGATGTTATTAATACATACAGTTAACAAATACATAAATGCCTTGTTCTTGATTTATATGCATATATTTTACAATTTAAAGGCTGCTACTTTCCCAAAAAAACAAAAACAAAAGCCAAACACAAACAATACAGAAGGGATACAAAAAAAAAAAACAAAAAAAAAAAAACTGTACACCTGAGTTGACATTTCTTTGTTCTGTATCCCTCTGTGTTGTAGTCCTACCTGACTTGATTACAGCAGGAATAAGTCTTAAAGCATTTATGAACACAGCGAACAACTATTATCATGTGTCTAAATAACAAGATTTGTCTGTGAAACCGGGCCATAAAGTTCTGACTGACCCCAAACCTATGTTCAATTGTAAGTAGATGAGCACCTTTGGCAGGGTTGAAGACGCCATTGGTCTGCTGGTTGCAAACGTAGCAGCGCTTAGATTTGCGGTAGTGCTGGAGAGCACAGGCCTCGCAGAAGTAGTGCCGGCACCTGGAAAACAAACCCATTATACTTCTGAACAGACAATGACATACTACTTCTACAGTCAAATATGTGGCTGTGACATGCAAACACGATGTCAAATGATTTAGATATGAGAGACTAACGCAAAATAATGTGGATTTGTGCTTTGCTAAGAGCAGGGAATAACATTTGCAATTCAAACTGGCCATGGCTTAATGTAGCACTTACTTTGTAATGATGGGGTTTTTAAACGACTCTCTACAAATGAAACACTTGAAAGGAAAATCTTCCTCATCGCTGCTCACTTCGTAGTTCTCCTCATCTGTGCGATAAACAATATGTCAGAAAACAGATCGAAAAGGCTGCGTTCAGACCTGTACCTAAAGATGGCTCACCGTTTGCCCCATATCGTCCTTCATCTAGCTCTCGCTCAATCTGCCAGCCGTGCTTGTAGTCTGAGCGGTCGTGGAGAAATTTACAGCTGTCTGAGGATTTTAAAAAAAAAAGGGAAAAGTTCATTTCTGCAATGAATATCACCATGCTTGTTCACGTCAACCTCAAAGGAATGACAAAACTAGAGAGGAAATCTGTTGCTTACCTCCAAACCCACAGAAGCCCGTCTCTTTATAGTCTTTACAAATGTCAGGCTGGTAATCCCACCGTACCGTGGCCCTCAGGTGTTCAGGCGCTCTGATTGGTCCTTTCCTATCAAGTCAAAGACATTGTGGATCAGTTTAACGTTGTGTGCTACTGTCCCAGCGGCTCAGTTAAACTGACTCACCTGACCATACCAGAGGAAGCGTTGCCCATGGTGGAGTCTTTGGGTTTAATGTATTTGTGGTAGTTGTTGATGCCCCGATAAATTTTATCATCGTCTTTACCAGATAGCTCCTAGAAATAAAACACAGGTATGTCACTGAATTAAGAGATTGTGATTGCTGTGGCCACCCTAGTCTCAGCCTCAGATCCAATTTTACTAGTGGTGCGTCCCCTCCTATCTTTTATGGAAGATCAAGTGAAGTACCTAACCGAGAAGGGGATTTTATCCGCAACTGCTGGCAAACATGAAACAACAGACGCTGACATCGCAGCTGGCCGATTCAGTATTGTGATCGGTTCTCCAGAATCGCTTGTGGGTGTTAAAAAGTGGAGAGATATGCTTCAGACAGATGTTTACCGCGAGCGTCTCATCTGGATTTTCTATGCTGACTGACTTGTTGTCAGAATAGCTGTCGTTTTGTTGTTGTGGGGACGCCCCGAAACATGATGCTGAACGAAACAAACTGTGATTGGTTGTTTGACATGTCAGTCAAACTGCCTTATGGGCGGGCCTTGCCAAAGAAAGCGACTATGAATTCCAGACCTTCGGCCGTCAGTCTGAAGGTCAGGCTACGCGAGACTATGGCCACCCTAACAAACAACATAAGTTATAATTACATGTAAATCTTCAGCAAGAAATGGAAAATCCAAATTTGAAAATGTGCATATTAAATCACACAAACATGATTGTAGAGTTAAGGCTTTAGGAGAACTTTCTGTGAATAATGCCTCACACAAAGCTACAGCAGGGTTTTTGAGGACTTTAAACAAAACAAAGTTGTCTTTATTCATAATACTTTTATTAAACATGTTTGTCTCCTGCTTAATATTGTTTTTTGGGAAGGACGTGAGGGTAAGTGATGCATAGATATATCATTTTTGGGTGAACTCACTCTTTAAAAGCAGGTTTATCATAATATCTGTTGAATTACTACGAGAGTGATCTATTCATAAGTCACAGAAGCTCCTTTTCTAACTGAACTGGCCCAAATAAACCTATAAGTATATGCATAACTGAAATAGCGAATCTATTTTTCCTCTTCTGTTTACTACTGTAAAGCGGATGAGATGCAATTTGTATTGTAAAGTGTGCTTTACAAACAAACCTGAATTTACAATGTTAGTGCTGTTAACTGTACCTCCTGAATCTTCTGGCTGCGCTCAAAAATGGCCTGAGCATCTTTGTCCCTCTCCGTGTCCAGCTGATAAAGAGCAGTGGCCCCCATGTCATCCGGTCCCTCTGGTTTCTGCAGAAAACACAGCGATACACTGAATCACAAGAGTCGATCGCTGCAGTAGCTCTGGTCAGCAGAAATGCGAAATGAATTAAGATTGATTTGCACTCTTCACGCAAGGTTTGTTACAGCATAGACCATATGAATAGACTCACCGCTGAGCGAGTCGACTTGTAAGAGACAGTGACACTCTGGTCTTCTTTCTCCTCTTCACTGTCGCTCGAGGAGACTTCTTCCCTCTCCACTTTCTTGGTCTATGTGCAGGGTGTAACCGCTGGTTATGGCTTCAATGTCAACAACAGATTTCGAGTAACATATGAAGTGAATTAAGACGTACTTTTTGAATCATGGGATTAGTAGCAGCAGCTTTCTTCTTTCTGACCACAGCACTGCCCTCCTCGCCGCTACTTTTGTCTGACGGACACACACAAACACTGATTTAATACACGGTGAGCTGCAGAAAGGTGTTGAACGTGAACATTAACTGGACGGACTACACAAAACCGTATGCGTTAGGGGGGGGGGGGGGAATAAGAAAACGTACCTTTATCGCTATCGCTTGCATTTCTTTTCCGTGCAGAAAATTTCTTGTTTGATTTCTTAAAAAGAAACTTGCAGGTTGTTCTCGGCTCTTCCGACTCCGCCATCTTTAACGAGGAGAACATGAGGAACCGTGATTATAGTGCCTCTAGCGTTTGGGTGGAATTGAAGGATCAGTGGAAATGCGCCATATAATTATTTTATACACATATACTTCTTCTTTTTAACTTTTTTTTTTTTATAAATCCGTACATAATATTTTTCCGCCAGGTAGCTCGTTTTGCTTATATGTTAAAACAGAACGACCAAGCCCTTTCCAAAAAGTAACATCATATACATTTTTATGCCTATACATTGTACTTTCTCAAAATATAAAAACGTTTTTGAACGTCACATTACGATGTACTGGTTTATTTATTTATATGAGGATGTTAGAAACAAACAAGTCATGCGAATATTAATTTACAAAATACACCTCCAAAATATAACGCGAGGTTTGAGTGTTTGAAGGTGGTCAACTTCTTCTTCTTTGGTGTTTATTGGCGGTTGGCAAACCAACTTGTAGGTGCATTACCGTCACCGACTGGACTGGAGTGTGGACAGAATACAAGCGTTATAAGATCGACATACTATGCTAGATGTGTAAGGGAAGAGAGAGAATAAATAAATAAATAAATACATAAAAATAAATAGAGAGCAACCCCATCTAGATTCTCTTACTTAATTTCGTTTCTTTAATTAATTTAATAATGGTGTAATATACTGCTCTTTCCTTTAGAATACCTGCTATGAAAATGCCTCCCAATATAATTCTGCACTATACACCGCACTGGAAGTTGTGTAGGTTGATCTTTTATTTCCTGTTGTATACTGAGGTCAATAATTGGTAAGGGGAATAACCAGGGAGGGTATGGAGGATATTGAAACTGTGCTACTGTACTGTACATGATTTAGTCCTATATTCCTTGCCTTTGCGTCACCTATCCACCCAAAACTCATAAAGCTTGTTTCATTGTGTTCCAGCATTAGCTTCATACGTCTTACGCCTAAAGGCATTTCTCCCATTTCTACCTGCATGGATGATATCAGCGAAGATTTAAATGAACCACTGCAAATTCTTTTTTACACTTGTCCTTCATTTTAACCAGATGAGGTCCTAAAGACCTCACAGATTTTACTTGTTCCAGAGGATTCCTATATAATTTTAAAGAGAGGGGTATGTTTTTATGCAGTCTTGAGAAGCAAATGACCTGCGTTTTTGATACAGATAGTTTAAATCCCCATTTATTTGCCCACTTTTCAACTTCCTCAATTGCATTTTGCATCTTTTTTGGACATATGATACCATGCGTCCTCTAATCCACAAAGCCATTCATTCATGTATTCATTCTAGAGTATTCTTCAACTATTTTCACTTGAACCCATTTGTCCTGAACCCAGTTATATGCTCTGCCTCCAATTCCTAAAGACTTTAATTTAATTAACCCTTGTATGGTGTTCGGGTCTGTGGGACCCATTTTCACTTTTTGTCAAAAGAGAAATGATACAATTAATTA
>JAUYWG010000033.1:11012528-11041855 GCA_034779775.1 Enteromius afrohamiltoni | reverse complement strand
TGAGTATTTTAACATATTTTGTTTTATTGTGTTGAATTAAAGACACAAAAATGCAGCGGGTCCACCAGACCCACGCATACTGGCTGAGTAACAAAAATATGAACACCATACAAGGGTTAATAATCCCTCTTTCCAGAGCATATCATATGCTTTTTCATATCAAAGAAGATAGCTACCACTACTTCTTTGTCCTTCTTAGTCCATTGTGGTCAACTTCTTCCTTCTTCTTTAGGTTTTATTGGCGGTTGGCATACAACGTTAAGATGCATTACTGCCATCTACTGGTTAGTGTGGGGAAAGTACACAAGATTGTTCTAAAATCTATATCCTATTGACTAATTTAGTTCTATTTACTATTATACAATCTTTATAAAAATTTCTTCATAAAATATCTATCACTTTAAAATTCCTCCCAATGTTTTCCAATACTCTCCTTTCATTACTATAACTTACACATTCCATTAAAATATGATTTTCTGTTTCTTGATCAAAGTGGTCACATTTCCCTGCTTGATTTCTTCTGTGCAGTCAAAGCTTTTATTTTGTAATACGTAGCCACGCCTCTAACGTAAAGCGCAACTAGACGTGTACAAACGTCGTAAAAAAACCCGAGTGGTTTGCGGCCTCGCGCCATTTTAAGAAAGGAACGGCTCGTTCAGCTTCAGCTCGGTGAGAACACACGTTGGGTATTGTGTGGACCGAAATACACACAAAATACTAAAGATATTTAAGAAGTCCTTGCGCGAAGAGTTCTTAAAGACAGACGCAGAGGGGGTTTAGCGCTACACTCGGAGGTTTCGTCGGAGCCGAATGAGAAGCTGAGGTAACTGACTGTGAGGAGGCCGTCTGTGGAAATGTGGGCGATCTCTGATCTGATCAGGAGAAATAGTGAATTAGTAGAGCGCACCCTAACCAGTGTTGAGGTTCTTGGTTTACACGTGTTTAAAAAAAGTGCACTTCCATTACTTATGTGAAGCGTTTCGGTTTGTCTACTATAATGGTGAAAATGCTGATTATTTAATCAATTTAGTGCGAGTATGCCTTAGTTTTGTTTGTTTGCAAGAAGCTAACCGAGGTAACGTTAGCAGGCAATGCTAGCTGCTAACTTTCCGAAAATCGTTTAAGTTGGGGGTGTTACTTGTCCTGTAAATGCTTAGACGTGAAAAATACGGAGTTACGCTTTCAGGTTAAGTTTACCAACACCAATATGTCCCTGCTGTGATATCCTTGAAATCTTCTTTTATTAATTATCCACCGTATCGGCACAGATCTGGTGTTTGGGGTATATGTTAAAGTTTGTTCTGAGCTATTAATTGATCAATTTCTCCTTCCCAGGTGAACAATGACTCAGTTTCTCCCCCCGAACCTGTTGGCATTGTTTGCCCCGCGGGACCCGATACCTTTCCTGCCTCAACTGGAGAAGCTTCCCCATGAGAAACATCACAACCAGCCTTACTGCGGGATTGCCCCTTTCATCCCGCATTTTGAGGTGCTTTTACCATATTTTATGTGAAAGTCTTTTTTATAGACTGGTCGTAAAGATTACAGTACAAGGTCAATGGTGTTGCATGCATGATACGAATTATATAAGCTGTTTTGTATTATGTGATATTGTTATATAATGTTTTGTTACCCACTGTTGGTTAGGACCCCAGAGATGCTCCTCCACCCACAAGAGCAGAGACGCGGGAGGAGAGGCTGGAGAGAAAGGTGAGTTTAATCAATGCTTTTGATTGCTGTAAGGCATTCATATGAGTTCAGGTTGACAAACAGATTATCTTTACAATTACTTAATACGGTTTGCTGCATTAAATGATGCTAGTTGTAATTTTTTGTACAGTTAATTTAGCTATTTTCATGTGCTGCATGGGAGATTTATCTTATTGGATTTTGTGGTTTTTAAATAAATCTGATCCATTGTGATTTGAATTGCAGAGAAGGGAGAAGATGGAAAGGAGGCAAGTTGTGGTGGAAGCAGAACTGAAGCTATGTAAGTATCTGAACCCATTACTAAGTGAACCAATGCAACACGCTATTATAAAACCCTAAAAAATATTTCTTGTATTCTCACAGGGGACCCACACAACGATCCTAATGCTCAAGGAGATGCATTTAAGACCTTGTTTGTGGCTCGAATCGTGAGTAGTTTTTCTCGACTGGATGTTCTGAATCTGAATGTTTAGAGATTGTGTGTAGATGCACATCTTACACTTTTTTTTCCTTTTTTTTTCTTTATGCAGAATTATGACACCACAGAATCCAAACTACGGCGAGAGTTTGAAGTTTACGGTCCTATCAAACGGGTAAGTTGTACTAAATGCGTTATGCATGTTCCCATCCGTTATTTATCCTGCAAACTCATACCTAAATGAATCATCTTTTATTAGATCTATATTGTGTACAACAAGAAAACTGGAAAACCAAGAGGATATGCTTTCATTGAATACGAACACGAGAGAGACATGCACTGTGAGTAACCAAGACTTCTCGTTCTTTAAATTCCTTAAGACAAAAAGCAATGTCCAGACCAGCTACACCATCTGTTACGACAATGAATCATGCATTGACTTTTCTACTCTATAAAAACCTATTAATTCATATTTATTTTGAAGCAACAAAGTATGTTGCTCATAGTCCATCTGTTTTTTTTATTTTATTTTTTATTTTGTTTTAAGCCACATATTAAGTGGTTGGCTACACCCAAATATTTGCAAATGAAAATGTGTAACTCTGTCAAGTTATAAAACTCCATTTGTGTGTTTGTGTGCTTGTATGACCGCTTGTCAGCCCTTCTATGTCTGTACTCGTAGTATATTTCTGTTTTTACCCCCCCGTGTGTATGTGTGTGTTGCATTTGGTGTGAGTGTGACGGTGCAGCACATGTGGGGGGAAAAGTGGCGTGTGGCTGTGCGTTAGCCCAACACACATTCTGATGAATGTTGCCACTTTATGGCATCTCTGTAATGTTTAGGCAGTGTGACATAGCAGTGTGTTTCCGGCCGGAGCAGTGATGGTAAGCTAAAGGCTAAAGCCGTTTGTAGTGAAAAAGGTGACCCATATACTTACACACCTGTTCATGTCTGGTGCACAAACAGTCGTTAATTTCAAGGCTTTTTATAACTCCGTTCACACAGGGGCGTTCATGATTGAAGTGTTGCGGAGCGAGTCAATGCTTTCTATTAATTTTGTGTTGTTCTCATTGCTACTGCAGCCGCCTATCTCTGATGGCTATTGGCCAGAGCTGGCTTGCAGATCATGATGATGGTTTTGATACATCTACACCCTACTACCACAGCTCAGTATATGGTTGGTATGATGGGTTTGTATGATGGGTAAGATTTCTTTACACCCCTCATCTAATTCTAGGTTGTTAGGCGTACCAAATAACTGCCCCATTTTAGGGCTAAACCTAGGGCCTCCAGTTGTCATTGAGTGTGACTTGGGCCCGTTGTAGTGAGTTTGAGCTTGTCATTAATCTCTTCTATTAAAGCCATCGTACTACTACTAATGTGGTTGTACTCCGCAAGATTTAGACTGTAGGACTGTTGCATTTGAATGGAATGCCATGGAATGGTGCGGAGTAAGGAGAACTTGTTGGATCTGTTGCAACGATGCATGCAGCACAGAATTGCCAAGTTATGTTAACTGAAAGCTGATCTTGATTTGATCATCTTTTTTGTAAAAGTATGCAGAGTAGATGAAGTTTTTATTATGCAAAGTTATCAGCTTGATATGTAATACTTCATATAAAGGTGCAGTCACGCTTGCTGTAGGATGAAGGCAGTTTTGGCGAGCTTGTCATTTAAATAGGAATACATTCAGGAATTTAGCATTTTAGGAAGGCAAACGATTTCTCTGCAGAGTTCGCTATTGGTTAAAGTTGGTCTCGCAAATGTGTGCATTGACCAGCAAACAGCTGCGTAGTTTGAAAGTGTCTTCCAGTACACTGACTCTGCAACGATGACGAAGTATTTACATTTGTGCTGCACCGTAATAATGTGCATGCATATTTCTTTTTATATTGTCTTTATATCGCTACGCCTTAATATATATTATAGGCAAGGACAATAACTGCACAATTGGTAATACTATATCTTTTTTTGTTGTTGTTTTTGTTTTGTAAACTAAAAAAAAAAACTATTGGTGTGTGTAGCGATGATATGCACCAGAATGCTTGTAATTGGCTTTAATAGATTAGATTAACCGAGGACATTGCATATTCAAATCACTGCACAGAACCCAATTACATTTAAAGGTTCCTGTTGTCATGGATTCACCTTGTACCGCTTCAATTGTTTTATTCAGTCCCAGAATTATTCTGTGAGATACTTGATCCATAAATGTAACATTCCCATTTAGGCTGTGAAGCGAGGAGCTGCATGGAGAGTAACCTTTCCTTGTGTACGAATCAGTGGTTTAAATCTTTATCTATACAGCTCCAAGTGAGCTGAAATATGACATGGGTGCAACCAATAAAATAGGTAGAATTTATCTTATATTTTTTCCACAAACATTAAGGGTTCATACCATTTCTTCATATTTAAAAAAACTAATTAGACTAAAATTAGAAAATTTTAAAAAATCACTTGCGAGATTGATTTCGTCAAGACTGAGAGATTTTGTTATGGATATGAGGGTGGTTGGTAAGCCCCTCTTATTGGTTAGGTAGCTGAGGGTTGTGGTAAGGCCCTCTGTTAACTGATAAAAATGAGGGTGGATGGTAAGGCCCTCGTGTTGCGTAGGTGCCTTTTGAGGGTGTTTGGTAAGCCCCTCTAGTTTGGTATGGTAGTCTGAGGGTTGTTGGTAAGGCCCTCTAGTTGAGGTGTAAGGAGAGGGGTGTGTGCAAAAGAACTTGAGGGTTTGATGGTAAGGCCCTCATAATGGGTGTCAACTGAACGTCCTCGACAGTGCAGACCAGAGTAGCTTCGTGGATTTCATCGTATCGCTTGTTGAAGGATTGGATCAATTCCTTGATTCAAGGTTGTCCAGTTTTGGCTAAAAAAATAAAATAAAATAAAAAATTGAGTATCAAATGTACTGAAGGACGTTTTGATTCAAGGCAGCTGGAATCGCCAGGCTACATTTCCGTGGGGTTTTCCATCAAGGACTTCCATCCTTGGCCAGGTGTTATGGTAAGATAGCATCTCCAGGTAATGTGGTAACACCGAGATAATGACTAAATTCCTAAGGGCTTAGACTTTTATCTTAGACCAGCTGAAGGAAAAGGACCAAAGGGCATTGGTCATTGACACATTGAAGTGTGAGAATTTAACTTAACTCTAGCAAATCCATTATTTACAATATAGATTCTAAAAGTAAAGCTCTGCCAGAATGTTTAATTTTCTTTCCCCTTTAGATTGTCATGATGTGCGTGCGTGTGGTGCCTTTGCTCATAGTAACTGTGCGAGTGTGAATGAATGTTTCTGAAAGACTTTGGAGAATGGAGAGTGTGGCTTTTAGCTGAACCGTGTTCACCGAGTGCCTTTTTTTTTATAATCTTTAATGAGTAAAATGGCTGTAATGGGCAGTTAATGAGGATCACCCTAAATTTGGATTCGACTTGTGTGGTCAAAGCTGTTGATTACAACACTTCCTAGTTTTTGTGATCTACCTTGCACTACCTTGAACTGCCTTGATTTTTATTTGCGTTATATAAGTTCCTTGTGTACTTAAACAATTCTTAATATTTATTTTGAACAGCAGAGAAATTGCTTAACTCTCCCCTGTATTTTACAAAGCTTTTTTAAGCACATGCGTTAGTGACATGGTACTTTGTGAAATGTCTAATTTCAGAAATTTAGATTTTAGAATTTTTATACTTTAAGGAATTAAGGTTAGTACTTTAATTCATATTCAGGATTTTTCCAAAGCTTTGTGCTTTGGAATATTATTTCAAGCTATGCAGGCTTTTAATAAATTTAAAATGAAAGTCGTGAACATTAGTCGCTATTGTCCAGCTTTTTAATAGAACAGTGTAATCCTTTTTACACTGAACGTGGGAAGTTGTTGTTTTTTTTTTTTTTGTTTTTTTTTTTTTATGGATGGCAACATTGTCAATTTATCTCGTTACTGGTGACTTATCCATTCAGAGGTAAGCGTGTGCCTTTTAAATGGCTTAACATGTTTGAATGGAGTTCATCCCAAATTCAAGGTATGTAGCAGGAAATACTGTTGTGCACATTCATGGTTCTCATTGTCCACCTCTTTCTTTCTCTGTATTCTCCTTATTCCCTTCATCCCTCGATCTCCTCTTTTCTACTGCTCGTCTATCAACTCTTAGCTGCCTATAAGCACGCAGATGGAAAAAAAATTGATGGACGTAGAGTGCTTGTTGATGTTGAAAGAGGACGAACAGTCAAAGGATGGCGCCCCCGTAGACTTGGTGAGGATTTTTTTATTCTCTTCTAATCGAATACTCTTTTCAAGCCCTTGTGTGTAAAATGTTGCTCCTGGAGGCCCAATGCTCTGTAGAGTTTGGCTCAGGCCTGCCACAGTTTCTGTAAATCAGTTTAATCCAGAAGATGCTAACTAGCTAGTTTTTAGTGTAGTGGCCCTCCGTGAGCAGGATTCGCTCCTGTTCTAGAGCAAAACTCTGAAGTACAGTGGATCTTCAGAGCCAGAGTTGTCCAAAGATGGGAAGTCTTCATTGTACTTGTATTTCACTGTTCAGGTGGAGGTCTTGGTGGTACAAGGCGAGGAGGGGCAGATGTCAACATCAAGCACTCTGGCAGAGACGACACTTCCCGCTATGATGACCGACCAATCGGAAGGTAAGTGGGGCATGATTGTTTTTAAAGGTTTAGTTTAGCCAAAAATGAAAATTGTCATCAATTACTCACTCGTGTTATTCCAAACCCATAAGACCTTTGTTCATCTTTTGAACATCTTCTGAAATCCCAGACCTTTCTGGTCTGGTTCTGAAAAAAACAGCAAAGCAACTACCATGTTCAAGACCCAAAAAGGTTGGAAGGACATTGTTAAAATAGTCCGTCTGACATCATTGGTTCAACTGTAGCAGTATGAAGCTACGAGAATACCTTTTGTGTGCAAAGAAAATAAAAGTAGTAACTGTTCAATTTCTTCTTCCCTGTCTCTCTTGCATATCGCAAATAGTATTCTTGTAGCTTCGTAACGTTACGGTTGAAACACTAATATAGTCCATGTGACATCAAAGATGTCTTTACCACCTTTCTAAGCCTTGAACCTGTCAGTTGGGTTGAAAAGCTCTCGGATTTCATCAGAAGTATCACTTGTGTTCCAATGATGAACAAAGGCCTTATGGGTTTGTAACGAAATGAGTATGAGAAATTAATGACAATTAAATTTGTGTATGCACATTTCAGTCCAATTCTGAACTCTGTTGTCTCTTATCCCATAGTGACCGCGATCGTGACCGTGAACGCAGGGATCGCAGCCGGGAAAGAGAGCGAGAAAGGGACCGTGGTGAGCGCCGCCGTTCTCGGTCCAGAGAAAGACGCAGACGCACCAGGTCTCGTGAGCGCGAGAGGGTCATCGCGGTTCCAGGGGAGGAGGCAGGAGGTGGCAGTCGGCGCCGGGACAGGGAAAGAGAAAGAGGTGTTGCTGGAGACAGCCGAGAGAGGAGTAGAGACCGAGACAGAGAAAGAGACCGCAAGAGGAGAAGCAGGAGCAGGGATAGAAAGAGAGACAGGGAGAGAGGGAAGGGTGCAGATGGAGGAGAGGAAGGCTTGGGCGGGCTAGGGGATGGCATGATGCCCGAAGGAGGAGATAGGGGTATGGAGGACCCCTTGGGTGGTGAGCCAGGAAGAGGGGAGGAAGGAGGGCCTGAAGTAGAGGAGAGAGGACGGGAGCGAGACAAAGACAGGGAAAGAGACCGTGACAGGAAGCGCAGCCACAGAGATAAAGATAGAGATAAAGACAGAGATCGGGAAAGGCGGCGAGACAGGGATAGAGATCGTGAACACAAGCGGGACCGGGGCGATCGGGAACGTGGGGACCGCAGGGAAGACAGACATGTGTCCTCTTCGGGAGATCAGGAAGGTTTGGGTAACGGAGGTGAAGAGGGTGAAGAGCAGTTACCACCACAATCAGAAGAAGGCTCACAGGATGGGATGAGGATGATGATGATGGATCAGGATTCCATGCAGTCAGGAGAGGGCTATGCCTCCAATGAGAATGGATACAGAATGGAGGCCCAGGGCGACGAGTACTGAACGTGCCACCAATGTGTGAATGATCCAGGGTCGTCCAGTTGTATGTTGAATGGATTCACAAATATCCTCAATCTTTATTTAATGCCTCCACCCATGCTTGCACTATGTCCACAGTGTGTAAGTATTATACTGTACTACCAACAGCTATCACCGAGAGAGCTTAGTGTCTCCCTGGTAATCCTTTTTGTTAAAATAAAGATTATGTAGTTGAACTGTGAGGTTTTTTTTTTTTTTTTTTTTTTTTTTTTTTTTTTTTTTTTTTTTAGACCAGTTTTTATTTGTGGGGCTTTGTTTGCTTAAACTTTACTAAACAACTAGCCTTATAATACATTTGAATCCTCTGTCTGACATCAACTAGTATTTGCTTGATGGTTTGGATCTGTACAATGTACCTTTTATATCAGCCCCCATTTCTCTGTAACGTTTTCTTCTATCTTTTGTCTTGTACATTTTGTTTTATATTTGGTTCAATATATGGATCGTCTGCAAATTGTACAGTGGCCCCTAAATTTACTAACGTAACAGGCAGCAAACATCGCCACACGTGTTTTTTAAATGGGAATGTCTGCAGTGGGTTCAGAAAAATCGCTCTTACTTGTTATTTTTAGCTTGTGTCTCTGGTCCTATTGGTTCTGCTTTTCATTCTTGAATAAACAGTTTTTATTGCCAAATTGTCTGTTTTTGACTTATTATTTTTAAAGTCTTATAAACGATATTATATCATCCACTGGGTTGCAATAACGACAGCGAGCTGATAGTCTTTCGTTGAGCTCGCGCCTCTGACGTACTGTATTGCGTCATTCACTAAGCGGCTACGAGTGCACGGGCTCCTCGCCACTGTAGCTGGAGCATCTGCTCTTTCACTACGAACCTCCTGCAGACGATAGATTTTTTTAAACAGAAAACTCCAGTCAGCTTCGAAACGGTATCATACACATTACACTTCTACCTCTGGGAAAAGAAGGTTGAAAGCGGTTCAGTCGTCCACTGCAGCAGACGGTCTTCATGATGTCATCGTATTATCATACGGGGAAAGAGCTGGACATGGCGGCGATGACGGAACCGCTCTGCTTGGAAAGAGGTAATTTACTATTGTCCCAACAGACGCGAGTACTGTTTGGAAATACTCTAAAGGTAAAGCCTGGTCCATAAACTGACGGGCTCTTGCGTCTTCATGAGCACCGAGTACCCGCGACGTGAATAAGTAGATGTCTCCAGTAGGGAGTGCTCTTGTTTGTTACAGAACGGTATGGAAGCAAGTAATTTAGCCAAATTTTGCATGTTAATTTGTCCTACTTCAGATGTGTTCATCAGCATCGATGCTGATATTTACGTAACGTTATTTCTTATTTGCTTGAGAAAACCAGATCTACTTAGTTACTGAGTTTTATTTTACTACTATTCAAGAAAAGTGGAAAACAAACAGCCCTGAAAGCATTGCTTCAAAAAATAAGTAAATAACCAGTAATTTCAAATCTGACAAGTTGACTATATCTATCTGCCTATCATCTCAGTTTTTTTAATAAAAAGAATATATTTTGTGATGTTTTATCGTCTGCCAGATGTTTGCAGAGTGATAGAATTGCTGGACCGGCTTCAAAGAAGCGGTGAACTTCCTCCTCCTAAACTCCAGGCTCTACAGAGAGTTTTACAGAGCAAGTTCTGTGCTGCCATCCGAGAGGTAATGTCTGCCTCAGTAGGCTTGCCTGTGACCTGGCTTCTGGTTTCTGTTCAGCTTAAACGTGTTGCATTCATTTGAAAAATATTTGACAGAAAAAAAAATATTTACTAATTTGTACTTTTCTTCTTGAACTGATTTCACAGAACACTAATGGAACATAAATAACTAGGTATAAATTTAAGGTCTGAAGTGAAATGATGTGTCACCACTTTGTCGTCTGCCTCCTCCGCACGTGTTTGGTCTTTTGTCATAGACAGAATTGTGCCGCACCATTCCTCCTCTTGAATGACTCACTTTCTTGTCTCTTTTGAGACGGCGTGTTACTTCAGTCTCCAAATCTCACTCCTTGATGTAGTAATGGGTTTCAAAGGCAGGAGTCCAGTCTGTTCACAACTTGCACAGAAATTCTTCTTGTCAGACTTATTCTGTTTTCACATGTCCTTGAGATGCCCTGCTCTTTTTGCAGATAGATAACGTTACGGAAAGAAAAGATTTTGATCAGTGTGTAATTTTTGATAGTGATTCTTTTCATTAAAATGTACCTTTTACTTCACCAACCTTACATAGCATTTACTGATAAAATAGCACAGTAACTTTCATTATTACACAGCTCTTGTTTTTTGTATAACAGCTAGTGTTGTCTCTTTCTTCTCTTATATAGTATAAATACAAATGACTTGGACTGTAACCAATGTGGCAGGCCAATTTATTTATTTATTTGGTAATCAAGAGCTGTGTAATAAGCAAGATAATGGACAGTCATTGTCACAAATGAAACCTCATAAGGTCTCCTGTGATACTTTGGGGATTTATTTTACAGTAACGATCAACAGATTGGACTTATGAAGTCAGAATTTTCAGACAATTTTTGGTATTTGAATGTATTTTAATAGATGACCTGCAAAGCATTGTCACAGTAATGTGCTAAAATTAAATAAGTTTATATATAACTGAAATAACTGTCCCTTTTATAAGGTCTATGAGCAGCTTTATGATACATTGGACATTGTAGGTGGGCCAGAGGTCCGGGCCCAAGCCACTGCAAAGGTAACGTTTTACCAAAAAATTGCCACTATATTGATACAGGCCGATCATACACTGAAGAAAACACATGTTTGGTGTCTTTCTCCAGGCCACAGTAGCTGCGTTCGCTGCCAGCGAAGGCCATGCTCACCCAAGAGTGGTTGAGCTCCCTAAAACAGACGAGGGGCTTGGGTTCAACATCATGGGTGGAAAAGAGCAAAACTCTCCCATCTACATCTCCAGGGTCATCCCAGGGGGTGTTGCTGACCGACAGGGTGGTCTGAAGAGAGGAGATCAGCTGCTCTCTGTTAATGGGGTGGTATGTTTTGAGTTGTATTATTTATACTTCTGTGTGTGACCTTGAACTTGATTTTAGGAGCAGTGGTTTGCCAGAATAGCAGATAAAGTCCTTCATTTCTTCATTTTGTGTAGAGTGTGGAGGGAGAACATCATGAGAAAGCTGTAGAGCTGCTAAAGGCAGCGCAGGGTTCAGTGAAGCTGGTGGTGCGTTACACCCCTAAGGTCCTAGAAGAGATGGAAGCCAGATTTGAGAAGATGAGAAGTGCCAGGAGACGCCAGCAACATACCAGCTACTCGTGAGTGCGGCTATCACTTTCTTTCTTTCCGCACCTTATCTGTGGCGTTCTTTCCTTTTCTTATCTCTCAGCCCATCATTAATCAGAAGACATTTTTCAGAACTTCGAGCTTGTTACGATCTTTTATCCTTACCAAGGCTGCTTTTATTCAGTCAAATACACACACGTAACATTAAAACACGTTCAAACTCTTGCTTTAAATGGTAAAGTGTGTTACTCCCGTGATCCTGCAGAAATCATTCTAATATGCAGAGATGAGAAACATTTTGTACTATCAATATTCTTTGCAAAAAAACGTGATGCATTTCTTTTAGGATTCTTTGATGAATAGCACAAAAGAACAGCTTTTATTTGAAACGGAAATCTTTTTTAACATAAAAGTCTTTTCTGATCCATTTGAAATGGAATACATCCTTGCTGAGTAAAAGCACTTCTTTCTCTCAGATCAGACTGAATGGTAGTGTAGCCCACATTTATTTTGTAGTATTTTGTTAAAATTTAGAAAAATGAAAATGTAACTGGCATGTTAAAGGGATAGTAGTAAAAATGAAGATAATTAGATCATTAATTACTCTCCATCATGTCATTCCAAACCTGTAAGACCTTTGTTTATCTTTGGGACACAAATTAAGATCCGAGAGCTTTCTGACACTGCATAGTTCACGAGACATCGGGTTCAGTCGTAATGTTATGAAGATAATAAGAATACTTTTTGTGTGCAAAGAAAACAAAAATAACAATGTTATTATTCAACAATTAATTCTCTTCCATGTCGTTTAAGTACCACGATGCATGCATATGATGCTGTGCACTCAGGACACGGAAGTTGCTTAAACTCATTATTTTTGTTTTCTTTGTGCACAAAAATTATTCTTGTAGCTTAATAAAATTATGGTTGAACCACTGATGTCACAAAGACTATTTTGACAATGTTCTTGCTACACTTCTGGGCTTTGAGTGTTTCACTTGCGTCTATGGGAATATCAGAAAGTTCTCTAATTTCATCAAAAATACCTTAATTTGTCTTCTGAAGATGAATGGATGTCTTGAGGCATGAAGGTGAGCAATTGATGACAGAATCTTCATTTTGGGGTAAACTATCCGTTTAAATGTCTTCAAGGAAATTCTACTGAATGTGCCAGTGGCCTATCTGGATTTTAAACTTTTGTCCCTCGTTGTCTTTTCATCGACAGGTCTTTGGAGTCCAGGGGTTAACCAGTCTCAACCTCTGAGACTTCTCCCACCCTCTCTGCTCCTATAGGACAGAAGACCCAAAGGAGATCAGTGTAGACTACCCTTAGCTATTTATATGTTAGTGGAACGATCTCAAAACATGTAGACCTCAAATATACTATTTCCCTGGCCATGCAGAGGGAGAGACTGCATAGTGCATCTGGTCTGTCTTGAGTCTGAATTTCTATTGTGTTCTTATGTGGACCCTGCACCCTGTGATGTTCTGGGCGGGTTGTGTGTGTCTGATAGCACAGAAGAGAACTTTAAAAATCGTCTGGCTAGTGCAAATACACAGTGTGAGTACTTATTGGACTTTGTGTCTTTTGCCGTAGGATTATCTGAACTGAATGGCATGATGGCTCCTACTTAGACCATTATTCATTCATTCATGTATCGAGTCTGTGTTTCAGAAAACATGCATTGACAATAGAGTTAAAGCTATGCATCCCATTTCTGTAAGTATTGTTGTATCGTGTTCAGCTCTGTGTGAACTACATCAGGAGTACACAAACACTGTTATCACAGAAGACACGTCCTGATTGAACCGATTGCTCTGTACGAAGCATGCCATATACTCAAATAGGGTTGTCATGACAGTGTGCTGCTATGAGTGGCTTTGCTCTGCCAGTCATAGTGCCTATGTTCAATGCTTGAATTTTGGGGTTTATTTATTTATATATTTGTTCATACATTAAAACCAACAATGTAATTTAACAGACTGCTGAGTTAATTTATGCCCACAGATTATAAACATTTACCATGATCACATTGTGACAAAATATCATAGCGATGAATGATTTTTTTGTAATAACGAGAGTGAGTGTTTGTTTTGCATTATGGTTTATTAGAATTTAATGTACATTAAAATTGCAATTCATTGTCACGAAAATAATATCAGGATGTACTAATGATTTTTGACTTGGATAGGACTTGTTTTGGTATATTTTAGTGAATTCATCTCTTATGCGAATGACCCTAGGCTAATAACACAACCACTTTCACTTTACAAAAAAAAATGTTTTTTTTATATAATTATATAAATTACTGTTATTTATTTACCTTTTTTTTTTTACTGTTAAGGTTCACGTTTCTCGAAAACTCAAATATAATATATATATATATAATATAATGTTTGTTTAATTGTTCTGTGTCGTCTCTTGGATGCGCGTCCGTTTCCATAGCAGCAGATAAACGTCAACTAGGCAGACTTCATTCCTATAGATGAAGGCAGAATTATCTGTGACTCAACACGTAAAATAAGTATATTCCACTTGTCTCATTTTCGACGGAAGGGACTTCCTGTATCTATTTGGCTGTTTATTTTCAGTTGTTGCGATGGAGTGTATGAAGCAAATCGATAGCCAGCGACGAAATGTCCAAACCAGCGCAACCATTGGACACGCGTATCTGCAACCTTTTCCGTTTGACTCGAAGTCTTGCAAGGTAGGCACGAGAAACATTTAACTTGGTTACTTAGTTTGATGAATTAACCTTTACAAAATATCATGGTAACCCTAGTTACAAGTGTTGTAGTTAATGGGAGCCTTGATATTATACCAAGTTCTTTGATCGAAAACGATATTGAACAAATTAACTTAAGTTTAACGTAGTCTGTCTGAAAGACGCCAGTTGGGCTTTTATCAGAAACTACAGTTAATACTGCGTTTTTGATGTTCTTATTTAAAGCTTTTATGCCATACTATGTACCTCATATATAGAAGAACCTCCGGTTTAAAGTGTCAACATTTCTTGTTGACTATCCTCATGGTACAGAACTGAAGAAACAAGATGTGATACTATAGATACCTTCAACCAGGACCTTCTTGTCACTTCCCCAGAATGCCCCTCTTCCTCCAGTCCTCCAGCGTCAGAACAAAGTTCCTGCCTCTGCTCACTTCTCTCTCACCTCGCACACTGAGCATGACAGAAAGCCACTGAACGGACCTCTGTACGGTGAAATCCACTGTAAAGCCCCTGCTCACTGGACCACACACTTCCTTAATGAGCTGGCCCAGAGGGTGAGATGTGTGTGGGTGTGTGTAGAGTTTTTCGTTTGAGATTATGGTAGGTTTTTGGAACTCAATGTTGTTTTGTTTGTCATTCATTCACATGTGTCTGTTTGATCCTCTGCAGCTCCGAGACCGGCCAACAGTGAGAGTGCTCTCTAATCCTATCAGTGAAATGCAGGACCACTACAGAGGTCAATTACCAGCACACGAACCTCCGGCTGAACACTTTAGCATGATGCAGGTGAGATAAAGAGGTTGAACATTGTAGGCTCAGGAGAAAATTCTACTTGTCAGTCCTTTTCTTCAAAAAAAAAAACAAGATCTGAGGCAATTTTACAAGGAAAGTGACCTGTAAACATTAAAATAAACATTTTTACATTACATCTTGTACATCTAAGGGGTGAATTAATGTAATACATCCAAACAATCCCTAAAACTGAAAATGAGGAATGATTATAATTTTTTTTTAGTAATCATATACTGGCTCAAATGCTTTCGATTGAATCTAAAGGCAGATAAAAAATTTGTTTTGTCATCATTTACTGACACACATGTCATTCCAAACATACATGACTTGCTTTCTTCTGCAAAACACAAAAAATAACGTTTTGAAGATAAAAGATTGCTAGCCAAATAGTCATTGTAACCACTGATTTTGATTGTGTGGGCAAAAAAACAGCAACAGATTTTGTCTTCCACTGAAGAAAGAAAGTCATACAGATTTGTATTGATATGAGGGAGAGTAACCAAACATTAACACTATTTCATTTGTAATGTACCAAAAAAATATTTTTTGAAGAGCAAATGGTTACACGTTACTTCAAGCTGTCCTTGTAATGGAGTGGTTATTCAAGTACTGAGGTGGAGAATAGAAATGCATTTTTAAAATGTTAGACAGTAGGGAACTTCATCAATATTAAAAAATGCTAATTCATGCAAAGTATCTTAATGGATGGCTCTCACAGCCATGATGATTCAGTAGCGCTCCACAGACAGCAGTTTTATCTCCACCGGAGCTTCTAGGCTGATGGAATGACTCACAGTTCTCTTGATTTTAATCAGGCACTGTACAGACAGCTGGAAACGGCTCAAATGGCATTTGTGCAGGAACCAATGCGTAGTACAACCAAGACCGACTTCAGGCACTTTAACAGGTAACTCTCCACCACCAGAGGGCGGTGTGAATGCACTGATGGAGTAATTGCATATTCTGAGGTCAGCAGTGGTGGATTCTCAAAAGTGATGAGGGAGATCAAAGGGTTTACCGACGTGATTCCATCCCAAGATGTTAGTGGAGGGTAATGTACTAATTGAGCAATCTGCTTCTACATGCCATTACAGCAATGCATCCATCACCAGAATGATGTATGTCTACAATCTAGCCTATTGTCAATCAAATAGTTTCTGACTTTTGACTCCATAGAAAAGCAGGATGGATTATCTTCCATTGCTCTATTATTTAGAATTACGGTGACACACTCTTCACAGGTTATGTAACTGAACAATTAGACACAGCCACTTTAACAAACAGTATTTTTAGGGTCAGAACTGATTGCGAGACCATTTTCAGATGATGTAAAGAAATAGCTTAACAAAATTTTACTCACCCTCATATTGTTCCAAACCTGCATTCTTTCTTCATTAAAGACAAAAATGTTGTTTTTTGTAAAAACAGTCCCATCTTTGATTCTGTAAGCAGAGGCTATTGGTACGTTCTTCTTTTATGTTCCATAGAAGAAAGTCATACGTTTGGATCATCATGAGGGTAAAAGTGAATGGTTTCTTTTATGATCATTAAGATTACGGTGCGTACAGCTTTGAATCTGCAGCATTAGACAGATTCTTTATTTTCACGGTGGCCTGCTGTAGGCCTTATTAAAATGATTTAGTGAAGCATTACTCATCTCACCTTCTGGCCTGGCCTTCTGAACCTTGTCAGCTCTTGATTGGTGGGCAGCACTCATGGTCACAAACACTTATTGACATTAATTCACACACCTCTTCACAGAAAGTATTTGTATGACAGTATAATATACGGTCTCTCTGTTTTTTTAACTGGTGCATCTGCTTTGCTGACTTCATATCTGAGAACAAATTGTTTTTTTAAGAGCACTTAAACCACCTTCCAGTGTTTTAGCTCTTTTACTGAGGCAGCAATGGTGTGGAATATATAAACACATTTCCTTATGCAATGGAATGAAGAGCTTTAGTCTCAGAGAACCCACAATCTCCTAAATGTGTTTCTATTGACAAAGTAATATATGAGCTAAGTGAACGGTCAGCATAAAGATAAGGCAAGAAGATAATAGACTTCAAAGCACTAGTATGTGCATGCAATGTATTAATACTCGTCTCAGTATTGTGCCTTTTCTTGCCACACTAAATCATTTTCTTTTCCTCTGTTATTGATAATCCTCTTTTTCAGGTCAGATTTGGCTCCTTGCTCTGTCCTGGATGCAGCTACCTTTAATGGAACCCTTACCAAGAGCAGAGCTCACAGCCGACTTCCTGCTCACAAAGCTCCATCCACTTTATCATGTCAACCCCGGCTGCCTCGCAAACCACTGCATGTGCCCCACAGGGGTAAAAGTACTCTGTATATGGACAGTTTTACTGTACCTGTGCCTCCCCCAACATCCCAAACCGCTGCTGTTGCACAAAGCGGGCTGCAATGGCAAGAAGATGGTGGTAGAGGTGTGTTACTGGACATTTTAGGCGTTCCTAAAATGTACAGGACTGAAAATCAGACATACGGAGGAAATAGGTTGTCTATGGTATAAGAAAATAAACAACCTTGGGTAGATGGGTTGATTTTCAGTTTTGCTTTAATTGATATGAACTACAAAAAATGGTTTAATCAATATTGCTTGATTTCCATGCTTTTCTTTTGTCACTCAGAGAGTCTGTAATAAATGGAGAACAAAAATGTTAGAAGTGATTGGTGGAAACATTATTGATTTATTGATCTGGAGCGTGCTCCTGTATGTATTCTTTATGCTTAAAGGGATAGTTCATTCAAAAATGAAAATGCTTATCTCACGCTCATGTCATTTGAAATGTGACATTGTGTTTTTCTATGGAACACAACAGGAGATAGATTGAAGATCATTCGGCTTTTTTGTCCATGTGCTGAAGTCGTTGAACTGTCAGTATAGTGTCTTATGTTCCACAGAAGAAAAAAATGGCATAAAGGTTTGGAACGACATGAAGGTCGGTAAATATTTCCTGGTGTGCTGTAATGGACTATATATGAAGTGATTTCATGCATTTTATATAAAATGTGTGCTTCAGTAGATTACAGGATGTGTGCTTAAAATCCCAGGGGGAAAAGCTGCAAGTAAGGAGGGAAGACCAGGAAGAGACGGATATATCGCTGAGGTGGCAGTTTGCTGCACACCTAGACAACCCAAGAGGGTTGCACAGTAGTGTGTGTTAATAATGCCTTTCTCTGCTCGTGATCTCATAAAGAGAGCCTAAAACTAAACAGAGGGTGGGCTAATGGTAAAACATAAAGAATTAGTATGAATATTGCATTATAGTCTGAATTTTGTCCCACCCAGTTTCCTCCACCTACTTGCTTTTGCGACATTTCGCTCTCCTCCCCCAGCTCTGGCTCCGGCAACATGCCAAAGAGAGAGAGAGCAAGCAAGATGGATTTAAGGCCATATATGGAAGCTAGATTAATGAATAAAAAACAAAAAAAAGTAACAGGTGAAAACCAAGATTACGAAACAGAGAAGGCCATATTTATGTTTTAGAGAACTATTAAAAGCAAGTAAAATAATTAAGGGATAGTTAAAAGATCTGTGTCTTGACATCCATGACCTCTAAGTGTCCTCAGGTCGTCTTATTGTAGATGGTGGCATAATTTGATTTTAATATTCTACAATCTGGCCTGAAATATTTAATACAGACTAACTGTTAGAAGTTCTGATATATTTAGGCGTGTCCCTTCAGGATATATAATTTATATATAATATATATCCACCTACTTTTGCCCTGCTTGCATTATCTGATTTTCTTTGGATGTTGAGTCTGCTTAAGCAGAATTATCTGCCCTGTTCTGATTCTCTATCCATATTTTTGGTGGTGTTGTCTCTTTCACAAATTCCATCGTCTTGTTTTGGAAAACCAAAAAGATAGAGATATCTGTACTGAACTGAGACCAGGGTTATAGTAGTGGAAATGGAAATGTATGGCCTCTGGAAACAAACAATGACCAGGGTAAAAGACGCATTCCTAATGGCCAACAGGTATTTCAACATGTAAATACAGGTAATCTGTATGCCATTTATTCCACTTTCTGTATCGTTTCTTGTGTAGTAGTTTACATTTTATCTGTCTATCGCAACATGAATGTAAACCTTTGTTTAATATTCATTAATAACCCTGTTTTTTTATTCATAAAGTAAAATTCTGCTTTAAGAAGTGAAGGTCATGAATGTGTTTGGGGATTTTGTTTTGCTTGAAGAACTTAAAAAAAAACAAAAATCACACATAATGGTAACGCTATTAGGAATGCCGGAAATAGCGACAGGTTTGTTTTTTTGGCGTGTATATGGTTAAATGACACAGGGTGGGGTTTGGGGAGGGGGCACCAGCTGCCACCTTTTCCTTTAAAGAGCTAAAGGGAGGGAACAACACGGAGGGATCCCATGTCACCATTAGATTTAAGTAATAAATTGCATGGAAATACAGATTTACAAAACAAAACCATCGACAGAGAAAAAAAGGGAGGGAAAAAAACGAACGGAAGAAATAAGAGAGGCAGCTTAAGGAATAACATTTCTAGTCGTGCCCGGCAAGGTGCTTGTTCGGCATTAATCATTTCAAACAGACCTCAGTCTGCAACTAAAGACCTGGTTACGGTCTTCTTAACCCTGGACAACGGGAACAGGTGAAGATACGGAAGAAAGGATGCTAAAACTGAGAAGAAAGGGATAGACTGTAAATGGAGTGAGTGCATGAAGATTAAACACGTAGAGAAAGAGAGGTGTTTCCCCGCTGCACGTTTCGCTTGGTTGAATAGACTGTTTCGTTTAGGGAATAAAAGTAAATGTTTAACACGAGCTCTGTTAAATATTAGAAACTGTCTGGTAAGAAATGCTTATTTACCTGGTGAATAATTTTTGATATTAGACCTGTAACGTCTATGTACATAGCGATAATAATTCATCTGAGGTACAAGGATAGCAAAGGTGCAACTTGGGTGATAAATGATATTTTTCGTAGGCTAGTCTTTTGTATCCCTGAAGAAACTGACCTACGCACTATAGCACAGCCTCGTTGTTTTCAACTAGCAGGTGTTGTAGCAAGAATATTCTGCATTATTCAGAACTGTAGCCATTTTATAGAGGACAAAATCGTAGGTTTCTGCACAGTCATTTGGACCTACGCCAAGAGGATCCCTCCGTTCAGTCAGAAAACGTAGTAAATTCCACGTAGCGTTTTTGTGCAGTTTGTGTGTTCATGTGTGTGTGTTCAGTGACACGCACACTGCACGCACACGAACAGAGCCAGACCCAAAGCGAGTAAGTATGTAATATAGGTGTTTGTGCTGTGTCTGTGTCGTGATTTTGTGTACAACTGACAAAATATCAAAAAGTGTTTTTGTATGTGTGCCCGGTGTTCTGATGCAAAGCAGGCCTGCCTACCCACTGCCTCTGCCAACGGACTCAACAAGTAGTAGTCAGGTCTACTTTGTTTTTGCCACTTGCACCCGTGTGCGAATTATGGGAGGGATGTGGTCTAAGCAGCATAATTAAGATTTGGGGTACTTGTTAGCGTTTTTACGGTATTACAGCGTTTTGGTAACCATAAAAGTCACATTTAGAAGTTTTAGTCAGAATGCGTAACAGACATTCGCGGATGGAATTCTGAGGAGGTAGCCAAGGAAACCGAATGTGATACTTGTCACATAATTATAGATGTACACTATATAAATCGCATGTTTTAATTAGCTGACATTTAGCTAAATGTAATGGAGGGAGATCGCTGCCAGAAAAAGGAGAAGCCCTATTAAAGGCCTCTCAATAATTCGCACACAACTGAAATCCCTTCATAGTTTTATTTGTGACCATTTTTAAGGTGTTTCTGGTGTTAAATTATGAGTTGTCAGTCCAACAAATACATGGACGTTTTATGTCCCACAATGATTTGTGTCTGATTTATTTTCTTCACACAGTCACGTCACCTTGATAGGTGATGGATGGATGTTACCTATGTTGTTCTCTGTTAACATGCATATCAAATCTTACTTTGTCTACCTGTCTGCCCACTATTTCCACCCTCTGAAACAGAGTAGCCAAGTGCCCTTCTGCATGTTATAGGGAACTCCGTGTTCTCATTCCATGCACTGCATAAGCAGTTTCTTTCTCCTTTTTTTTTTGGCATCGTCACTCCCTACCCAATGGCAAGGTTCTCTACAATCAAATGCGAACAAAACTCTAGAAAGTTTTTGTTGAATGTAGATGGGGCTTTTCTCAACTTACCATGACCCCTACATCTCTTGCTAATACTTTAAAAACTATATAGGTTCCAATAGGGTCTCAAATAATAACATAAACCAATGCTAAATACAGACAATATAAGTATAGGTTGGATAACCTAACTGTTTACTTTTAACCCTCTAATATATAATCTGAGCCCTAGGCTCAGTTGCATAAACATGCATGTATGTTAAGACTGCGACCAACAAGCAGTAACCAGTCTTACTTTTCAATTCAAAACAGAGCAGTCTACCTTTTACTGTAACTGTTTTTTTTAAATTATGACCAGTCTAGAAGAGAAAAAAAGTTACTTGACTAACTTTTTTAGACTAGTCTAACCAGTTCATGCAACCGGCCCTGAGCTTGTGAGAAGTAGCCTATACTGATCCGTAATCAATACGTTTGTTCTAAGTTGTTTTCCTCTTACTCTACACTTTCTCATCTTATCACGTACACCAGTTCAACTTTTTCTGTTTGTTTCTCTCAGCTTTTGGTCCCTCCCTTTCCCCCTCCCTCCTTTGCTCACTCACATCCCATTGGCAGTGCCTTATTTCAAACCATTTACTCTCCCTCCTGCCGCTGCGTTTCCATGATTTTGCATCCTCACAGATGAACTCCTTCCTAACAGTACGACCCTTACACATCACCTGACATGATCCCTGTTTTGACCTTCTCTGTCCTCTGTCTGTTTTTCAGTTATATCTTTTTTTTGTCACCCTGCTCCATTCTTTCCCACCGCTAAGAATAGTTTCCATCAAGTTCATGTGTGATTTGGCTTAACACAATTATATCCCATCTCTCTCCGGCTTCATTCCCTGAGTACTTAATGGGGGACTATAAAGGGATGGTAATTAACCGGAGAGGGCACTTTTATTAATTAGGTTTTAACGAGAGCTGAGGCTGGGGGGGAGTGGGGTTATAACTATCTTAAGAACACTGTTAGTGCTAGATATGGGAATATAGTCATGCACGTCTCAATGCTGTCACTGTAAGATGAGTCCTCTAAGCCCCTTTCTGAATCTCTTTCTCACTCTCTTGACTGAAAATAAAGAGTGGGCCTTTTGAAAAGAGCCGAGAACAGAGCTGTGATTAGTTTCAAAGCAGAGGTCAAAATCTGACTGATGACCTTCTGAGGATATATCGAATATGCATATATGCCAATGCTTTGTAGTTTGTCTTTGCACAGCTTAATTTCATTTAAAGCTAATTAATTGTGCTGTGGCATTGCTTTTTATTTTTTTAAATGTGTCTGTGTTCGTGTGCGCAAGCGTCCTTGCTCCGTTAATTTATTTTCTTTTAGTGCTATTCCACAAGAGACGTCGATATGAGCAACTCGGCTGAGAGTAGCTTAGTGCAAACAAATAAGGGAGAGAGAGAACGAGGAAGAGATTGCAAAAAGCCTTAATCACTGAGACCAGGAACCTCTGAGATAATACATGGTCAGTTCATATAAATCAGCAATTGAAGTGCATTCGTTAAGTGATTTTAGTTAATTAAATGGGTGTATGGGCTAAAAAGGGAGACAAACCTGTATGCAATGTATCGACAGACGGTTTGCATAAGGCATCCATACCTCAGTCGTGGAGAAAGCTTGAAGAGGAGGGGGTACTGCAGTATTTTGTGTCGTGCAGTTCCCTAATGAGTCCTCTAGGTGGCCTGTGAGCACCGCCGAGCTTCAACTGCAGTGGGATAGCAAGCAGAAAAATCCAAAGAACCCACACTGCACCAGACAGAGAGAAAGGGAGTTAGAGTGGAGGTACAATGCAGATGCACTACAGCATACTGTACGATAAAAGAAAACGAGCGTAGATATGGTTCAGCTATACCTTCTTCTCATAACACTGCGTGTATATATCGCTTCTCTTTCACATTGTTTCTATACATTGAATTATTTATGAATGGAGCTTCATTTACCTTTACTGCAGTCATTCCTTCACATTTCCCTCAGTGGCCGTAACCTGTTCTCTCCCTTTTTCCTCTCTCCGTGTTCTCCGTCGATATAGTGCTGTTGTCTTTTATAGGCGTATCTGTCCTTACAACCAACCCCCATCCCAGTGGACATGCACACTTTAATGTACTTCCCCCCATACAGGCACACACACTTAAAAATTATTTCCCTTTTTAGTGAGAGCTTTTTTCTTTTCTTTTTTGCGTTGTCAGCGCAACTTTTTCCCTAGTTTCCTCTCAGTTTCAGTTTTTCCCTGTTCATCATTGTATTTATTTACTCCTTTTGTGTTCCTTATAGCTACTTATTTCACTACCACAAGCTTGAGGTATTCAAACACCTTGCAAAAAACGCACTGGTTTAGCCCAAACGAGCATGGTGATGTTCTGATATCATAGCAAGGCCTAAGTTTTTCCACTTTTGAGGATTTAGTTATGTATAATTATGAGAACTACTATTAGAAATATAGATAGCGAAAGCAGTGTAACACCAGCACAGTTGTGGGTTACATTTTTACATTATTATTTATAATTACACAATAATTATTATTAGGTTTAATTTTGTGTTTTTGTAACGATCTTTCGGTTCATGTCTGTTATAAAACATTGTTTTGCTCATATTCATTTCCAATGCTTATCCTGCTTTAATGCTGATCCGAAAGTCACGCTCTGTCCATGGTGCTGAAAGCAGAAACCCCCTGAACTATCTCTATTACATTGTTTCATATGATTCAGCCTCTCTCCTTCCTACAGTTCTCATATTCCTGTGATCTTTGTTTCAACAGTTAATCACAGGGGGACATAAGGGAAAGCAAGAGGAAGAGTGAGCTGAGGAGAATGGATAAGAGTGGATGAGTAATGAGGGAGGACAGTTTGATAGATATGTATGGAGCAGCCAAACAAGAGGAACAGATATAGGAGAGTTATTGTGAAAGCAAAAAGAGACAACACAGCAAAACACAAGAAGACCTATGCTGGTGAAATCTGACCCTTGTACACTGTAAAAAAAATTTTGCTAGACAATGGTAAAAAATGTTTAATGTAGTAACTTGCTGTATTACATTCAAAACCCTTATTTAACATAAGGGAGTCAATGTGCCTACATTAGGTCACACTAACAAAAGTAATTTTGAAAGGTTAATTCAGCTATGGCATGCTACCAAAGTGCACGGCGGCCCCAAGAGAAAAAGATAATAGCGTCCCTACTCCACATTTCCAAAATGGGACGATTTGATTGGAAAAAGAGCCAGGACTCATTCGTTTCACCATAGGTATGAAGTAGAGACATTTAGGCTAGTTTTTAAAGCCCTTGTTTAGTGTAAAGGAATGAAAACATGAATATTCATATATTCAACTAACCCTTTTTAGGTCAATTTGACGATTGCTCATTCAAACAGTTAACGATTTTCTGGATTTTACGTCTGCGACCAAGCTTAATAGTGTACACAGACTGTACTGAACGGTCTGCATAACATTAGCACTGCCCAGAGAGAGATAGTGTAAGAGTTAATGCTCTGCAGTCTTTTCTCCCTATTTTGTGTAGCTCAGCAAATAATCATTCTGCCTTTAGCTTCTCTCTCTCTTCCTCCCACCCGTCCTTTCGCTCTCGTTTTCTTCCTCTCCCTCTTTCTATTGGATACGCTGAGAGTATGGTGGTGGTGGTGTGGGGTTGGTTTTTGAAACATTCAGTCATTTTCATCTCCCTTTGCTGTAATTGAGCAGAGTGTTTTAGTGAATTGAGGGACATGAGAGCTGAGTGATGGTAAAAGCTAGAAAAGGAAAGATGGGTGGGCATTGCAGAGGAGGAGGGGTCTCTTTCCTGTTTATTATGTGACATTTGAACATATATTGAACTCACTCCTTCATTAAAACGCTTTTCCCATATACCTGCATCATCAGTCCTCTGATGTAGTATGCTGGCTAGGGCCGTCATTTTGACAGTTTTTATGGACTAGCCCTATATGAGTAGACTATACCATAAAGGACCTTAGGTATATGATAGACAGACAAAGAGTTTCATCTAAATTTGAATACAATTTTGACAAAAACTCTTAAAGGCAGTACCATTTAAAAGGCACACATTTGTATACATTACCCCTTTACATGAGTACTCCTTCTCTTTGAAAATAAAGGTTCTCAAAGGAGTACAACTGCTGTTTGGGTTCCCCAGAGAACCTTTCAGTGAGCAGTTCTTAAAAGAACCTTTTTTATTAGTGAACAGAACATTCAAATAACCTCCATGGATGTTAAATATTCTTCATATTCCAATAAGGAATAATACCTTTTGAAAAGGTAGCATCCCAGTGACAGCTTTTGTACCATTAGTAAGTAATGATGAGACGAGTTAAAGGCAGGTTACTTTGACCAGTCTGATACTGAATAAAAGTATGAGCATCACTAATTTTTTCTTCTCTTCTGTTCTCCCACCCGCAGGCTCCTCCTCCCCCCCTCCCCTCTCGGTTCTCTCTCCTCCTCTCCCTCCCCCTGCTCCTCTATGCTCAGTTCGGTGTGTGTCTCCTCTTTCAAAGGGCGCAAGGGTGGGAACAAGTCGTCCAACAAAGCATGTTACAGCGCAGACATGACTTGTCCGTCAGACAGCGAGAAAATAGTGATAAACTGCGGGGGGATTCGGCACGAGACGTACCGCAGCACACTGAAGACGCTGCCTGGGACGCGCTTGTCCTGGCTCACGGAGCCAGATGCGTTCAGTAACTTTGACTATGACCCCAAATCCGACGAATTCTTCTTTGACCGTCACCCCAACACCTTTGCTTTTATCCTCAATTATTACCGCACAGGGAAGTTGCATTGTCCCAACGATGTCTGCGGCCCTCTCTTCGAGGAGGAGCTCGCGTTCTGGGGTATCGACGAGACAGACGTGGAGGCATGCTGCTGGATGAACTACCGACAGCATCGGGACGCCGAGGAAGCGCTGGACAGCTTCGAGACGCCCGAGCCGGACCCGCCAGAGGAAGACCAGGCGCTAACGGGTGGTGCGGACGGGGATTTGAAGAGGTTATGTCTACAGGAGGATGGTCGCAACCCTAGCTGGTGGAGTACCTGGCAGCCGCGCATCTGGGCGCTCTTTGAGGACCCCTACTCCTCCAAATACGCCAGGGTAAGTGAGTGCACCGGCATCTCGTTACTCTGCTTTATTAAACGTGTCTGTAGCAGTTCGGAGCTCACTTAACTGACCTTGTGATGCATGTTCAGATAGTATGTGACTGGATATTTCTCGTGCATAATCATGAACTGGTTCGCAAGAGTCGCAATAGTAAATTCACTAACTCCCGTGTTGTGAACTTTTGGAAAGTTTGTTAGCTGCGTTCGGAGAGAAAAAGACCCGGGTTCGTTTTGTGGAGCGTTTCTTTGTCACTCTCTGTCTGATAAATGCAGTATTTAGTCTCGCGGTCTGTCACTGTCTCCACGCGCATTATTATTTGCCGGTGAGCACTGCGTCGCGAGCTCTCAGCATGCGCAGTCGCTTCCTGAGCACTTTGTCGCGCTTTTTTAAAAATGAAAATTTTGCCTTTGCGTGTACTGTAATTATGACCTCACTTTGAACGATGAAAAGAAAGTTGCTTTCAGGGTTTTGAATAACGTGGTTTCTTTTTTTCCTCAGCCGCTGTATTCAAAGCTTAAATATTTCTTAGTTTTCCGCTCAAAACAATATGTAATATCCATGTATTTGCTGAGCAGGCGTCTCGCAAGTCGAATAATTATCAGTCAGACGATGATTATTGCAAAAATGCACTTAATTATGAGACACGCATTCATATCTCAAGCGCTAGTCGTTGCGCAGGCGCAAAGTGTTTATATTTCGCTGTTGTCCATACTGCAGAACGGCACCTGGCAGACCCCTACGATATTGAACGTCACCTGGGCATTTACACTGAGATGGGCACTATTGAGTTTTGGCTATTAACTGCATTACCTTGCAAACTGTGAATGTTTTTTTATGTTATGAGAACGCTTTTCCCACTTGTTCCTGCATTGCTGGAACGATTGCGTCTGACAGTAAGCATGTTTTTATGCTCACAAACTTTTTAGCTAATTTGCATATTCAATATGCGACCCTTAAAATGCTGTAGGTTTCACCAGGCAGGTTATTTGAGAAAATTCAAGCTTAGCAAAGCAAGTTACTGGTGTCAGGTTGTGCTTAGCTATGTATCCACTTTGGAAGCACAGGACCTTCACAGTATCCCGGGAACTACTGAGTCTCCCATGGGTCTTACTTTTAACTGAATCCCTTTCCTGCTTACTCAGCAGAAGCCCTGTATGTCACCAGCACTACCATTACCCGATAATCGCTACATCCATCTCACATCCAGACCTGAAGCTTAAATTATTTGTCTCTTTTTTTTCCTGTGTGCCTCAGAATACCAATTTTGGGATAATGAGCATAATAAGGTCATATGAATTTATAGACTTTACACAGATCGCAGGCCAATTAGATGCACCAAACTCCTTTTTTTACTTGCCTATTTAAACAAGCAATCATTTTTTTTCCCTGTCACACAATAAACTTTTTTGTTACAAGGCTACAAATCTATAGCAATGGGAGGAAACCAAAATCACTTGACCCTTGTTGTTAAAGAGATGTTTCAGCTTGAGCACATGAAAAGCAGTTCACCCTTTGCCTCTCTGAACGTCATTCACGAGCTAGTGAACAGTGACCATTTATCTCCTTTATCAGTGCTGGCTGGTTATTTAAGATATTTATCTCCCGCGGCACATCTGGGTTAATAGATCATAGTCATGAGCAGTCGATACGCACTTGCTTTCTTGAAATGAGCCCTGGGCTCCATTTAACTGATCAGTTTTCGATTGCATTTTGGGTTGCATTTGATTGCAGAATTGCTTTTAATGTGTTTGAAGTTGATTGTAAGTTACCCAGCTCTTCTCACAGTTCTCAAGGGGAGGGAGAGATGCCGTCATCGTTTTACTGCGTCGTCATTGAACGGAGGTCTTTTATCAACCGTGACACGCATAGTGTTTTATTAGCGGGGTGCTGTATGGGTGCAGGGCCTCGTGCCGGTTTGCTAATCATCACTTACAACCTCCATGTCCCTTTCTCTTGCTGTGCTATAGCGTAACACTGCGGCGTCTCATACTAGCTGACTGCGCGTTGATTTCTGCTGCAGAGCAACCGAATAACAGCAACAGAGGCAGAGCCTGTGCATTTCTTTGTGCGTGCAAGCAATGCTGTTGGTCACCTTTATAAACCTAAAGTATGCAAATGCATGCAAAGTGTGCGTTTTCTGGATTTTTAGTTACATCTTTAACCGATTTTCATTTCAAGCACTTGTGAAGATGGTGAAGGTGTCTTCAAAGTACATGTTGACTTTCAAAAGACTGTGGCGTCAGGCGGTATAGCATGAATAGCAGAAGTATTTGAGTTGATCTGTAAATGCAAGACTGCTGTATCTCTGGTTAAATCCCTGGTTTAAATCGGATGATTCGGTGAGCCTGTACATAGGTGAAGAGTTGCAGCAAAATCTGGCTCCTCTCTGGACAGATTAAAGGATTCAGATAACAGTTAACTACATTTACTAACCTGGCAGTAACTTTTTGATTCCATGAACTGACAAATATGATGAATACATTGCAAGGGGCCCCTTCCTAAAACACAGAAGACATATTTTTGAATTTTGTATATAAACGTTCAGTGTATTTTTTCATACCTACCAATGTTTTTTCTTATTTTATTTTATACCCATAATAAAGTTAATTGAATTTTAATTTTTCAACTTATATTGTTACTTTTTTTTATTAAATTAAAATAAATTATTCTAAAATATTATCTGAAAAATGTTTACCTCCAATTAAGCTTACACAGTATTTTTCCTCCCATAATAAAGTTAATTGAATTTAATTTACTTATATTGTGAAAAAAACAATACTTTTTAAAATTAATTAATTTTATTTTTCTACCTATAATAAAGTTATTTTTGGTGAATTTTATAAGTAAAAAATTATTATAAAATATTATCTGAAAAATATTTACTTCATATTAAATTGTCACAGTATTGTTTCTACCCATAATAAAGTTAATTTAATTTAGCTTATTTTGTGAAATATATATATATATATATATATATATATATTTATCTAAATAAATAAATATAAATAATATATATATATATACACACATATATATA
>JAUYWG010000033.1:10949451-10997742 GCA_034779775.1 Enteromius afrohamiltoni | reverse complement strand
TGAAATCACGCACCTGATGGCATTTACCGCTGATTACATGACCGGCTTTACTGACAAAACGCGCAAACATATCGGCCAATCCAGATCGGTGCATCCCTACTTTCAAGTACATTCAAAATAAGTGCGATTAAAATTTTACGCGTTAAAGTCCCGGCCCTAATTATTTTTATTATTATTATACAGTGTCGGTTAAGTTAAAAGGTTAGGTTTTAGTACAAAGAAAAGGCGTAACTTTGATATTATAAATGTTTATTTAATTTTGTTTTATTTTGTTTGATTTGAGATCAAATTTGAACAAACTGACCCTTATTATGAAGTGTTACCACATTTTTAAAGTATGACTCAATTCCTTGCCATAGCTGTAATCTCTCATGGTGAGCCTTAGCAACATATCCAGTAAGAATCCACACATATGCTACGGTGCAGCCTCATGCTTGCCAGTTATTTCCCCAAGCCCTCTTTCTCATCCCTCCAGTAGTAGCTGTTATATCATGGTGCCATGTAGGTTTGTGTAAGTGGCTGAGCGTTGTGTGAGATGGTGCTCCCAGCATGCCTGCACCAGAGCCTCTCGCTGACGATATAGGGGGGGATCTCAGCTTGGCAGCCTAGTGCTATACGGCCTTGGCTGTGTGCTGCAGGAAAGAGGAGGAGGATCTGGCAGGTGTCCGTGTCATTTTTACAAAGCTCCGCACCAGCCACTGCACAGAATTCCCAACCAATCAGTGCTGCTCCTTACACAGCAGAACGAGCCGCCACTCGCTTCTCCCCCTCCTCCCGTATCACCCGTTCCCTCCTCTGCGCTTCACATTCATCTGATGTCTTTTCATCAGCGTTGCGCTCTTCTGTTGTTTCCATCATCACACCCCCTAACCCCTTTATGCATCTCCACACACACTCCAAGTGGGTTTGATGCCCGTTATAGGATATTTTTTTGCATTATGGATGGCTTCTCTTTAGCAGGCGACCGTTTCGGCATCCCACTCTCCCATTTCTTTTACTTTCTCCCACCCATTTCTCTTCTCGGGCCCCTCCTCCATCTGTTTTCCACCTTGGGTATCCATTGGTTCATGTCGTTATGGTGCAGTAAGAGGCAAAAGAGGGAGAGGGCTCGAGGCGATACATTACTGTGGCGCTCCAGAACGCTTTCCCCTCCCTTCTTTCCCTTTCTGTCTCGCTAACGTGCTTGCTTAGCAGATTACATTAGTGGCCAAATATGATATTTTGTCCGGTAAGCTGCTGCTTGCCCTCTGGTATGCGTATAGCAGAAGGCTGCACATTCCTGACATTAAATGAGATGCTTTTAGTCGATGGATTTATCAATTGATTTATAATTAAATCCTCTCCACCACTCTTTGTTTTTCATTTAAATTATCCTATTGATTTTTTTTGTGCTGATTCAGTGCAGTGATCAGCCGCAAGCACTGAGTGGTACCGATTACCCCCTGAGAGGCGCTTGTGTGCGTGTTTATGATGTATGCGCTTGATTTGATCAGGGATTCTCCGCTGGTTTTGCTTCAGGATCCAGATTTTATATTGGAGAAGCCAACGCACTGCCAATCGTGTTTTTATCATAGTGCAATATTATTGTGACTTAAGGTACTATTTTAAACATTTTCGGGGGAAATTTTGTAGCGCAGAAAAGGTCAGTTGTCCATTGTTAATAAAATTATACTTGCGTTTAAATTTCAGAAGCAATATGTCACTGAGCCAGCAATATTCAGAGTGTATGTGAATTGCACCTTTAGGCTAAATAGCAAAATGAACAATTTTGTTCAGTAAATGCCTGAACAAAAACAGAAGAGTGATTTACCAGCCAAACAAATAAATGCTAAGATAAACATTGTATTTGTTTGATCAAGTGGTAGTGAGTTTATTTGACATTTATTCTACTATCCCATCTATGCCTATATGTTTGCATTTTATTAGCATGTATTGTTTTTATTTCTTGTTTTATGTAGTGTTTGTTTTTGGCCTCCTTTTACCGACAAGTGAAAAAATGTTTTTGAGTAGGTGAGCAATGAATTTCTAAAAGAAAGGATCTGTGTCCGTCACATTAATGACAAGCAATATAAATAGCTATTAAGTCCATTAAACCTCGAACAAGTTTATTTAGAGGTGCTTTGATACATCGTTTTGGTTTGAAGAATTTCAAATGCTGTTTTTGTTTTTTTAAATACCCGTCTAAATAATTTAATCTTTTAAAATCATATTTTCTTTTAAAATATGACATTTTCAGAAGCTTCTAAGATTGTAAGACCAGATTACTGGTTGCATTTTATATTTATAGATTTCTGTTGCATATTGCTTGCCATAGCCCTAAGCTTTCATCTTTTCTAAAGCTACATATTCAGTCGACATTATATGCTGTGATATGGTTTATAATGGGAATTTTGTATGTTTGTCAGTGTTTGCAGGCAGTCTTTTTCTTAAAAATAAGCAGCTTTTTTCTCTGTCACAAATATAAACGGACAACTTCGTGAACTAAAATCATGATGTAAGGTAGCAGTATTTTGATATGGAAGATTATACACACTTTTACCTGTAGCGTATACGAAGTCTAAGCTTTTTACCATCTTGCTGAATGTTTTTGAATCATAATAATGGTGGACATGACCCTGCTTGACAGAGTTGAATGTAATGATTCCTAATATGCTTGCACCTGTATGTGTGTGTGTGTGCTGTATGTGATCCACATGTATCCTTGTCCATATGTGTAGTTGCATCAGGCTGATGCTGCAGTGCACTTGCATACAGCGGATTATGTTAGCGCAGGATTTCTCTCTTTCTTTCTCTCGCTCTCTCGCTCGCACGAGGCGCTGCTGGATATGAATAGAACAGACCTGGGGTGCGGGGAGCAACAACAGGCAGAAACATGAGCGCTGTGTGGGGAGATCAGCAGGGCCTCAGTTTTCCCATGCCAGACCTAAGAGACCTGCACTTTCACCTCTCACGTAAAGAGGGCGCTGTTTCAGACGAACCCTGCCGTACGAGCATCCTCTGCATTGCCAGCATCTAGTTCCATCTCTCTCTTTTTCTCTCTCTCTCTCTTAGTCTGATACACTAATATCTCTGCAGTTAATGCAGAATTTGTGGCTTGCAGCAACGTGTACGCTCATGCTGGACACTTCCCAGTCTCTGCTGAAACTGAGTAGTAACAGACAACTGTTATGTGACCTGAGGGAGCGTACAGACCATTACACTCTGTGATTATATTCACACTTACATGCTATTTACTGTATGGTGCACAAGAAACCAGATTCTGTTTTAAGTCAAACAGATGTTTGAGATCATAAAAAAGCCTGTTTTTCTCATCGGAAAAGACTGAATTAAACTCTTAACGAAATTTCAAGTAAATGGTTTCTTCAAATGCATCTTCTGTTGCTTGTGATAGATGAACTAAAAGCGTATAAATAATTTAAATGATACAGTTTTGATGCATAAAACCTTTCAATTTTCATATATTTTATATCTATATAAAGTGTCCCATTCATATATTATATATATTCATATATTCACATTTAAAGAGTGAAATATAATTTTTATATAATATAATAAAATATAATAAACAAAACATAATTTTTTAATGAAAATCCTATGCTTTGTTTACTGGTATTAAACGTATAGCAGTGTATGGAAAGTTGTTTTGGAATATGAATTAAAAAAAAAAAGAAAAGTGAAAAAAAAGCTTTTTGTGTGCTTTTTGAATGTTTACCTTCATTTAATTTCATCGAACATTAGATAGACAGTCACAACAGCTACCATATTTATGCAGTAGCTGTTCATATTTAATCATGAAAACATTATTTCTAAATGTTCGATGTTTAAACAATGTTTAAAAAAGCAACATTACATTTTATAATTTTGCAAACATTATGGGAACTTAAGTAGTAAGATTTAAAATATATTGGACAAATTTCCAACTAATGTTTTAGAAAAAAAGGTGCAATTAACAATATATACATAGTTTTTTTTTTTATAAAATTTTGAAAACAACAGATCATTTCACTTCAGAAAGCATTTATTCACCCCTGGAGCCATGTGGACTATTTTTTATGATGGGTGGATGCACTTTACTGGGCTTGACCCCCTTTCACTGCCATTATTAAGCATATAAAGCTTCTTTCAGACGATGGTATTTGTCTGAAAGACGCTTTATAATGGCAGTGATAGCAGATCAAGGGTTTAAAACCCAATAAAGTGCATCAGAAAGTCATATACACCTATAGAGTGGCTTGAGGGTGAGTAAATCATGGGGTCGTTTTCATTTTTGGGTGAACTAACCTTTCACAGTTAATGGAAGAATATTTGTTCGGAACAAACAGGGATTGTTTCCTGCTAGCTGGGATGGTACAGAATTGCTTATTTCTTCAAAATTACACAATGGGACTTGCATCCACGTGCAGTAAACCTAAAATAGCAAAGTTGTCTGAACATTAAACAATGACATTATTTTTATGACTGCTAGAGCACTCATTTGTACGAAGTCAAGAAAAAACAGGTGAGCTGACTCAATAGTGTGTTGTACATTTGGGATCTAAATTCTGCTTTTCATTTTTCCCATTGCGTACACAACACATTTTTCCCACCCTACTTGTTCTCCTTTCTAAATTAACATTCTTATGTAGCCCTGTTCTGATCTATTCCTGATGAGTCCTGAAGAGTACTCACTCCCTCTTTTCCTGTCCTGCTTCTGCTAGTTCCTTTCTCTCACACACTCTTTCTCTTTCCCTGTCTTAGTATCACTCTCTCTGTGGCATAGTTAGGTCACGTATGCATCACCGGTCTCTGATTAGTATGGACCTGTCTGTAGGGCTTTATACATCCCAGTTAATTGATGCTAATAGTGTGTTGTAATCTTCTGTCGAAAATGCTGCTTCTTTTCCTCTTAATCCCACTGTACTTCTCTGCACTGTTCCATTATACTTGCACTTCCCTATTTGACTTTTGGTTAATTCTCTTAAATCTTTGACCTACAAACACACTTTGATCCTTTCTTTCTATTTTTCTTGACATCTTATTTCACTTCTCTTACCGTGTTACCATTTTAGATTGTAGATTCTTTCAGCCATGTAATATGCCATTTTTAGAGTCAAAACACATGCAGTAGGGTGTGTCTTTGACTTTGTCGAAAATAAATGTGAACTGTATTTTTAGTAGTATAATGTATTTATATACTGTACATTCTGAGAAGGACATGGCGGTGGTAGGAAGGACATTAGAAACATTTTTAGATTAAAATTATAGACTGCTTTCTAAGTTTTATTTCACATCTTGCACATAATTCACATAATGAAACAATACTTTTTACCCTTTTTGCATACTGTAACAATAAGAAATGCTGCATAAATAACATATTTTGGCCTATTTTTTTCTCAAGACGATATTCACTGACGGTGTTGTTTGGGTGATTAAAAAGGATACGATCACTTAAAAAAAGGATTGGATACAAATTTGTTTGCCGTAGAGTTAACACCACAAAAGAAGGACATTAGTAATGTGTTTATACAATAATAATAATAATAATATTGAAATTGTTTGTTGATTCTATTCAGATTTGCATAGTAATAATTGACGATCTGTTTCTGGGACAAGAGTAAAGCATTAAATCTGTTCAATACAATTAAATGAAAATGTGCTTTCAAGACAACAAAAAGAAAAAGACGTTATTTTTGGAAATTATACCAAGTGGTCTTTTGTCTGAGAGGTCAGGAATTTGACTAATATTTAGTGTTTAATATTAATATTAGTATCTTTATTCATTAGTCATGGTGAAAGAATACAGAAGCAGAGGAATGGACAGAGAAGAGAGATACAGAAAACAAAGAGAGTATTACAACATGATCAAAAATGGGAGTCCTGCACACTGTGATGTGTTTGAGACAGTGTGGTCTGTAATATTTATGGTGTACTGCACAGTGCTAATAAAAATTAGGTCACTTTGTGTCTAATGAAAGATGTGGACAGAGGAAAAACAGAAAGATGAAGGCGGCGGGTGAAGAGAAAGAGGATTCAGAGTGGAATATAAAGGAGGGATTTTCTCCTGAGAGATCAGAGAAGATCAGAACATTTTGTAGATGCATATTAAAACGAGTGGTGGAGGGATGTGAAAGATGGTTTAGAGTTCTGCTTCTTTAAACTATGACATCTGCCATGTCTATTGTATCCACTTCCCATCTCCTCTCTAGTCATCTGCTCTTTAAACTGGTGCGCTTGTGGCCAGATTGCTCCTTTTACTCGAGACTCTGCCTTCTGTTTCCAATACTCCAGACAAATCTAGACCTCTATTTTTAGCCCACAGCCTATGTATAGTCATAAACACCAACTGTAGATGATTTATTAATTATAGAAAAAAATTATTCAGCTGTGGTTTTAGCTTAGCGTACTGTGGAAAGGACCGGCGCCATTCATTTCAGTGGTTACTCTCTCATCTGTGGTGCAGTATTAGTGCAGCAACATGCAAGCCACCACAAAATGTGCTGTGCAGTGTTTGCGGTTCATATAGAGTCATGAGACCACACCATGGATTTAAAACGTAAACTTTTAACAAACCGCAAGCTTTGGGATTTAGAAAACATCACATTGTCAAATGTATGATGCATATCTTTAACCCTAAAATTACGTACCTTACTGCACATTCCGCCACAGTTTCAAAGTGAAATGTCCAGAGAGTGGCACTAAAACACGTTTAATATGTAACCGTGGCACGTTTGCATTAGGTGGCACAGGTACGTATTACAGTGTTTTAATAATGCTGCTTGAGTTACATTTTGTGGCCATTATAAATGCTCTGTCATGTTGGAAATATCCCCTACACCAAACCCAAAACCTAAACCTACCCAATAGTGTTAAGAAATGCAAACGTAAATGTAAAAAGTAAAAATGGTTTCGATGATGCAGAAGTGCAATGCCAAAGTATCAGTTTTAACAAGTCATAACATAACATCCTGCAACTAATTGTGTGAGAATTAGCCTTTATTAATCAAAAATGTACCTGTAAATCATTCTTCTGTGCGAAAAGGAATAAACGTGGGAGTTTTACTGCAGCGATTTGTATGTATAGGTACGTTTATTCAGTTTTGAAGAAATGTATTAAGAGGCACGTATTTCCAATGAGCCTAGGTTGAACAAAAGACTCAGTTGACGCAGCACAGATTACAGAAAATTTGGTTTTGTGTCCTGCAAATGTAACAGTCTTCAGTTGTGAACATAACCATACTAAGGGTCAGTTTATACAATACACGTAGTTCTAGGCTGCTTTAAATAGGCTTTATACGTCAATGTGAGCTACACTGACACCTTTGACCATGTCACATGGTCACATAAGTGCCATTTTGTTCTAAAAAAAGGTACATTAACAATGTTGAAAAAATAGTATATGCTGGTTAGGTATGTTTCGAAGCATGGCTACTGGTTTGGGCTGGTCCTTAGCTTAGCTTACACTGTATATGAACCACAAACACTGCACTCCACATTTTGTTGTAGCTTGCATGTTGCTGCACAAAGTTTGGTTTCAAATGAACATCAAACATGACTGGCAACTGTATTATGCTTCTGTAGTTCCCTATTACTAGGTCACTACACAAGTTTGTGACAATCATATTGAAGGTCTCAGACCTTTGAAATTCACAACTTGCACAGTAAAGTCAGTGTGGCCACCATTGCTGTCATCAGTCAGAATTAAAATGAATATGGCATAACTAGTGTAGGTTTTGAATATTACTGGGTTGATTTTAAACTCAATTAATGCACTGACTCTGTGTGAGCTGTCTCAATGACACAATGCAGCACATGCACACTCCACTGGTGTGAGAACAGTGTTCAGAGGGATCGGAGACCAAAGCTTTGACCTTTCATGCTTCAGAGAATGTGCAGTTCTGTGTTCTGTACAGTGTTCTGCACGATACAACAAAATACTGTTGTTTTGTAAGACATGATGCATTGCTTTTTGATCTCTTTAGGCCTTCTGATTTGCTAGAGTATGTTTTTTGTGTATTTGCTCTGCAGGCAATTCCTCCAGAAATCTAGCAGGCGTGTCCCACAGAGCTGACACAGTGTCTCTGGGAAAAGCAACACTTAAATGCTCCTCTTGGAATAGCTTGCTTTACTTTACTTACTCGACCGTTCTCAAGCCAAGCAATGGTGAAGGTTCTCCTGAGCTTTCTGGAGCAGTTTCTGCAATTTTTCTGGGAAAAGATGATGATTGTGCTAATCCTAAATGGAGTGTGGGCTTTCACTTGGTCTCGTTATGTAGAAAGTACCCCTATATAAATAGTACAAAAATGCAATTGGAAATCTTACAGTTGATGATTTTATGCTATATATTCTATTTATTACAGAGTCTCATTGCAATAAGGTAAGGTTAAGGTATTTGTACATTTGTTAACATTTTTCTTCCTTAAAATAAGTGATTTATTTTTTATGTAAAAAAAGGACAAAAGTAATAATAATCTTTAAAAGATATTAAGAAGGACAATATCAAATGCATTATAGTAATGAGAATTTGAGAATGTGCTGAAGTAACCTGAAAATAATCGCACAATGAATAATAATTACATCATATAAGTACCTAAATAGAGTAAAAGCTCCTAATAGCTTTCTGTATGCAATACCTTTTTTTTAAACGAAGAGCACTCAGACCGTATAGTTCACGTTCACCAGCACGTAAATTTTTTGAAAGCCATCTAAAGTCTTTGCAGGACTCTAGCACTCAGTATCAATGTAGTGCAGACTCTCATTGATACATTTCCAGAAGAGTGTGAAATTTAATGTTAAACATAGATGATCTTGACTGGTGTGTTAGGGAAAGTTACTGTTATTCAGTACACTCCAGACTCATTCTCCTGTGGCTCTGATATTGTGTCTTGTACACTATTAAGTCTCAGGGGGCTGGTTGTAAGACACAACATTTGGATGCATGCACGAGCACATCTTAATATTTTGACTGATATGTTTCAGCATGTTTTTAGAAAGTTTGACAGCATTGAATCAGCAGGCACCATTTCAAGAGGTTGTATTTCACGCAACCTTTCTTATAGAAAAGCTGGTCATGATGGGTACAAACATGTCCGTAGCATCACAGTATCTTGTAATGGAATACAGGAACAAGAGCAGAACTGTGGGCAGCAAACAGCCATTAGGAGCGTGTCCACACTCCCAGGAGTGGCATTAAGGCATTATGGTGAAGAGTTACTTCATTCCAGGAGAGTCTCTCCTGCTAGAGTCCTTATTCATCCTCTAAATCTTTAAACAGTGATGCTCTTAGACTTAGACGCTCCACAACTGTGGAGTCAGACTGCAGTGATACAAGGAAAACTCAGTTCTGTTCTTGCACAAGGGCTGAGGTTTTGTGTCCTTCAAGACTGCAGTGTTAATTGCCATTTATTGGTTTACAAAGAATTAGCTAGTTTTAGTCACGTGAGCGACAGTGACACGTTGGTGATGCGAGTGTTTTGAGAGCCAAAGTTGAAAGTATTTTTACTTTATGCAAATGAGGGGACACTACCAGTTGGCTTGAAAACAGTCAGATATTGTATTCAGATGTTGGCAAAATGAAATGAAGAAGGCCAACAATTTCTGACACAAATGGTTCAGAAATATATAGAGGCCTATATATATACAGTGGGTACAGAAAGTATTCAGACCCCCTTAAATTTTTCACTCTTTGTTATTTGCAGCCGTTTGCTAAAATCATTGAAGTTATTTTTTTTCCTCATTAATGTACACACAGTACCCCATATTGACAGAAAAACACAGAATAGTTGACATTTTTGCAAATTTTTAAAAAAAGAAAAACTGAAATATCACATGGTCCTAAGTATTCAGACCCTTTGATCACCCTTTTGATCGAATACAGCCATAAGTATTTTTGTTAAAGATGCAATTTTTTCACACCTGGATTTGGGGATCCTCTGCCATTCCTCCTTGTAGATCCTCTCCAGTTCTGTCAGGTTGGACGGTAAACACTGGTGGACAGACATTTTTAGGTCTCTCCAGAGAAGCTCAATTGGGATTAAGTCAGGGCTCTGGCTGGGCCGTTCAAGAACAGTCACATTTGTTGAGAAGCCACTCCTATTTTAGCTGTGTGTTTAGGGTCATTTTATTGTTGGAAGGTAAACCTTCAGTCCAGTCTGAGGTCCTGAGCACTCTGGAGAAGGTTTTGGTCCAGGATATCCCTGTACTTGGCCGCATTCATCTTTCCCTCGATTGCAACCGTCCTGTCCCTGCAGCTGAAAAACACCCCCACAGCCTGATGCTGCCACCTCCATGCTTCACTGTTGGGACTGTATTGGACAGGTGATGATCAGTGCCTGGTTTTCTCCACACACACTGCTTAGAAATAAGGCCAAAAAGTTCTATCTTGGTCTCATCAGAACAGAGAATCTTATTTCTTACAATAAGGAGTCCTTAAGGTGTTTTTTAGATTAACTCCATGTGGGCTTTCATGTGTCTTGCACTGAGGAGAAGCTTCCGTCAGGCCACTCTGCCATAAAGCCCTGACTGGTGGAGGGCTGCAGTGATGGTTGAATTTCTACAACTTTTTCCCATCTCCCGACTGCATCTCTGGAGCTCAGCCACAGTGATCTTCTCCCCCGATAGCTCAGTTTGGCCGGACGGCCAGCTCTAGGAAGGGTTCTGCTCGTCCCAAACGTCTTCCATTTAAGGATTATGGAGGCCACTGTGCTTTTAGGAACCTTAAGTGCAGCAGAATCAAACACAGCTGGACTCAAATGAAGGTGTAGAACCTGTATGATCTCAAGGATGATCAGAAGAAATGGACAGCACCTGAGTTAAATATATGAGTGTCACAGCAAAGGGTCTGAATATTTAAGACCATGTGTTATTTCAGTTTTTCTTTTTTAATAAATTTGCAAAAATGGCAACAATTCTGTGTTATTCTGTCAATATGGGATGCTGTGTGTACATTAATGAGGAAAATAATGAACTTAAATGTGTTAGCAAATGGCTGCAATATAATGAAAAAGGAAAAATTTAAGGGGGTCTTACTTTCCGTACCCACTGTATATATATATATATTGTGCTGCTGTCAAACGATTAATTGCATCTAAGATAAAAGTCTTTGTTTACATAATGTGTGTACTATGTTGATTTATTATGTATAAATAAATACACACATATACAGTATATATTTTGAGAGTATTTACTTGACTAAACATTTATATATTTATATGATTGACTTATGATTTACGTATTATATAAATATATTAAATAGATTAACCTTATAGATTTTTTTGTATATATAAATTAGAAATATGCAAAGTACACACTCATATATTAAATATGAATTAATATAAACAAAAACATATTTTGGATGCAATTAATCTTTGGACAGCGCCAAAAAAATAAATAAATAAATATATATATATATATATATTTTTTTTTTTTTTTTTGTGCTATGCTCTGCTCCAAAATTTCCCTACTTTCATCTCCAGAATATTACAGAATTTGTTTTGTCAAATTAGGATGATATCTTATTTTTACCATCAATACAACTCAGTAGTGATCAGAGGGCTGAGAGATTGTATCTGGAGCAGAACGTGTGGAGTACTGGTGACAGCGTGCGTGATAGCGTGTCTGCTTGACACACAAACGGGTTCCTCATCAGGATTTTGAGGGCATGACAAGATGGGCTCGTTAAATTAGTTCATGCTAATCGGGTTGGGGAATTAGTTAATTCTCCCAGGATGCCTCAGTCCTTCATTTGACTGCTCCTCGTTCGTCATGGGAGGATTGACCTGCATGCAGCTATTTGAGATGTCCTTAAAACTGTTTTTTTAGGTGTCTTAATTCAAATGGTTAAGTAGCATTGTTTGTGTCTGTCTGTTATCTTCATGTGTTAATGTATTTTATGGGTACTGAAAGTGGTTTGTCTGTGCATCCAGCAATATTTTTCATAAATAGTATATTTGTTGAATTTTCAAATATAAACATCTTTAAAATAAGATACATTTGCCAATAAGATAAATTTCGTCGACATGAAATGAAAATTAACCGGTTTTATCTCTTTTTCAAATGCATGTTATAGATCTTATTGTGAATAAATCACCTATGAGATTTTTATTTAATTTTTTATTTAATTTATTTTCTTGGCCCAGCAGCCACAGCTTAAAATCCAATCAACGACTGATGAAACAATGTCCTCTCCCTAATTTTTTTTTCTTTTCTCATTATTGATTTTACTCTGATGTACGTCACAATACAGAGGGGGAAAAATCTGTCTATACATCTGTTATATTCACATTTTAACAAATAAAATAGGAATGAAGATAGTCTTATTTCAGAGAATGGATACATGTATGTATTATATACATAATCTTTCTAACCCTGCTAGCAAGTTTTTTTCCTATTTTTTGGGTTTAAATCTAAAATCATGTAGGGATATTTACTGAAAAAGGTGAATTAAGTTCAACTTTTGGTTCTCATTTAGAATGTACTGATCATGAAAATGATTTCTGTAGTGTAAAGGTCTGACATGTCATTATGAAATGTGTGGGACATCTGAGCAACTTACAGAAAAGCCACAAAAAAAAAAAAAAGATAAGAGGGTAGGTGGACTGTCAGTGCAGAGGAGCCAGAAAAGGAGGTGGACAGATATTCCTCTGCAAAAGGAATGGTTTACCCCAGTAAAGGGAGGAGGGGCAAGTGTGGACTGACAGAGAGGAGGGGGAGAAATGAGGAGCGGGGAGTGGGGAGAATAATGTGAGCACTGCAGAGGGGGAATGGCGGCAGCAGCAGCAGTGTTTCTCTCTCTCACACACACACTTCCAAATAAATGGCTGTAATGTCAGGCTACATAAAAAAAAATTCTTAGTCTGGATGCTGTCTCTGAGGTGGACTGAGATAAACAGATTATATTGATTGCAGGTGATAGCTGAAGAGGCGGTGGGCTTTAACAAGAGACGTGCACTCGCCAATCAATGCACATCTATCTGCAGGAGAGCCAACATGACATCTCTGTTTTCAGAATGGTGTCCACGCACAGCGCACTCTGCTATAATTCACCGGTCCCTCCCTTGCTCTCATCTCCCCCTTCCATTTGCTTGTGCTCTCAGAATAGAATTTTTTTGGTCTATTTCTAAATATACATTTCTTTTTTCTCTCCCTTTATCCCCTTCCATTACAGGTCTTTGTGTACGTACCATCTCCTCTCATTTTTTCTGCCTCCACCATCCATTCTCCTCGTCTTACTCACAAAGTCTGCTTTTCCCCATCTTCTTCCCCTGTGGTGTTTCCTCAGTGCAGAGTGTCAACGAGACTGCTGCATTCACACCATTCCCACTATTCTCAGAGCACTTTTGCTGTTTTGTTGTAGTATTTGGCGCCCTCTATCTGTAGTACTCCTCCTTGTGATTGTGAAGGACCTCTGCAGTGGTCCAAACCGCATCACAGCAGCCTCTGGATGTTAAAGTGCTTATTCTGTCAGACTGTTTTATTTTCAAGAGTCTTTCCATGTGCTTGTGTAACTGATGCCAGCAGCTTATGGCTTTAATCACAGAATGGGAAGACTGGCATGCTTTTTTAGTTAGAAAATATATATAGAAAAGGATTTTTCAGCCTTTTTCAGGCCAACGACCTTGTGTTGTAATGTCCAAACATGGACACTCTATTACATATTGTTAAATATCAGGATTGCATGGTCTATAATAACACATTGTATTGATACATTCACAGGGACTGCGGTACTTCAATTGTAAATCCATTAACATAACTATTATTGTTGCACTTCAATTTTACTTATATTTAAATGTGGCACAAAGAATGAAATGTTTACTCGAATTTTTGCTTCTCAAGGTTAGCTTCATGTTCAGTTGATTTACAAAAAGTAAGGTCCCAATGTACGTACTTCTATGCCATTTGATAATAGTGTGAGAAGTGTGTATACACTGAAAATTCGACGAGAAAAAGAGCACTTCAAATATATTTAATTGGGGACAAAAATAAACTTGTGGAATGGTTTTATGCAATAAAAAATAACCTTAGAAAAATACATAGTGTATATTATATCATTTGGGACACAACTTTAGTTTGCTATCAAACCATATTTGTCAGAACCCCTGTTAAAGACTCCTAATCTGCAGTAGAACAGCAGTTTGGAGGGAAAAAAATCGTGATGTTGATGATGTTTTTGATCAGACAGTTCTGCTACAGAAATGACACACTTGAGCTTTTTTAGCACTGTACCAGTTTTTTAATCCAATAGTGATCTCACTGATTTCACTGTATAATATTAATGTGCTCATCTTCTCATCTCTCTTTGTGTCTCTCTGTCTCTCTCTGTGTCTTCCTCTCTCTGTTTCCAGTATGTGGCGTTCGGCTCGCTCCTGTTCATCCTCATCTCCATCTCAACATTTTGCTTGGAGACACACGAGGCCTTCAACACCATCTACAATAAGACAGAGAACGTGACGGTGGGGAACGTCACAAAGGAGGAGGTTGTGTTTGAGGTAGTGACTGACAGCTGGCTGACCTACGTGGAGGGCGTATGCGTCATCTGGTTCACCATCGAGGTGTTCGCCCGTGTCATCTTCTGCCCGGACAAGGCTGAGTTCTTCAAGAGCTCGCTGAACATCATCGACTTTGTAGCCATCCTGCCCTTTTACCTGGAGGTGGCGCTGAGTGGCCTCTCTTCTAAAGCGGCTAAAGACGTGCTGGGCTTTTTGCGCGTGGTGCGATTCGTCCGAATCCTGCGAATCTTCAAGCTCACGCGCCACTTTGTGGGGCTGAGGGTGCTGGGTCACACGCTCCGTGCCAGCACCAACGAGTTCTTGCTCCTCATTATCTTCCTTGCTCTGGGGGTGCTCATCTTCGCCACCATGATCTACTACGCCGAGCGCATCGGCGCCGACCCGGACGACCCCACGGCAAGCGCCCACACCGCCTTCAAAAACATCCCCATCGGCTTCTGGTGGGCGGTGGTCACCATGACCACACTGGGCTATGGAGACATGTATCCAGAGACATGGTCTGGTATGTTAGTGGGTGCCCTGTGCGCTCTGGCGGGTGTGCTGACCATCGCCATGCCTGTGCCCGTCATTGTAAACAACTTCGGCATGTACTACTCTCTGGCCATGGCCAAGCAGAAGCTGCCCAAGAAGAAGAACAAGCACATCCCGAGGGCTCCGCAGCCTGGATCGCCCAACTACTGCAAGCCAGACGCCCTGGCCATGGCCACTGCCTCGCCGCACAGGATCATGGGTAATGTGCTGGGCAGTATGGTGGTCTCTGGAAGCATGGCAGGAGACTGTCCTCTTGCACAGGAGGAAATCATAGAGATTAACAGAGCAGGTGTGTGTGTGTGAGTGAACCCATGTGTTTACATGTTTATGTGTGTGACGTATCTTTGCACTTGGTAGGGAAATATTAAAGGTGCGGTAACATTGACAGTTGCTCTGTAAAAATTTAGCGGCTGAAATCAAGACCTCATGATTAGGAGTTTTGGCATGAGGGCGAAAAAGTTCCCCACACAGTTGGTCACTTGAATTTATCCCACAGATGAAGTGACTACATTGCCATGCTAGTGACAAGTGATACAATTGCTTAAATTTCACAAATGTGACCGCACCCTAAAGGATTAGTTGACTTACAGACTCACCCCAAGATGTTCCTGTCTTTCTTTCTTCGGTCGTAAAGACGTTGAGGTTTTTAAGGAAAACATTCCAGGGTTTGTCTCTGTATAGTGGATTTAATAGGGATTAATGGGTTGAAGGTCTAAATTTGAGTTTCTAAGGGCTCTACATGAGCAAAATACTAATGTTTACATTTTTTAACCACAAATGCTGCCACCAGCACAGTGTTTCCAAGGTGAATGTGTGATGACTAAGCCAAAAAAAAGATAAAACAATGATTTTCAGGTGATTTCAAAGTTGGAGGAGAACATTAGATGGGGTTCAGTACTACTTTTGTCACGTGGGACTTTTCCAATGTGATTATGTAATGTGTGGGAAGTTTGTGCAACACAAGCATTTGTGGTTAAAAAAGTAGATAAAATTAAATTTGTTCTTTCATTTCGCTAGATAGGACCCTTATTCCTCGGCTGGGATCATGTAGAGCCCTTTGAAGCTGCATTGAAAATGCTATTTGGACCTTAACCTCATTGTTTTCCTTAAAATACTTAATTTCTTCCCGACTAAAGAAAGACATGAACATCTTCGATGACATGGGGGTGAATAAATGATCTGTTTATTTGTTTTTTTGAAAGTGAACTCATCATTTAAGTCAGTTAATTGCTATATTATGAAAAAAAAATGCTATTGAAGCACAACACTTCAAGTGAGTGTATTTTTGTGTGTGATGTCAACTAGCTCCATCTCATCCACCAAGAAAGATCACATGCCTGTGGTCATCACTTACAGCTCTTTATAATGAACTGTCATCGCCTAAACTGGGTCTTTTATATAATCTTGTGTAATGTCTACACACACACACACACACAAGTATTTGAGAGTAGTAATATGCAAAACTATGCTGTCACGGCCGAGTTTGACAGAGAACAGGAATGTTATTAAAACTATATCAGGATTACGCTTCATGCTTCATACCCGAAAACATCCCACCCAGTCAGAAGAGAAGGGAATGATCCTGAAACTAGCAAACCGCTTGTAGTAGATGATTGACAGTACTATTTGTGTGTGTAGTTTGCAGAAACATTTTCCTAATCAGTACATTTATACATCCAATTAAAAAAACGTCGCTTTTCAAGTAACGTTTTTGTCGATGCAGGTATGTTTTACAGTAAAACGAGATTAAAATGCCTGTTCAAGAGCATATTTTTTCACCGTTTTTGCTTGTGAAGGTGTTAGTCAGGTTGAGCCAGTGAGTTCACGCAGCCGAGAGATCTCCGTCTGTCATTAGTGAGCAGAACACAGATATACACAGCCCATGCCAAGATTAACACGAGCCAGATTAGTCACGGCCTCTCAGATTAGCATATGCTAAATTTGATCTATAATATAAGCAAAAGGTTTCAAATCACTAGCACTCTGCTTACTGCCGCATATCTGTCGATTTTTAGATGATTTCAACACCAAAGATACAGATTATGACAGTACAGCCTTATAAATAGGGAGCCTTTAGATCGTTTATCTTCGAAAGTAACATTTTTGGAACAAGCAGCTTCTTAAGTGGATGACAGCTGTAGTTCTCGGCTCCTCCTTTTTGTTTTGCTCGTCCGTGGAGTTCTCACAGCTGGAAGTTCCCAAGGAAATGAAAGGGAGCATGAGCATCCTGAGACGCTAGCTGTGAGGAAACGCTTTAGCACATGTGCCCTCCTATAGCTACATACCATTCCCACATGCCCTTGACACCTGCAGCACTGGCATCATATCCATCATGTGTACTCTTAATTAAGTTTTATTAAGTAGTGCAAGACTAAATGTACGAAACAAAGTCATTTGTTTGTCACCCGTCCCCATGTGTGAGTGTGGTGGAGGGTTTTTGGTTTGCGTGAGAGGTGCTCTGATTCTGTAACTGATTTTATTTGGAAGGTATCTAAAAGGTTCACCCAAAATTGCAAACCCGTATGATTACACTGTGTCAGTGGGAAACACAAGGAGGTGTTTTGTCTGAGCTGCTACATTTCATACAGTCAGATTAAACGGGATCAATACAATAGCTTCATGTAAGTTTACATTGACTTCTTTTGTATGAAAAGAGCAGCTTGAACATTGCTCTAGCTTTCTCCTTTAGTGTTCCACGGGTATAAAATAAAAAAAAACAGGGTGAATAAATGGTTCTTATTTGATTGTATTATAACTATTTTTATTATGTCTTCAATGACTGTGATTTAATGGCTGTCAGGAAAGTGAGTTATATCTGGTGTAGTGAACCTTATGTCATGACCTTTGCTATAGACTTTTGTGTCATCCGTTCATCACCCTTTGTCACAGTTCAACTGTGAAGGTGTTCATCTTTCCCACATTTCACAGTCACAGTATTTTGAATTTCTTCCAATGAGGTCCAACTGCATACCGGGTCTCTGTCATCCTCTCCCTCGCCTCCCCGTCCTCCTTTTTCTTCCCATCTCTCTCCATGTCTTTAGCAGGCTTTGCCCCTGGCTTATTTCTGTAAATTGTTGAGCGGTAACTCACGTCAGATTAGATTTGACAGCTGAGTCGGAAGCTATAAGAACAAGTGCCCCTGCAGCTTCTTTGTTTGAGTGTGTGTGCACATCTCACTCTTTCAGACGCACTCATTCATGTTGTGTACGTCGTGTGTGTTTGTGTATGCGATGTTCTGAGTTCCCCTGCACCATTTTAATCAAGTGATGCTGCTCTTTTTGTAGCGCATCTATTTTTGCTCCTTTTTATTCATCCCTTTTCATCTCTGAGTTTTTTTTCTTCCCTCTTCCAAGGCTTTTCATGTTACTATGGCGGTCTCTAATACCACATGCACACAGTACCACAAATAGTCACTTTCTTTCGTTCTTTCTTTCTTTTTTTTCAGACTCCAAACAGAATGGAGATGCTGCAAATGCAGCTCTGGCTAATGAGGACTGTCCCACCATAGATCAGGTGCTGGGGCCAGATGACAGGAGTCCGGCCACCGGTGGGCTGGGGACATGCACGGGGCGTGAACGTTACCCCCATGATAGGGCCTGCTTCCTTCTCAGTACCGGAGAGTTCCGCACCACAGACAGCAATGTCAGGAAAGGTACGCAGCACCCACAAACAAACACGTTATTATACTCATGCTTTCAGTGTGCATCACACAGAACAGGCTCAGGAAAGGTAAGTTGTATGTTCAAATGCTTAACATTGCATATTTAAGGCAAAGACCACATACGTCGTAGCAATATAATATATTTTCTACACAAATATACATGCACTTCACAAAACACATCAAAGGTATGCGCATTAAAAGAGACTCTCCCGCATCCATACTAACAGCATAGCCCCATCGCCTTCTCCTCCTGCATTTCTCCTCATAATTCACCACATCAATCATTCTGAAGGCCGCTCATCATTAGCAAAGCTCTTACCACACACGCAGTAATAATTCAACTCAAATCTTTGTTAAATGTGTTTAATCATTGATCAAATCAGGACTTTTCAGTTAAAATAACCCTAGCCCACATTAAATTATTAACAGATATATCAAACTAATTTTGATTTGTTTTGTTTTTGCTTGTTTCTGGCCAACAAGCTCTTCAAATGTTATCTTTCTGTCTGTCGTTCTTTCTGTCTGTCTGTCGATATATCTGTCTATCAGTCTGGGTTGTGCAAAATTCGGATTTAAAGAATTGGCTCTCGTTCAGTTATAGGGTTTGAATTTAATTGGCTGCATCCCAGAAGAAGTTAAACTGGAATTGAAATTGTCATGACAGGAAGAGGAGTTTAATTCAGATAATGCATTCTGTTTTTGCGTCTTGCTTAAATTATTACAGATTTTAATTAAATTTCAAGGCTTTTAAAACGTTTGATTTATTTAACTCTACTCCCTTGCATTTAAATGTACCTAAATTCAGATTCAGGAAATAAATGAAAATTCCTGACTCATGAGTTATGATTAACACAAAACCAGCTATCTGTCTCTCTGTCTGGTTGGATCTCTCTCTTTCTCTTTATTTGTCTATCTATACATCTATCTATCTATCAGGCTTGCCTTTGCTCTTTCGTGCTATCATTCATTGATTTTTACTTCATTCTCTTTCTCCTCCTGGCCTCCCACCCTGGCTTGTCTCTGCACATGTCTCTTTCCCTCCATCCGTCTTGCCCCTTTTCTCCTTATCTTCCGCACTTCGCTTTACATCCTCTTGAATCTGCTCTTTTTTTTTTTTTTGCAATGGCATGATTGACATCTACTGCCTTTCTTTCTATACTATACCTTCCTACTCCTGCACCTTTCCACCAACCTCCACATACTTCAAAAACACCCCTCTACACAACCGAATCCTACAACCCCCCCAACCACAAAAACACTAGAAGCTGCAGGCGCCAACCCAGTCTCCCCCCCAGCAGAGGAGTGGTTCAAGCCGGAAGGGCCACTGCTACAGCAGGACCTCAATGCCAATTCAGCCTCTTCTTGGATCAAACCATATTGAATCAGAGGTAACACTCAAAAAACAACAAGAAGTGCAGCGTAGAAATTAGTTGAATGAATAGATCTTTAATTAATTCCATACAGCGCAGTGCTATTTCTAAGGGGAAATATTTTATATGCACAGATTTCAACAGGATTTGAAGAATTTGTACAAAAGAATATATTTAGAACAACCATGGATATGAAACGCAAACATAACTAAGTCACACTACAGTACAAAATACTAAACTAAGCTTTTATAGAGGTTATATCTCTAAGAAAATAAATGATTTATGTAGACTTGAAGTATGTCTTTGAGTCAGAGCTTGATAATGTTCTCTATATGTTAGGTCTCTGTGTTTGACAATTTACACACTGATATAACCTAGTATCAGCATATCATCATCATATTATTTAATATCTGCATAGACTGAATTCACACAGTGAGATCTTTTTTCTCAGTTAATTTATTTTAGCCTTTAATATTATTTTAACCGAATAAATTATGCAGAATCCAGTTCTATTATTCTAAATTATATCAAACCTAAAATAAATCAGGGAATGAGTAATGACATCTTAACCCAAGAAATTCTAAAATATCCTTTAAATAATTGATACATGTATTTAAATGCTAAACCTAAGATGTACATAGAACATAATCAGTGTGGAGGAGGTACATGTAATGCATTTACATAATTAAATGACAAAATAAATGTAACCGTAAGCAGTTACATTTTCAAAAGTAACCCTGTAACTGATTACAAAGGGGGTTGCTGTAATCATCGTTTTTTTTTTTTGTTTTTTTTTTCTTGACACATGTTTATTTAATTTAACTCTTTTATTTCCTATTTACATTTATTTATATGCCTTATTTTTCAAGGATATTTTTGTCTTATACCAGTGTTTCCTGCCATAGCTATGCAAAGCTTTGATTTCAAAAACAGTATCATAGCTATTAAGCTATTTGTTGTTATGGGTTTAAATCTGTTTTTAACCTCAGAATGTAAAGGGACAGTCTGATTGTGTGCTGACTGTGCTTTAAAATTAAATTGTTATAATCCTAATTCAAGTGATGACGGAAAGTCTTTTGAAAGTGTGACGGTAATCAATGTTGAGTGCTACTGTAAGTTTAACCCTGCCTGCTTTAAATGCTTTTAAATTATTAACATTTGAAAACATTTGTTAGAAATTTAGAAAAGTATCTCACTTTTTAATAGGTGGCTTACTTACATTTGGCACTTGTTGTGCACATACATGTTTTTACATTGTACTTATATTTGAAAAATATATAATTACATTTATAATAACGCTGTTGATCGATCCCTTACACCTTAACCCACCCTTAAATTAAACTTTCTTTAATTAAGTAGTTGAAATAGTTACACTACATATTATATTTTAAATAGGATAACATCGGTAACCTCTCACATTTCCAAAGTAACCTTCCCAACACTTACATACAGTATTGCATTTTAAAAAGTGGAGTGATTCACAATGGGGCATTTCTGCAACGTTTGGTGGAATTTTTGCCCTAAACCTCCATTTCTGACCCCGCTTCACAGCAGACTAGAATCAGTATCTCCTCTTTCTCTCTGGCTCAAATGTAAGCTTATACTAGCTTTGAAACCTCCATTGTTTGTCTACACATATCTCTAAGACTAGGTGCTACAGAGTACTATTGGTGTCATTATAGCACTAGCTCCCTCATCTCTATCTTTCTCACTCTCTTTCTCTCACTTTACCCTCAGAAGTAAACTTACGTCATTCTGATGGTATTTGCCTCAGTTTCTTTTCTTTTTTACCCCCCTCCTATTTATACATCCTGCATGCTCTTTTCTCTTGACTGAACTGAGCACCAGACATTAAGGATTGCACACAAGTTAACACAGGTGCACTTTTAACCCTCAGGTTCAACACACACACATTCACACACCCACACATATGATGAAATGAAAATGTGGCCAATATCCTAATTCTTGTGTATTGTACAAGGCCTTCTTGTACAAGGCTATTTGTGTGATTCCTGTTTCATTTGTGTGTTTAGGGGCTGTTGTGCTACTTCCACACACCCACACAATTGATGAAATGAAAATGTGTTTAATTTGAATTTGTGTCTGTGTGTGTTTGGGGATGTTGTATTTTCTGATGTGTGTTTTTTTTGAGGTGCGCTTGTCTGACGAGCTGTTGTTGTGTTATCTCCTTCCTCAGGTTGTGTCGTGTCATGCGTTTGTATGTCAGCTCTTGTTGCTACACTGTTACACACTGTCTTCCCCTGTTCGTGTGTTGTCGTGTGTGTGCACTGTAATCCATTCGGTGTTGCTGTGACTTCTTCCTCCTCCTTCTCCTCCCTAGCGGTGACCTTTCACCTCAGTAGAGTGCCCCTCAGGTCTTTGCAAAGAGTTTCAGTGCTCGCCGAACTGCCGTTCAAAGGCAAAACACAGCGACTACACATTACATCAAGACCAAAATCTCGCATCTGTTAGACTTTGAGTTCTCCTTTAACAAACAGCTTTGGCTCAACTTTGATTCAACTCAAATCAGTGAAGCCGTCATCTTCCTCACTTCAACTGTTGGTGTAGTTGTTTTGTTTTGCCTTTGTATGCCGTTATAATTGCCATCCCACACTATATTTACTATCAGAAAGAAGTCTAGAGGAATGCTTTAGGGGTTTTGGTGAACGGTCACTGAGAAGGGTTGTGATTTATTTGCATTTTCTCTTTATTTTTTTAATAAAGCTGGTTTCTTCTCTCTCCTGGAACTGCCCTCCACTCTGGGGTCCACTGACCAGTGTTTCATCACAGCCAACCGATTAAAAACCCTTTATTATACGGACCAGAAACTCCTGTATTTTATCCATGAGGAGATTAAAAAAATGCTGGATAGGGCTGTGCTGAAACACTGCGCTCTGACGCTGTTAGGATGTGTGCTACAGTCCTGTAGTCTAACTGATCAGGGACACAGTTCTGCCTCACAAATACACTAAACATCAGGTGAGCAGAGACAAACGTGTCCGATAGTTTTGAAAGAGACACGTGAAAAACTAAAAAAGCTCAGCAAACACGTATACTGATAACCACAGACACAGGTAAGTTCTTGTAGGGCTGTAATGACATACCTGGGCTGTTGCCATGGTAACTGGACACTTTAAGGGCTCTGATGCAATTCTTACAAATGAGCGCTGCAAAGTTATCATGCAGTAAGACCCAAATCAGGGGTAAATTTGCTTTCCCCTTTCTGCCTTTACCTTTTTTCTTTCTCACTCTCTCTATGCCCACAGATTATGTTTTACTGTGGTCACAGTGCCTCTTCAATTTTACTTTTACGCAATTATGTATGCAAAAGAGCACGGGTCAAGAAAGGTCAAAAGTTTTTCTTTTGGACATTTCACTTTTTTTTTGTTTTTAATTGATTCCATAATATTATCCTGAATCTGTGTATATTTTTGTGTTCTGTGAACACATATCTGAGGGTTTTTCCTTTCTGTTTATATTTGCGCTATTGCTTTTCCGTGTGGTCTGCTGGTATAAATGTTTTAAAATAGTTCACCCCATTCATTTACTCAACATTATTTCAATCCAAACCCATATGACTGACTTCATACAGTATAATGCAAAAGAAGATGTTTATCAGAATGTCTAAGCTGCTCTCTTCTACACAATTTGTGAATGGGTTGTCAGGATTAAAATAAGATCAAAAAGGGAGAATAAAAGGGGTCCAAATTACTAAAGGCTGGAATACACTACACTACATGTTTATTTGATGTTGTCTAAGCTAAAACAAATTGTGCCTATCATGCACTACATTGTTTTCTGTTAAATCTGTAACCAAAATCTGCAGACTGATTATAATTTTTGGCAAATATCAATGGCTCATAGAACTATAAGATCTGCAACAAAGTCATGTAGTGTATTCCAACCTTAATGCTCTGTATTTCAGGTCAATTGATGCACAAGATGCATCCTAAATTGCATACGTGTGCACTATTCTATAATGTTTTGTAGTGTAGATAGTGTGAGTAGTGTTCAAACTGAAAATTACAAAAAGAAAACGTGAAAAAAAAACAAAATGTTTAAAAGCTTGCAGCTTTAATTAAATAGTGAAGGGGAAGAGACTATCAGACTCTGATTATTAATGCCACAATAACCTTATATACTTCTTACACGTGGCTGAGTCCATAAGTACATAGTGTATAGTGCGTCATCTGGGACACAGTTATAGTGTAGGATAGCTTGCAGCCAGGAACAGCCTGACTTTGAGGTATTCACTGAAAATCAGCTGTAGTCATTCACCTTCTTTATATGGAGAAGACCAGCTTGGACATTCTGCTAACATATTAGGAGGATTTAAAGAAACGAGTCATAGGAGTGTGAGTAAATGATGACAGAACTTAATATATAACCCTATATATCCCACTCCCACGTTTTCCTCCTCAATCACCTCAGCATGTATTCTTCCTTCTTCTCTCCACTCGAACTTCTGCCTCATTCTGTTTCTACCTTCTGCCCTCTCACTCCTTCCTGCCCACTGTTGCCAAGGAAACAGTGGAAGAGAGCATTCTGGGACTAAGCGAAACATGATGAAATATAAAATGAAGGGGTTAAAGATGGTTCAGGCTAAAATACGACATTTGGTCCTATAAAACCTGGCAAATTGGTTGACGCTACAACCTTAATGTTCAGACGCCCACTTACTCCCAAGATGCACTTAGGTGATTATTATGGTTATTTTATTGCTGTTGTGGCCCTGTTGTTTTTGTTTTTTCTTTTTTGCCCCTTTTATCAATTATTTATTCAGTCTAAAGTGCTCTTTTGATGTGCGGATGTTCTTGTATTTTATATTTTGAGTACGGTGAGAGCGTTGACACATACCCTTGAGCCCTGCCATGTACAGACTCTACTGGTGAGGCTAAATATGAAAGAGCCGCAGTGTGGCCACAGCACACTGACTGAGGGCATTGTGGTCATCTTCCTCTCTAGCCATTGTCTTAAAGCGTAGAAATAGTACTGCACTGCAAAGCTGCAGTCACACCCCTCTTTCTCTCTCACTCTTTCTCTCCCTCCCATTTCTCTCCCTCTGCAGACTGATTGATTTTCCCCTGTACTCGCATTTAACCTCACTTCTGAATCTTTGCTGTAACTGAAGAACCCTAGGGTTCTCTCTCTAGGGCTCTTGATGAGCTTGACCAATTCATTTTCAATTTCACCATATCATGTATCGCTATGTGTATAAACAGTGCCTAATGTCCTTTTCAGATCATTTTCAAGTTTCCGTTGGACCTTAACTGCATTCTCTCTCACTATATATATATATATATATATGTACTATATTATAAATTAATATTGTCTGCAGAATGGCAGTCCAGAATAATTCCCAACAAACAAATTGGCCCAACTGCTGATTGCAATTGCTCTTTCATGCTATTTTCTAGTCATTCAGCAGTTCCCGCAAATGTTGCAGCCAACTGTCAGAGTTCCAGGTTGCATCGGTGTGAGAATTTGACTGCAGTGCAGTAAAAATTGAGCGGCGAGAAATGGCTGAGAGGTTGCTGGCCTTGGCCGATAATGCTTCCAAAGGGGTCAATGCTTTCATTTTGTTCAGGTCACTGCCCCTTCGGAGACAGAGAGCGAGGGGGAGGGGCCTGTCATGATCTCACCTGACGATGAGGGGTTTTTCTTTTTTACAACACATCTCTCATATAGGCCCTAAATAAACATCTTCTTAATCATATAGAGAAGTTCTATATAATTGAATAATATTCTAATGAATTATTCAAGTGATGGTTAATTATACATGAAGTAATGCACACAAATGCAGAGATCTGCCGAGACACTGTTTTTAACTTCAGTATGACTGAAGCCTGAACCTGACTGGTTCAAGGAAAGAAACTAGTAAAAAAAAAAAAAAAAGACTTCATGTTCCATTTTCTGTTGAATTGATACCAGTTTATGCTCTCAGTGTGAGGTTTTTATTCAAGGTTAGTGAATGGTTGAAGTATGTTTAAGAAACAATGTTTTTTATTGTCTTTCAAATCAAACTGGATGTGTTGTGTATGAAAGAGCATGTCGTATCCACCGTCAGTGGTTGTGTATTGCAGGCATGTATGACACTATTATCATACATGATCTGAATGTTCTGTGAATGTTATTTCAACATTTGGTGTTTCACTCGGTCTTAGGTGACATGTCAAAACCTGCACACGTATATTCCTTTCTGTTGTTACTAGCTGCTTAAATTATATATATATATATATATATATATATATATTAGTATTAATGTAATTTCACATACTGTTTTGCAAACAGCAGTGACCCTCACTGGGAACTTCTCTATGTGCATGTTAGAGTTAATTGTTTATCTTCCATCATGTTAAATGTTTATATTTCTGTCCATCCCTGTACTTTATATGCTAATTTCTGAATGTAAACTATTCCCTCTCTTCTCACCGCAGTCATTACATCCATCACATACTTCCTTTAATTATTCTCTTTGTGGTCATCTTTTCTTACAGTTTGTGTCTTTTGTTGTGTAATGTTTGTGTACTGTTGTTTGTGTACTGTTGTTCTGTGTACTGTTGTGTCGTGTCGTGCTGTTTTATTCTGTGTCTAAATCATACATGCAGATGTGATGTAACTTGTATGTATGTGACTACCAGTGTTTGTGTTTAAAAGAAGAACAAATATCCACTGGTGGATATTGCAAATATTAACCCGGATAGATTGACACTGATCAGATACACTGTATTTGAGCTCTAAGTTAGCTGCATTACAGACTATAATGCTGTAATGCTAAAATTCACATCCAAATGTAATTGCATTAAATATTCATTTCCCACTAGTAAGAAACATTGACGTATTAGGTGAAAACTCCACACTTTCTACACTTGGTCTTTGTGATGTAACTGAAAAGAGTTACTACAAACAGACCAGGATTTTAGTAAATCGCTCAACACAGTATATCAAACTTAATTTTATTGCTGAACTTATATTGTAAACTATTCTGTGGTTAATATTTGTGCCACATACTAACACTCACCTTCCATCCCACCCCCAGGCCACTCATACAGTCCTCGTAGTGTCACTAAAGTTTGACATGAGGTACGTAAACGCAGCAGAGAGAGACCTTCATTAAAGTCAGGTCCATGGCTGGCCCATACAGATTTAAGCTCTATGGGCTTGTAAGCATGATTGTTAGACTCAAAAACTGTGCTAAGCTGTGAAGCTATGATGTTAAGACTCTGCATTTCTTGCATTCAGAGAACTCGCTTCTCAAATCTTACAGCCGAATGTAACAGCATCTCTATCGCAGATGCTAAAGAACTGCAGAAGCACAGAGTCTGTCGAGCTAAAGACCGGAATTACACCAGTCCACAACACTGCTGTAATTCTTCATTCATAATCTCTCACCAAAGCTCTTCGGTGTTGCATGTGTGAGGCTGGTGAGTGTGAGGTGTGTTATTATGATGACAATAATGAGATTAATTGACAGGTCAATGATCATGCTGGAATCATTGTACTGTTAGTAAATGTTGGTATTATTAGACTTTTGCACTTCCATGACCATGTAAGCTCAATCCTTAAATATATATTGATAAATCTTAAACAGTTGTGATAACGATTGTTGTGCAAGTTTCTTTTTCTTCCCCTCTCCTGTCCCCCGGTTTCAGTTTTTGGCTTTGCTTTTTTGCTTTTTTCTTGTTTTGTTTTGCTCTGCTCTGCTATATTTTGTTTCATTTTACTGGCGTTCTAGGTATCTATATCTGTTGTGTCTTTGAGCTGGAATCCAAAAGCATAGTTGTGTCCAAACACAATCAATTTTATGTAGGCATTGTCATAAAGCAGCTAAATACGAAAGAATTGGCTACTAACGCTTTTTCAGTCGTCACATTGACATTGTAATTGTTCAGAGAAAAGAGAAAGAAATATTTAAAGTGCCAAAGGTGTACTTATTTCTGTTAGACACTTATTGCCTAGCCATATTGATCCTAATTAATCCCATTCAGAGAAAGCAAATGCTAAAAGGGAGGTAAACAGCAACAGCAAGGAAGTGTGTTCTTATCTGTGCAGTGTTTGCATCACGGGTGCAAGTACGGAACATGATGTTCACGCACACGTTAGTCTCTCTGTAAAGGAGTACTTTTATGTGTTTTTATTATTTACAAATAAAATAATTTGGTTAAATATGTACATTTCCCCAAATCCATGGTGGAAAACAGTCACTTTCTGGCCAGCACAAGCGGTCTGGAGTGAGGAACATGGCGACCCAGATCTATCTACCACTGTCTTTCTTTGCAGCTCCTATAGGCAATGCTTTGGTGTAGATTTTGAATGACAAGTGGCTCTGCAGCACCCAGAGTGTCCCAGCAGCCCTCTGAGTCAGACACACACACACACACACACACATACACTCATGCTTCCTAACAGAACTGCATCACGCAAGGGACTGGAGATAGGATTGCCGACTATACGACAGTAGGACCTTCTTAACACCCCGTGTTTTTCCTTCCTTGTGAGCTTTTGTCTCTTGTTTTGTTCTGTTAAGACTTCTAACTCACTGTGTTTGTGTCCGTGTGGGAAGTTCTCCTGTGTCAGGAGGGGGTTGTCTACTATGTAATGTGCCAGCTCTTCCTTCCATATTCATTCTTGTTGGCTTAAAAAAAAAAACCGGCAATATCCAGAGTCCAGTTCCCCTTCTTAAACAAACAGACTATACAAAGGTAAACTGCATTTGGCTGTTATTATAACCAATATTCAGATTACAGTACAGCTATTTGAAAAACAAAAGTTTTTCTTTCACCCCAAACTTTGGAAAATTCAGTCATGATTTATTCTTCTCGTCGTTCCAGACCTGAATGGTTTTATTTCATCTTTGGTGCATAAAAGAAGATATATGTTTATGCCCATACAGTGACAGTTAATGGGGTCCAAAAAACACTGGCTTCCTGTGACATTTTTCACAATGTCTTATATTGTGTTACACAGAAAAATGAAATTAACGCAGGTTTGAAATTTACTCAATTAAAAAGCTGGATCGCAATGGCAGAACAACATAAAGCTGGACAGATGATGGTAGTTTGCATACTGCATCATCCACAAGCTAGTACTCAGACTGACCCGCAAGACTGTCAGGAAATTACATGCAACATATTTTGGTGGCCATTATGTCTGCAGTGTATTAGGAAGCATTTTTGGTGAACTCCACCAGAATTCATTTGGAATCTGACCCAAATTATTATTATTACATCCCAACAAAGACCACTAAAGGGAATTTATAACCAAATGAAACAGCAATGGACTTGGTGGGTGAGAAAAGACCCTTTTAAGCAAGTTTGGCCATGAACCCTTACAAAACGAAGCCAGAAATGGATGTGGAAGGAAAGCTTTCAGGCACTTTGGGGTCACGTGAAGCTGTTTTAAGTCCCTATTAATCTACTGAAACACACTTCTGTCTAAAAGCAAGACGAATTTGCTGCTAATAATGGAAAGACATTTGGTCTGAAAGGCACGAGCTTCACCTGGCCCACAGTGCTGAGTGAGGCTGCTTTGACTAGACGGAGCTCCTCTGCTACTCCTCTGTTGGACTCCAGTGCTAGTATCAGAACGCAGAGTGTTCCGTCTGAGACTGGGTCAAACACCTGGATGCTAAACTCTTTACCTCACTATTGGTCTGAGTCAGCCATCAGGTGCTTCATCCACCTGCTCTTTTACACATCTGCTCATTATGATCTCTCCCTGAAAACTGTATGTGGCTGCGACTAAAGGGAGTTTTTTTTTAAATACTGCTGTGCCATAACAACAACAACAAATAAATTGACAAGAAAACTTGATGACATTTCATAACTTTCATTTTCCTGTTTTGTCCTTGTCTCTGTCTCTGTCTGTCCCTGTCTGTCTTTCTGTCTGTCTGCTTCTGTGTCATTTACATCCGTTTTATTTGATCATTCTTTGCTTTTTTCACCCTTGCCTTTCTTTCCCACTTTTGTCATGTTTTTGTTGGTAAACTGCTTCCATAATAATTCCGTTCATTCACCTTCCTCTAATGTATGTAACCTATCCATTGATCATTTTTTGGGTTTTTGTAGCTGCTGGCTACGAGAAGTCCCGCAGCCTCAATAACATCTCGGGGATGACAGGGGCCCCTTTGCGCCTGACCCCCATCACCCCCATCAACAACCCACCTTACGAGCCCTATGAATCCCCCGGCCCCCTGCGTCGCTGCCGATCCCCCATCCCCTCCATTCTGTAGCACACCTTAGGGAACTACGTTGAAAAAAACGAAAGAAAAAAAAAGCGCACCATCATACCGCAATAGTATTAATAATCACAATACCGATGCTAAGTACTCACACCTCCGCTCCTCCATTGACTGGACAGGGTGGGGGTACCCAGCACTCTTTTTAATATGTCATGCCTCAAAAGGGATGGGACGAATTTGTTTAGGGATTTAGAGCTTTAAGTACTAAAATGACTTCATCCCATATACTTCAGGCAATATTTCAGACAGGCAACTAAAAACAATTATATGCTGTGACGTCAGCAGATTATGCCTTATTATCGACGATAAATAATAATAATGATAAAAAAGAAGGACTGAATATTACTAGGATAAAACTCCTCACTGGTCCATAGACAGCGACGAGCACCCTGTAGGAAATGTACCCCTGTAGCTGAATGATAGTAGTTGGCTTTTCCTCATGTTCCCGCCTGATTGCTGGTTGTATAAAAAACGAGACTGTGATCCAGCAGGCTTATTCATTGAGTACTAGTCGCTGAGATCAGCTTTAATACACCATAATAGGCCTTGAAAATCCACTTCATATCAAAGCTTGGAATGATAAAGGTCATAGGTCAACATGCAAGTAGTTAAAGTGCATGCTAGAAAAGACGTCAGTTAGGCAAGTAGAATATAACTAAACTCCCAATCCCCTTTAACTGCTATCAGGATATGAAAATAAGCGCACCGTATGCTAGATTGATCTGAACTTATAATTAATAAGAGAGATTTATGGATCGTTTTGCCTGAATTGACTGTGATGGAGTTTTTGGTGATCCAGGCCATAGAACATAAGAAGTGTTATGATTATGATAAACACAAGGACCATCTTTAATCACACTTCGAGCATTTCCTTCCAAAGCAACTTGTGTTGTCACGCAATATTTTAACATATGATTCATAATATGATATTATAGTTAAGCTCCTTATTTAGGACAAAGAAAAATGCTTAAACCATTCTGGTGCAATATCGACTATTATGATGACCTCTGACCCTGAGAAGCTGGAGATGAATCCTGCGAACTGTACTATGTGCAACTATTAACTTTAACAGCTAACAGAGAGACCGAGAACTGATCATTATTTAAAAAGAGGCTATTTTTGTACTAGGCACTTGGACATTTCGGATCGGGGTTTGGAGTTGCGCGGGCGGCTTTGAGTTGACATTTTGGGAGGACAGGACATCGTGCTGTTGCATGGAGATCTACAATTAACGTTTTGGTTTTTGTATTTTGACTCTCTGCATATTCAACACCAAGTACCACGAAACGAAAAGAGCAGTGGTCTGGACAAATGGCGGGAAAAAAAACATAAAAAACCCAAACAATTATAATAATAAGGAGGAGCCATTCCTATTAAGGGCCTATAACCTTCTGCACTTCTTCGGGACCCTTTTTAATTTGTAAACTAGTGCATGAAGGAACTGTCTTCAAAATATATCCTTTCCTTATTATGGTATTTCCTCATTAATATGAAGACATATCAAGCTGAACTGCACTCCTCACTGCATATCCTCACATCCTGGGGCTTTGGTGAACCAGACAGTGGCCTCAAAGTTTCCCTACTAAGGGCAAGAATTAGCTGGACGTTTTCATCATCATCATTATCATCACTGGCATTACCCTCCCTCATCATAATCATTTTCTGATTACTGTTATTCCTCTAATTTGAATGCAGTAGAAAATCAGTTCAGTTTGTTTTCTCTTTGGTCCCCTTCTTTTCTGTCTCTGTTTCTTTATTTAATTTGATTTTTTTACCTGCTCTGTCTCTTGGATGCTGGCCTTCGTTCCAATATAAAGGAGGGAACATTGAATGGATGCTGGATTGACAGCGGTCAGTAAGAGAAGAAAAAGAAAAGATGACAAAATGAACTCTCTGAAATGCAGATATATGAGCCATATGCTTCACTGTGGGAGGCTTTGTGTCGATCTGCTGCATATTTCAGTGCACAGATGCAATACGCACCTCTGGTGAAGATATCTCTGCAATGGCAGCTCACAAAGCTTCTCGTTGTCTTTTTCTCCATGTGAAACAACAGACAAACTGCGGTATAAATCACAAAACTGGATCAGAATGCATAGTAGCATAATATATTTAGCTGATTTTATTGTCTTGTAAATGAAATATTTTACATACCCACATTTAACCATTTATTAATTTACATCTGTAATCATTCTTCTGAATGGAGCCATATGTTTTAGAAATTTTTTGTTTATTTGCATTTAGGTTTTTTTTTTTTGTGTGTCTTTTTGCTATTGCCTCATTACTCCTCTTTCCCTCCTCTCTTCTATCCTGTTTAAAGAAGTTCACTGCTAGAGTGAAGAAAGTCACAGAGGTTGTTGACTACATGGAGCATCTGCATGCCCGCAGCAAACTAATGTGTGACACTGTGCTTTAATGAGTAAAACCCCAATCATAGGTTGTTTGCATGTGCGCTGCACTGCTTTATGTACATGCTTCATATACATTATAGGCCTCAGGATAGTGAGCGAGGGCCATCTGGTGGATGTATGTGTGCTTTGTGTAACTGGAGTGTTCAGTCACCTTTTAGTGTTTAGGGAGACTCTCAGATCCGTGTTGTGAGGTATCTTTTTTTTGGTTGAACTAGCAGGTTATTTAGCCTTTTAAAGACAAAACACAGTAACTACACCACACAAGCATAGTTGAGTCAAACCCGTCCTACACACAACAGATTATAGTCTTAAGAGAGCTGATTTTGCTCATTTTGCAATTATGCATTTACTGTGTTTTGTCTTTGAATGGCAGCGAGTCTAATTATCCAACACAGATTTTTAATTCCTTTAATAGGTGTATATTAAAAAATGTATGCTACAAGGTACCTTGTACAAACAAATGCAAGTATGCATTATTAATAATCTTAAATTCAGACAAATGACCTGGTACATTAAGAGGGAGAGAAAGAGGAAGGATAAAATGCCGGTATGATTCAAGTCCAGCCAAAACACTTTTATTTCTCACCTTGTGACTCCTCCATTTCCTTATCCTCCTCTTCATAATCTTTCTTTTTGTTTTCTTTCTGTCTGTTTTTTATGCTCTTTATGAGGGTGTATAGTTCAGGTCTTAATGATATGTACAGTTTTGAAGGTTGACTTTGTAATTTCCACATGCATGGATTTCTATTGCGAGCAATAAGGAAATTATAAGTCTGTGTTTTGATAAGAAAATGTATTTTAACAGAGGTTTATGTACATGTTTGTTGATACCAGTGTGTACATATGGATGTGTATATTCATATGCACATGCATATTAATGATTTGCATGAAACAAATGTACAAACGTTTTTTTTTGTTTTTTTTCCATTGATGTTTTGCTACCGATCTGTCATTTTTGACTTGATTGCTGTGGGGTGGGTGGGGCTTAGTTTTGCATGCTTAGATGCTTTTGGGTGCCAGAGACCATTACAACTGTTGTACTGAATGTGGGGTTTTGAATGTACCTGTTTAAGTTTTCTTTTCTTTGTTAGACATCAAAAGCATTGCAGATTGTCATTTTATGATTTATTCTTTTTCATCTTTTCACAGAGAACTATTCTGAAAGCCCAGTGCTTATCAGATATATGCAAAAAGAAGCAGTAACTGTGAACTAAGACTAGAACAGAAAATCCACTTCTTCCTTCACAAATACATTCCCAAACGAACACCTGAGCCCCCGAACCAGTATCAGCTCCCATACAAGTGCATTTTAGTTTGTATTCTCATCTCATGGCATCATCAATCTTGTTTGATCATATTAGTTTTGCATTATTGAAGAGCAGATTAGTTGTTTTCCTCCCCCCTTGCTGTTGTCTTAACCTCAGCTCTAGCCCCCTCTGCTGGTTTTACGGGGGATGACGTAGCATTCGCTGTTGTAGATCATTAGCACTCTTTTGTCACTTTAGAGGCTAAGAATACCTCATTTTAGCCCTTAACGTTTACCTGTTATATTTAAGGTTAAAGAAAAGACTCTTTAGGCATTTCTTTGAACAGACTCAGACCAGAAGGAGTGATTTCCTGTTCACTAAAAACTGATCAGAGCAGAGAGAAAGAAGCTAATGCTAACAAGTCTGCTCACTGCAGCAATGCATGTTTCCACACATTCAAGATAGCTAGCACTTAGCATCCCTCAGTGCATTTTGTGGTTTTGCTGTGTGTAGTCTATCTGTTTAAGGCATAGTCCGGGTGAACAGAGTGGATGGGGCGGCTCCACTTTTATCCCTTTATATCATTTGTGAGGTTACCATGTGGAAACAGACAGGCCTGCCACTAGTTAGCTTAGTTAGCGAATGCCCTGGTTAAAGCAGAGGCTGCATGCGATCACGGAGGACAGTGTAAATAACTCTCTGCATGTGGAATTAACAGCACAGAAACTATCGTTCGATTCAAACGTGGCATTCGGAATAGGGAGAGCAGGTCGAGCTCAAACGGTTTAGCGACATTATCCAGAATCCTCTCTGTTTCTGACTTACGCTCCCCTGTCACTACTCAGGTAAATCTCTTTTTGTTTGTCTATACCAGTGCTTCCAAAATGATGTCATTCGAAACAAAGAGAGAGGCAGATGAGAACACCCTGCATACGCATGCATTTGTGTAAATATGAAATAATCATGTTTGATCCCAACGTTCATTCCAGGTCTTCCTTTTCCACAGTGTCCTTCTCGCCCTCCATTTCATCATTTCATCCTTCGCTTTCATTCATTCCCAATTCTTACTGCTTCCAAATAACAACCAAAAAGCCCGGATGACATTTTGAGAAACTGAGGAAAAAATAATGAGTGATTTGTTAAAAAAACAAAAAAAAAACAAAAAAAACAAAACACTTTTCAATGACGGTCTGCCAAAAGTGGATTGCAAAAAAAAATTAAAAATCCTTTATATGGAATCAGGACGCAACCAAATTCAGGAGATGAAAGCTTGAGGGTCAGATGGACAGATTGTGTGTTTGGGGAACAGAGTTTTGGGAGGATTGTCAACAAATGAAGAAAGGCGTCGTGAAATGGAGGACAGTTTGGGGAAGAAAGAAAAAAAGCAAAGAGAGGAGGAAGGGAGCTGAACGCTTCTCAGTGTAAGAATGTGCGTATGGCGTTCTGTGCGTCACACTGCGTGTTTTCATGTGATGTGCCTGACTGTGTGCTTCGTGTTTTGATTTCCTTTGTGTGACACTTTGTTTTTTCCCGCTCTTCTCATGTTTGGCGCTGTGCTCAAATGGTGCACTTGCTCTCTATTCCCTATGCCAGCTTCACTGTTTGGTAAAATATCAAAATAAGGGCACTTCATGGGGAATAGCGAGTCGTCTTGGGACGCACCCTCTGTGTAAGGAAGATAAACTGATGTACCGTGAGCTTTTGCTTGGTTCTGGTCCATCCTAGAGGGCTGACAAAATCAACGATTGTTAATTGACTGATGATTTTAATGATGTAGATTTGGAGATTTTGTGGCCCTCAACGACTGGAACTTTTTATTCAGCTTTGTGTGCGTGTTTGTTTTTGTTAGTGTGATTCCTGGAGTCTTGCATTTGTGTGTTTTGTTTTTTGAGCGCATGTTATGATGGGCTTTGCTATGAGTACACTTGGGTTTTTAGTTCGTTTCGTTACGTTTCTTTTTACATTGGTATTCAGGAGACTTCATGAGAATAACTGTTCCATGGACATCACTCCAAAACAAACAAAAAAAAGAAAAACAAAACAAAATTGTGTGTTTGGCTTCTTTAGCTCTGGCTCTCACAGTTGCGCGGTCTGAAGCAACCGGCATCTGCGAAAGCCTCTAGCAGTGTGTAGCCTAGCTTTTAGTACGTTTGTATAAAAGTGACGCTATGTGTGGAGCGATACTGATTTGTCTGTCCTCCGTTTTCCTATTCCCCTCTCTTCCTGTCTTTCTCTTTTCTCCCCTACAGTGCTGAGCTTCTGAACTGCCCCTTTTCTAAAGCTCCCCAACCGCAAAACCTGTCCAGAGGCAACCCCCGGGGTCACCGCAGGATTAGAGACGGCGAAAGAGAGAAAACGAGAGATGAAAGGAGGGCTTCGCTAAAACGACTTGAAGAAAACATTATAACGCTCATCACTCCATTACTAATTTTAACCCCCAACGTAGGTGCAATAAACAGACAATTTCACGTCCTGAGAGGGTGTGGAACACGTTCTTCTTACAGGGATCGCTGGCCTTGGAAAACGGGTGGGGTTTAGCATACAAACTCTAGTATGTCCTGACTCAACCTGGTGGAAATGGATGCAATTTTAAAGTGATGGGAACTATTTTTGTTGGGCATTCCACCATGATAAATGCACCTGAAGTGGACATAAAAAACCCTCGATCCAGTCTCAGATACACGTAATGTGTGGAAAAACACCCATCATGCCCTTCAACGCTATGCAATTCAAACACACGTTGACAGTCAATTTCATCAAGCGCTTCAATCGAACAGTTTATCAGCCAAACCTTTTCCGCTACTTTAACTTTTGGAGATCTTGCACGTGCTTTAAGTGAAAATAGACAGCGGCGCCATCGGCCTGCCATATTCCTATATCGTACTGTGTTTCCCCATTCATCTAATTGGAAATCTTGTTCAGAGTGTCCTTCTCAGGGCTCACAGAAAGGTGACTTTGTCCACTATGAAGAAAGGAGTGATAGCCTCTCTCTTTTCTCTCTCTCTTAGTTCAGCTCTCTGCATCTCAGCATTTCTGTTCCACTGTAGATGAACTGCATGGCATGAATGAAAAAAAAAAGAAAAAACAAAAACAAAACAGAGAGAAAGATGGTAGAGATCATGCTGAGAGGAACAAGAGGAAACCGTAGGTGGGACCATCCTGTTTGCACAGTAAAATATGGGTGACTCTGCTTCAGTGGATGGGGTCACTTTCTTCACCTTCACGTGGGGAACAGAAAATACAACACAAGTGCATGATACCTGTTGAAGGACAGAGGGGTTTTTAAGTGGACTGGGTGAACTTTGAACAAAAGCTGAAAAAAAAGAGAAAATTAAAAAATGCATTTTTCTCACTTTGTTTACCAGCATGACTAAACTGCATGACTTCTGCAAGCCCTGAACTCCAAATTAGAGGGCTTGGAATCACTAAACGCCGAAATCAAATGGAAACAATAAAAGTTTATGCTAAATGCTACTAAATTTAGAAAAAAATAATATATTTAAAAAAAGAGAGGCTCTATATTTTGTTTTTAAATAAAAGAGAAAAAAAAGAATAATGTAAAAATATATAGGATTGCAAGATTCACAGTTTTGTTGGGTAAAAGATTAACAGACCCCACTGAGTCTAGCTGAATGATGAGACAAACTCCTTCAAGTACTACTGCTCCCTCTCAAAGGCTTCAAGTGACATTTCTTCCCTTCTCTTTGTCCGCCGTTTCACCATTTACTTGAACTTTCCTGGCTCTCTGCTCTGCCCTTCACAGTCTCCCTCAGTCATGGCAGCACCACAGCTCCTCTGGAGACCTCCGACACCTACGGGGCTCTTTTCTGTTGACGGTTATGGGTCTGAAGAGCAAGGTGGAAGGGGATTTTAAGATGAAGTTTTCTTTTTAAGTTAAGTCCTGATGGAAAGTTTTCGGCACGATTTACAACGCTTGTTCTTTTTAGTTCAATTAAATCAAAGCTTTATCCGTCGGATGTGAGCCTGCGTCCACTCTGATATCAATCTAATTAATATTATTAGCATTGCGTGTGAACTGCTGTGTCACGAGACCCTGAGCACTTACATCGCAAAGCACTATTATTCAATCAGGAAGCCATAATGTGAGAGTAGCGCCACCATATGAGCTCAAAGTTGCTCAGGAGACCGTGCTGATTCAGAAACCTGAACATGGGTTTTGTAGTCGTGTTGAGTTCGTTTAAAACGTTGACACTATATTCTGTAGTTTTTTTTTCTGGTGGTACAGAGCATTGCAAGGTTTTTGACAAAATTTTGTTACCGTCAGTTGATATTTGTTTTATTTTGAAAGTTTCGATTTGCATATGCTGAGCACCCACTAAAACCAGCCATGCCATACCAAAACGGACTTCCTTTATTAACTTAGCAGCAGATTATTAGCATTATCCTGTGTGAGAGGAGGCCATGATTCCACCAGTGTCACTTTTCAATCATAGACTACACGTGCAAGTAACTGTCTGACTGTTTGTTTAAAACTTTCGGTGTCGTCTTCAACAAGATATGAAGCATTGGTTGGTTAGCATAGTCTGGTTAGGTGTTGTTTACGTTGATTTTAAGTGTTATCGAAATGACTGTGTTCTGTCAGCGCTCATCGTTCAGAATCAGATGTAAGCTTAGTTTATTAACTACCTATGCAACACCTAAGCAAGACCTTAGCAGCTCCACACACACACACACACACACGCTATGTGCTCAGGCCAGCTGGCTGTGTCTGTTTACCGGTGCTGTGTGTCCAGGGAGGGAAAACGACACAGATGCAGCTCCATCACCACAAGAGCCAGCGTTATCTGCTGACCGTGTAGTTTAACTCCATACGTTAGCAGCTGGTCCGAGTAGCTTGAAGGTGCGACAGACGTGTGCAGCTGCAGTAGCCATGTCGCTTTCCTTAGCGGTGCACTGAATTCCCTCTCTCTTCTCGATTAGTACGTCAGGCCATTTTTATGTTATTTGCAATGTCTTTTCTGCAGGCTTCACGGTGCAGGAAGACCCTCACGCACTTTTCAAGTTCACATTTACGTTTATATGTAAGCATATATACTCATCTCAGGGGGTTCGTTGGACATCTGATGTGTTTTATTATGCGTGGTACTCGCTTCCAGGTTGCGTTTTGCTGACTGGTTAAGAGGACGTGTACCTCTCTGGTGGTTCATAAATCCGATTGGATGGTGTTTTGGAGCAATAATGATGGAGGGCCACTTTTTTGTCATTGCCATCATCAGGCCATGTTCATCTCATCCCTAATAAGAAATCCAGTGTGCCTGAAACTGTTCCCTGAATGTGTACGCAAACCGGCCACATCAATTTGAAGAGTCTCTCTCTCTGCGAATGCTTCCCGTGAGAGTCTGTCTTAGCGTGAATGAGACCGCAACCCCATCCAGATGGCTGACAGCTCAACATACCTTTACTTGAAACCCAAATACAAAACATATCAGAGAGGAGCAGAACAAAGCCAGAATCAGTCTTCACGCTTTCTCAACTTCCTGTTTGCATCCCCCCCCACCCCCCATTATCTGTTCCCTCTCCTTCTCTATTTTTGAGGAAGAAGCTTTTTTGCATCCCTTGTTCTTGTGTTTTTCTATCATATTGTTTGAAGTTGACTTATATTGCATGCATGGAATACAATGAGGACATAACTTGTGAATAATTTGTGAATGGCCAGAATGAGGTAACCATCTCTTTCACCTGGGCTCTCTACTCTGCGACTTCTCTTTCTGAGATTATTAGAGAGGAAGAACGAGCATATGTTGTTTCTGGTTTCCCTCACATCCCTTTTTCTTCAAAATGTAGCCATGCCAAATATAGGTTATGGCTAAACTCTAGCCATTCCTAAAGACTCTGTGTTCCATTTACGTATATATTTGTATATTATTTTTAAGATGATATTTATCTGTATATATTTATCTTTAGAGAATATTCATGAGAGCTTCCACAGACTCAGAGCTGAACAGATGCAGCAGATGTCAACAAAAAAAAAAAACGGCCTGCGGGAACTCGGTTTTCGCATTTATTTGAGTATATTTTGTCCCAATATGCACTACCTGTCCTTTTCTACTTTAATTACTTAATGTAGCTTGTTTGACGGGGGAATTCATTGCACTATCACAGCTAATGGAGCTGCTGTGTCTGCTGCTGAGCTCAAGCCTAACCATACACCCCCCTGAGTTCAGAAACAGGGACAGAGAGAAAGAGAGAGAGAGAGTTAGAAAGAGAGGCCAGTGAGAAAGAGAAGGTTCCTAAAAGAAATGGATGAGTTCTATGCTACTAAGATTGATGCTGGATAAAATTTTATTGTCATACAAAAAAAATGGGAAAAAAATATCAAGAACTGTATAAAATATATTTCAATGGAATGTTTATTATTTACCTTTTATATTTTTGAAATGTATAAAGAAAAAAATTATTAAACTGTAATAATTTAACAGAGTTTGTGAACACTGAGACTTAAAAATGTTATATTACTAAAAGTATGGAAGTTTGACCGTGAATGCTAACCTACCTGATCAATTCTTCTCCATTACAGATAGGAAAAAAAATACAAAACAATTAGAAAAATGAAGTCCAATTTAAAAAGAAAAAGTTATCAAAAAGTCAATAAAAATGTTAAAAGCTCATGCCAAAATTTTCAACATGTGTCCTGTGTGATTCTTCAAATGTTTGTTGTGATTTCTTCATGTTACTTTAGGACCTTTGGGAGTTAGTCTTTTTTCACACTTTAAGGTAATTAATTTATTATGCTAGCATTGTGCTGTATTATTAAATGATCCATGCATGGGTATTTTTAGAGTACATATAATTTCAGGACAAACATTTCCTCACCCCCTTGTCGCCCAAGATGTTCAGAACTTCCTTTCTTCAGTCGCAAAGAAATTACATTTTTGGAGGAAAACGTTTATAATTTTTCTCCACATAGAGTCGAAGGGTTTAAGGTCCAAATTCCAGTTTTGGTTCAGTTTTTTGGTAATTTATACAACCACAGCTTTTTGCCACAAATGCTTATCTTGATTTTCCTGTACCTGACTTTATTTAATGCAGGTCTTTCCTATTGGGCTGATGAATTTGAGATTTTGGGCTTTTTGGTTTTTGACAAACATCAATGAGTTTTTTCTCCTGCACCAAGCCATATATCTTCACTTCAGTAGTACATACACCAAACTTAACATTTTTATCCCTGTCTATATCCTGAAGGGTTTTATTTAGGGATTTGTTCATATAATTTGCTTGGTAATATACACAATTTTATTTCCCTGAATAACTGTCAAAATGTACCATTTTCTGCCTGTTCTAAATGTTTTCTGAATTATGGAGTGCCAAAATAAAATGTTCCATAAATATGCACTAATTAATTTGCATACATTTTATTAAATGATACCTCATTTGCACATTTAAACATAGTATTTTAGAAATCTTGTAATTCCAGAATTATCAATGTAATCAAGCAATTAGGTAAGTAAGGTGATAACTATTCATTTTTTTTAACTTATTCACTGTGTCTCACCGTATAATATAATTGTTGTTATGTTATATTTCTGGTACATTTTTGTCTAGTTAAAGAGTGGTTTATAAATTATTGGCTTCATGCACTGACCCACAACAAATCCATTAAAAAAGTGTTTTATTAAAAGAGTTTGTCTAACAAGTGGAGTTAAAACAATGACACTAAAGTGAAAATGAGGTAGAGGTTATCATTACAGTATCAAAATGGCACAGCATCTTGGAAATTTCAGATGTTTCAGACCCTTTTTTTACTTTTCTCATAATAACCCCAACAGCCTTCTCTTCTCCTGTCACCAAACTGTATGTATTTTTTAGGTCTGTAGCATGTGTAAATCCCAGAATTTCTCCTTTTTTCACTTCGTCAGTCCTCCACTGACCATCATCAGGCAAATCTCTTTACTCCCAAGATGATGAGACCACCCAGCATTGCTCCACTGATGAAGATGACTGCAGAAGTGGGGGGGATCAGGCTAGATGAGGAACGAAATTCTCGCTCAAAAGAAGAACAAGCCAAAGAATAGATACTGTTGACCTGCAGGTATTAAAAAATGGTTAAACAACAAATATTACTGATGTACTTTCAATCCTATAGTATGTTAATACAAGTGCTGTCATGTTTATTGAATCTTACCCATCCTCCCCTACTGCAGATCCAGTTCAGTAGGTTATTCCTGAAGTAATCCAGTGTCCAAGACACAATGCTTGGGACTGAATCATGGATAATCTATCCATGAACAACAAATAAACAAGCACACGTACATCAAAGTACAACCTCAGTTCATTCATTTTGGATTGGGCACTAAAACACAAAAAAAGTTTTTGCCTCAAAGAAAGAAAGCACTACAAACCTGTGCAACTGCTTTCCCAATAACAGAGATCAGAGCAATAATTCTTCCCCAGGTGATTCCGCCAACAAACACTTGGCCTACGAGGATCTCAAAATTCTTTTTATTCATCACACGAGCAAAGCTAGAAATCAGGCTGAAATTAAACACAAAAGAACACAACGATACTTGCACCTGCTTCCATATAAGTACTCCCTTATGAACATCAATCGTGGATTTACTACAAATAAATAAATAGCCTACAATAAAACATGGTTATTATAGTTAAACCATTGTAACTGCATGGCTTAGCTACATTAACCATAATTTAACCATGGTATTTGTAGTAAAACTGAAGAAATGGTAATCAATACGCCAAAAACAATGATTACCAACCCTTTTTCTGCAATATATTTCTGGTTAAAGCATTGCAGCGTTGTCACATTTGCTCACCTTTTTTACCTATCGTAATTGCGACTCACAATTTTGATATTATATTACATTTTTATAATTGCGATTTATGTGTCACTTAAACTAGATCTTATTCATAGTATGGAAAACAAAAAATGACTTAAGAATTAATTTAATTAATTAGTACATAAATGCAGAGATAAATAATGTAGAATATGTACGAATTGCCGTGAGATCAGGTTGGCAAAACACTCGCATGCCAAAAAGAGCTTCGGTACTAACTTTCTGCTCGCTGTCATACTGTCGAGAATGTCACCGACGTCTCTGATGAGTTTGGCCGTCTGCACCACGGTCTGCTGCTGCTCATCATCATTCATTGGCTGTGGATTAGGAACACAAAGTGCACTTTTTCCCACCTTCCGTATCTGTTCCTGCACTGACCTGAAAACAAGCATGAGTTCAACTCTAAAGAAACTAAACCAATGGCAGCCTAAAACTTTATATTAAGTAGCTGGTTGAAGCTATCACACGGAAAATATGCAAATGACTGTTCTATGAAAATTATGTTGTTCAACACCGCACAACATTTTTTGTTTAATCCGATTTAAGTAGCCTATGAGGAAAACAAACATGTGAAACTTACCCAAGTACAAGATTCCTAGAAATATCTAAAAAAGAAAAAAATAAATGTCACTAACGTTATCGGATTTTGTGATCGTTTACGATGGAAAGTTCCCACTTAAAGTCTAGTTACCTGATTGCATGAGCGCTTCGCTTGTTTCTGTGTTCATACTTGGTCCTACGACACTTAATAAACAATTATGAAACTGTAGAACATGTGCTGGGCTTTTACATCAATGCCTACATCAAATAGCCTACTGTCTAAATGGCCGTCAGTTCCGCGTATTTAGCCTCCAGCCAGCGTCATAGCAGCTTGATTCAAACAGAAAGTGAAACAATACGCACTGGGGCGGGTGTTGCACATCCTCTCTCTTAACACACCTGATTCCGATAATCACCTCGTCACCTGAGCTCTGTGCACAAAGTTTACTTTACACACGGACGAGTGTGACTCTGGAAATAAATATTTAACTTCACTTCTCTCACATTTCAAAGCCCATTGAACGTGTAGCAGGGCAACCCAAGTCTGTCATGTAAATGTACTGAAACATTTTGTCTCCAGTGGTAGTAAATTACCTGAGGTTAAATCGTCTGCTGTGGTCAGTCCTGTGTCTGACGGGCTGGAGCAGTCTTATAAATCTAAGTTATTAATCTAAATGATCAAAACCCACCAAATAAGTAATATGTAAAATATACATGTTATTCACTGCAGTCACAATTGAATCCATGCTGTCTTGTTGTGTCAAATACCACAACCTGAAAGGATGACTGAGCTGTTAAGCTATTGTAACCAGGTAACATGGTTACATGAGGAAGGCAAAGCTATACCTCTAATGGTTAGCAGTGCAGATTTGTAACCCAAAGTTCAAAAGAGTCTCAGTAGGTAGCCTCACCCTCAGATGTCACGTCCACGGAACGCTGGCTAAACGTCTGATGCATGGTACACTTACCTGGAAACCCTTCAGGAATGTCGAAGTCATCAAGTGATTGGTGTAATTTTATCAATTTCCGGGGGACACGATAGTCATGTTTATTTTCGGTCCGCCGGGAAACAAAGCACAGACAGATGTGTGTTTGCGGGAAAAAAACATGAGTGACAATAAGCATTTATTAAGATCAGCTAAACGTTGGATTCTCAAAAGTATGCGAGGTTCCCAGCAGATCCAATTTTACTAGTGGTGCGTCCCCTCCTATCTTTTATGGAAGATCAAGTGAATGATCTTTGCCTTGACCAAAGAACGCGACTGTGAATTCCAGACCTTCAGCCATGAGTCTGAATTTGTGGCTACGCGAGACTACTCAGTAGGTGACTATACTTTCATTCTGGCATAATAATCGTGGGTGTTATCAGTGCAGCAGGCGTAACAGCAGCAAAGTTATTATTAAGATTATTATGTCAGAATGAGAGTATGGTTCCTAGCCATATCTGAATAGAAAAATGCAACTTTTCAATTTGGGTCGATCACAGTACATGAACTACCAGAGGATCAAGCTTTAAAATGAAAGTGAAACTCAAAGTGAAACAGATACCTACAAAATCAGACGTTGTCCTGTTATATATTCATACTCATTTTTGTGCTGCTGATATACAATAGATGATTTCAGTTCTGTTGCTTTTTCATGAAAATAAATATAATGAAGAAGGCCCTAAAAGTAGGCTGCTTGCTATTTAACTCCACTAAAAAAATCACATTTATCAAATATTTTTCCTTTAAAAACATGTTTTTATATATATATCACAACAATTGCACATCTGACATCGCTTTGTAGTGATTAGGAATATTCAGGTATATGCTAATTTACACACATGATCACGATAGGCCTAGATTGCTTTAAAATGCAAAAGGCTTGTTTGTAATGAACTAAACTAGCCTGCCACTGGTAGGCATGAGCCAACGCTTTGTTGAAGAATTGATGCAACTTCAACGTAGAGAGCTGCAGTGTTGGGAGGCCTGAAGTTCTGACTTCTCATAGCAGATAAGGCATCTACTCATGTTGAAGGCAATTCACAATTTTACCACAAACAAGCAATTTTGTTGCTAATAAATAGAATGTAATTCAATTTTTGTTGATTTGATGTATAGGTGCTGGTCACATAATTAGAATATCTTCAATAAGTAGATTTATTTTCACTAATTCCATTTAAGATGGTCCAGGAGCTGCTCCTGCTCAGCGCTTCAGGAAGAGACGGTGCACATGTTCCCGCTTTCTGTACCTGCTCATTCACTGACCTGAGAACATTATTAAATCGTAAATACAAAATCAAACGAATGACATGAACTAATTACTACTTTGTAAGGCTGATGATACACCAGGCGACTTTTTAAGCAATATTGCCGTCAATGCGCTAGCAGGTAAGACAGAGCCCATGATGATCTAAAATATCCAAATAGAAATTTACTACCCATTCTCAGTGGGAAAGTGCCCAAGCAACACGGCTGAAAAAAGTTGCCCTGTGTATATCAGCCTTAGTGCTGTCCAAAGTTAACTCCAATGTAAATGAAAAACTAAAAACACAGGCTACAAGAAAACGGTCTCTGTTGGTTTTAAGTTACTTTGGGTAAATTTGGGTATTCTTTGGTACGTATTATAAAAAACACAAGTCTAGCTGTCCAAATCAGATAAAATAAAAGTGTTGTCAGTTCCGTATCTAACTTTAGGCTACGTGAAAATAAAAGTGAAACAAACATTAAACAGTTTGTTTATCTTCCTTGCATTATACCACCCACAATAAATCTATTTAGCACCCATCCTTAAACTGTCATGTAGCTAAGAAAAAAAAAAACTTTCTCGGTAGAAAGATATTACTAGGCCTACCAAAGATCATCACTTACAAAACAAAATATATGTACTTTTTTGTAATTTACATTTATCAAACATATCAGGAGTTTAATTACATTCAGTGCAAAATATTTAAATGAACAAAAGAGAGGACAAGCCAGATTATACAAACCATTATTGTATTTCATTTCTCAAACATCAGTAAAAAACTTAGGCTCAGTTTTATCCCAATAATCTGTCCTGATCCTGAATAAACATGTACCCTTTTTTTAAATCAATAAACATGACCATATTCAATATGCTTTTTACAGAACAGTATGAATACATATCAATTAAAGGCATATTACAATAAAAAGTGAGGCAAATTACAAAATGCAGATGTAATATACATAGATCAGCTCAAGTTCAGCGTTATGGACACTTCTGTCTCAACATCTTTATTTTCTTCCTCTTAGCTATTTCTTGGAAATCTTCAAGACGATGAAGCCACCTAGCAGTAGGCCAACAGTGAAGGCTAATGCCGCTCCAAAATAGGAAGAATGTTTACTAAGTGAAGAACCAGAAAATTGCTCAAAGGAGAAACAGGCCAGCGCAGGGATACTGTGTATCTGTATTAAGAGGCACAAACAAGGAGATGTCATAGATACGACATTGTGATCAATAATATTCAACGCATCTTTATTGTTTCTTACCCATCCTCCCATTTTGCGAATCCATTCCAATAGAGTCCTCCTGAAGTAATCCAGACACAAGGTCAAAATGTCTGAAACAATTGTGGGTAAGCGCGCAAGGACCATCTATAGAGAGAAAAGACAGATGTAAGCATAAAAATGCATGTCTACAACCAACAGACATATTAAGATCAATTAAAAAGGGATCCATAAAAAGGGATCATGAGCTTCTGATCTATTAGAGGTCATTGTACTATAAAAAACATCCTGTAAGATTCTTTGTCATCAGTCTAAGAAGAGCTTATATTGAAGCCAGTCTGCCAAAAAACAAAGGGTGGTGGAATGTGTTAAATTTCGCCTCCGCAGAAGATGACCACACCTGCTTTTGCATCACTGCCTGTTTAGCCCCGCCACACTTATTTTCACATGTAGCTAGTGAGCCGATGTAATCATGCACGAGAGAGACAAACGCAAGTCTACGCAGAAACTTATATAAGTGGATGTGAGAGAACAGTACAAAATAATTATAAAAAAAGCAGTTCATGGCCTTCAGGCAGTTAAAACAAAAACATGCAGGGACTAACTAATCCAATACCTTTGCAGACAGTTTCCCAACTGAATAGAACAGCACTATAATTCTCCCCCAGTTGATCTGGCCATCTGTGAAAACCTTTTCCACAAGTTCCCAGAAACTCTTCTTATCAGCCACTTTTACTAAGCCATCAATCATGCTGTGAGGTCAGAAGAACAGAAAGTGTTTTAAACCAGTACAGACAGCAACACAGATGCTTAGAAAGATTGAGATCTCAGACTGACTCATTGAATGCTTTATCCTGATCGAGCCTATCACCGATCACTTTGATGGTCTCCGCCAGCTGCTCAACAAGCTTCTGGTCCTGGCAGTTGCTTATTGGTCGAGCTTTGGGAAGGCCTGGTGGAACCTCGGCTGTTACGCTCATCACCTCATCTCTTACCACCCTGAAAGACATTTATTTGGTAACTGCATGAAAGTCAAATGTTCATAGAGATACTATAAAAGATTCACAATTACCTCCAATAAAGGGGAAAAGTCCAACACTGATAAGTAAAATATAACTTTTCTCAAATGACACTCACGTCGAACTAAACGGTGTTTGGTTTCAGCATACAGCCAAAAAATTACATTACAATCTAGCCCGTTTGACGTTTTGCTACCAAGCACTGTAGATGTTCCACATGACACATTATAACCTCACACAAATACCACAATTCTAAAGTTCTAAATAATGAATGAACAAAAATGTTACTGTAAACATTATTTGTATTAAATGTTTTTAATCATAACACTTTTAAACTGAGTTATGAAAATATTACATTTTTCTTATGTTGTCAAAAGTTTTGTTAAAAAATATGTTCCTAACTGGACAAATCCTGCAAATTATTATTTTTTTAAATATACTGGATATATACTGTATATCAGGGGTAGGCAACGTCGGTCCTGGAGTGCCAATGTCCTGCAGAGTTTAGCTCCAACCCTAATCAAACACAC